>JAJEJO010004459.1:219138-256504 GCA_020662805.1 Glaucomys volans
AAAAAAAAAAAAAAAAAAAAAAAAAAAAACTTGGAGTAACTTAAAGAAAACCCATTATCATACTGTGCATTTCACTCCTTATTTTGAGACAGGATTTTGCTAAGTGGGCAAGCTGGCCTCAGAATTGGAATTCTCCTGCCTCAGCCTCAGCCTCCTAAAGAAGCTGGGATTATGGATGGGTGAAGTACAGCACCGCTGTACTTCACTAGCTTGTATCCAAAATAATTTAAAGCAGGATCTTGAAAAAATAGCTGCAAACCAGTGTTCATAGCTGCATTGTTCACTATAGCTAAAACATAGAAACCACTCAAGTATCCATGCATCAGTGAGTGGTTAAGCAAAATGTGGTTATATCCATATAATGGAATATTATTTAGCCTTATAAAGCAAATTTTTTTGTTTTTTAAAGTACTGGGGATTGAACCCATGGGAGCTTTACCAGTGAACTTCATCTCTAGCCCTTTTGTTGTTTATTTTGAGACAGGTTCTTTCAAGGTTGCTTAGGGCTTTTCCACATTGCTGAGGGTTGCCTTGAACTTGTGATCCTCCTTCCTCAGTCTCCATAGTCACTAGGATTATAGGTGTGAGCCTCAATAACAGGCAAAAATCAAGGAAATTCTGTTACCTGCTACACACAAATAAAACTTGAAGGAAATTATGTTAAGTGAGATAAACCAGTCACAAAAAGATAGTGTAATATTCCACTTCTAAATTTGTATGATTCTGAGATACTTAGAACAGTTTGAAATCATGGAGACATACTGGTTGGCCTGTGCCTGTATTCCGAGGAGGTTGAGGCAAGAGTATGTCAAGTTCAAAGCCAGTCTGGGCAATTTAACCAGAACTTGTCTCAAAATAAAGAGCTGGGACTGGGAATATAGCTCAGTTGGTAGAGTGCTTGCCTCATAAGCACAAGGCCCTGGGTTCAATCCCCAGCACTGCAAAAAAAAAAAAAAAAAAAAGAGCTGGAGATATATCTTACTGGCACCCTAACGAATGCCAGGCCCTGGGTGCAGTCCGTAGTACTGCAAGCCATACACAACAGATGAGATGATAAATTTTCCTATGTTTGTGTGTGTGTTGCTCAGGATCCAAACCAGGGCCTTGAGCATGTTATACAAGTGCTCTAACAATGTACTCTATCTCTAGCTCCAAGGTGGTGTATTGTTTTTAACCATATACCATTTATATACCATTTTTTAATTTTTATTTTTTGTGCTCAGGATAGCACCCAGGGCCTAAATACTCTACCACTGTGCTACATTCCCAGCCCATTTTATCTTATTTTATTTATTTTTTAAATTTATTTTTTTAGTTGTTGATGGACCTTTATTTTATTTATTTATTTGTTTGTTTGCCATGCTGAGAATCATGCCTCACACATACTAGGCAAGTGCTTTACCACTGAGCTACAACTCCAGCCCTATTATTTTTTTGTACTAAGGATTCAACTCAGGGATGCTTTACCACTAAGCCACATCTCCAAAACTTTTTATTTTTTATTTTGAGACAGGGTCTCACTCAGTAACTGAGGGTATCACTAAATTGCCAGGTTGTCCTTAAACTTAAGATCCTCCTGCCTCATCCTCCTGAGTTGGTGGGATTACAGGCTTGTGCCACTGGCCCAGGTTTTGTATTTCTATTTTTTAAATTTGAAACAGGTTCTTGCCATATTGCCCACCCTGGCCTGGAATTTGCCATCCTCTTAACTCGGCTTCCTGGAATTCCAGACACACTCTACCATACCCAGCTATTTGTTTTCTGGAAGAAAGAAAATAAATCCATCATTTTTGTAAATAAAATATAGCAATAGCACATCTGTTTGGGTTGTATATTATGGAATCATAGAATGAAAGAACAGTGAGGACTGAAAAATAAACAGTGAAGACTGAAAAATAGGGAATTGGAGATAAAAGAAGATTCCTATATATAGTGGTTGAGATCTCTGCTCCCTTTGTTCTTATTTTATATCTAGATATTCAGATTCAGCCCACTACTCAACATAAAATGGTACATCTGCATTGGGAAACAGTTTTGTAGTTCCTCAAAAAGTTAAATGTTGAATTACCATATGATCTAGGAATTTAACTTCTAGTTATATACCCAAGAGAATTGAAAACATATGTTAACCTAAAAACTACACAAAAAGTTGCAATAACTCAGGCCATCAACTGATGAAAGATACACAGAACGTGGTATGCGTGTGTGCATGTATGTGTGGATGTGAATGGCAACCTACAACATGGATTGAACCTTTCAAACATATGCTGGATGAAAAAGCCAGTCATAAAGTCACATATTTTATGACTTCATTTATATTGATTTTCCAGAATAAAGAAATCCAGGGGGGCTGGGGTAAAGCACTTGCCCAGCAAGTGTGAGGCAGTAGGTTTGATCCTCAGCACCGCATATACATATATTTAAAAAAAAAAAAGAAAAGAAAAGAAAAGAAAAAAAGAGTGAAAACTTAGAGAACAAATCCATAGACAGAAAGAATGTTAGTGATTGCCAGAAGATGGTGAGAGGGAGAAGTAGAGTGACTGATCACTCAGATTTGAGACTTCTTTTTGAGACTATATACATACAGTCTCAAAATATATATATATATATAAAATAAATATTTTCCCCCCCAGTACCCAGGGCCTTGTGCTTGACAGGCAAGCACTTTATGAACTGAGCTATATCCCAGCCCTAAGTTGTACATTTTAAGCCGTGACTTTTGTGTGTGTGTGGTACTGGGGTTGAACCCACAGGCACTCTGCTACTGAGCTATATCCCAGCCCTTTTAGTTTTATTCTTAAAAATTTGAGACAGTCTCGCCAAGTTGCTTAGGGTCTGGCTTGAGGCTGGCCTTCAACTAGTGATCCTCCTGCCTCAGCCTTCTGTGTTGCTGTGATCACAGGTGTATGCCATTGTGCCTGGCTGTTGTAAGCCTGTTTTTTTTTGGGGGGGGGTGTCCTTTTTTTTTAAGTTGGTGTACTTTATTAATGATGGAATTTGTTACGTATTTGTACGGGGATACAGTATAGCAATATAATTTAGCCAATGTCATTCCCCAGCATTCCTACTCCCTCCTTTGTTGTAGACTATTTGCTGGCAAAGTTTGTGTTAAATTTTTCTTGAAGAATTTTAGATTGCCAGAGAAACCGTAAGAAAATTAGTGAAATTTCATATAGCCTTCATCTACATTCACACATTGCTTTACTTTTCTCTCCTTTCTTTTTTTCTTTTCTCTTTTCTTTTTTCTGTACTAAGGATTGAACTCAGGGGCAATCTACCATTGAGCTACATCTCCAGCCCTTTGTATTTTTGATATAGCATCTCTGATAAGTTGTACAGACTGGCCTTGAACTTCTAATCAACCGGCTTCAGTCCCTCTAGAAGCTTTAATTACAGATGTATAACACTGTGTAGCACTACTTTCTCTCTTATATATTCTGTTTAATAATATGTTCCCTCCCCATCCTCTTGTACCTTTGAGAAGTTCCTTGTATCTCCTGGAAATAAGAATGTTAGCCAGAGTGTGTCAGGTGTGGTGACACAGGCCTGTAATCTCAGCTATTTGTTAGGCTAAGGGCAGGAGGAATCTAAATTCAAGGCCAGCTTGGATAATTAAGCAAGATCATATTTCAAAATAAAAAAAAAATAGGGCTAGGTATATAGCTTAGTGATAGAGCGTGTCTAGTGCTCGTTAGGTGCTGGGTTCCATTCCCAGTGCCACAGAGAGATACAGAGGCAGAGATAGAGCTGGGGTGGTACATATACACAATGGAATGTTACTCAGCCATAAAGAATGAAATTATGGCATTTGCTGGTAAATGGATGGAACTGGAGACTGTCATGCTAAGTGAAATAAGTCAGCTCCAAAAAAACCAAAGGCCACATGTTGTCTCTGATAGGCAGATTTTGACTCACAATAGGTGGGGGAAAGGAGGAGTGGAGGTTCACCAAATTGGATAGGGGTGTTGAGGGGAAGGGAGGAGGGATGGGATTGGGAAAGACAACAAAATGAATCAGACATATGAATATGACCAGTGTAACTCCACATTAAGAACAACCACAAGGATGGGAAGTTATACTCCATGTAGGTGTGATGTGTCAATACATTCTGTTGTCACCATATAACTACAAAGAACAAGTAAGAGGTTGGGGCTGTGGCTCAGTGGTGGAGCACTTGCCTAGCTTGTGTGAGGCACTGGGTTTGATTCTCAGCACCAGCACCACATATAAATAAATGAATAAAGTAAAGGTCTGACAACATCCAAAACAAAAACAAAACAAAACAAAAAACCGGGGGATGTGAGTGCTCCTGAGTTCATTCCCCAGCAAAGAAGGGGGTTGAACTTAACCAAAGTATAATTATATCACATGAAATTGTATCAAATTTAGGAATGCACTGTTGTTAGCTAGAATAAAGGGGTGTTCGAAAGTTGCCATTTGTTACAATACTTTGCTTTAGAGCAACAGTTTTTTGTTTTGTTTGTTTTGTTTTGGTGCTGGGGATTGAACCCAGAAGCACTTTTCCTGTGGGCTTCATTCCCAGCTCATTTTATTTTGAGAGAGTCTGGCTAAGTTGAGGGGCTCCCTTAATTGCTGAGACTGGCTTCAAACTTTGATTCCTCTTGCCTCAACCTCCCAAATTGCTGGAATTACAAGGAGTATGGCACCACACCTTGCCTGATGATAGCAGAATTTTTAAAAATTCAGGAACTGGACCAGGGTTGAAGGTTGCATTTATTTTGTTTTTGTTTGTTGACTGGTTGGAACTGGGTAGTGAACCCAGAGGTGCTTAACTGCTGAACCACATCCCCAGACCTTTTTTATGTGTTTTATTTATTTAGAGACAGGATCTCACTGAGTTGCTTCAGACCTCACTAAATTACTGAGGCTGGTCTTGAACTTGGGGTCGGTCCCCCTGCCTCAGCCTGTTGAATAACTGGGATCACAGACATGCGCCACCATACCCAGCTCAAAGGGTTGCATTGAGTCATCATACCTCTTCAATGCTCTTTTATTCTAAAACAATTCTTCAGCCTTGTTTTTGTTGTTGTTTTGCTAGTACTGGGGATTGAACCCATGGCAGCTATGCCACTGAGCTATATCTCCAGCCCTTTTTAAATTTTGAGACAAGGTCTTACTAAGTTTTTGAGGCTGGCCTTGAATTTGTAATCCTCCTGCCTTGGCCTCCAGAGTTGCTGGGATCATAGGCAAACACCACCTTGCCTGGGTCATTTTTATTTTGATACAGGGTCTTGATAAATTGCCCAGCTGACCTTAAAATTCCTATCCTTTAACCTTAGCCCAGTTGGGATTACAGGCCTATGCCACCATACCTGGGTTTTGAAATAGTTTTGAGGTTACTGCTTATAAAGTTTCTACACTTATAAAAAGTTTCTGCCACCAGAAATAGTCATTATGCAAATGTGGAAGTTAATGTGCCTTTGTTACTCAGAACAACTAATGGGATTTATAACATTCATCCTTAGAATAAATCAATGAGATCTTGATTGGGTAACTGTTAATATTAATTTTGCTTTTCAAAAACCCTAAGATTAGCTGCATTTGGCTATTTACTATTTTAAACCATATATTAAAACCATTGTTATTAGATTGCAATTGTCACCTTACATGATATCCTTGCTTTGCCCTTCTGACAGTTCTGTACACAGCAGTTGAAGTAAATCTTTTTTCCCTCTGTAGTAATGATTGAAGCCAGGTGTGCTCCCCCCCTGAACAACATGCCCAATGCCTTTTATTTTTTATTTTGAGATAGGGTCTTACTAAGTCACTAAAGCTGGCCTGGAGCTTGAGATCATCCTGCCTTAGCCTCCCACATTATAGGATTACAGGCATGTGCCACCAGGCCCAGCAAGAGCAGTCCTTTTATAAAGCCAACTTTATTGAGGCATAATTGACATAAGATAAATGACATCCATTATAAATGTACCATTTGATCCATTTTGGCAATGCTTAGCTCTTATAATTACCACACCACATTGAAAATGTGGAAATTCCTATCCTCTATACCTTCTTCCCCGTCCCTTTTCTTCCATCCCCACCTCCCTCTCTAAGCCCCATGTTACACCAGTCTGCTTTCTATCACTAGAGATTACATTTTCCTATTCTAGAGCATCATATAGCTGAAGTCCTCCTATATTTTTATGTCTCATTTCACTTACTATGTGAGATGCATCTCTGTTGTATTTTCCAGGAAGAGTTTTTTGTCTTTGGTTTGATTTTATTTTGCTGAATTCCATTTTGTAATTATACCATATATATGTATTTATGTGTGTATGTTGTTGTTGTTTTTTTTTTAAACTGGTGATTGAATCCAAGGTCTCATGCATGCTAAGCGTATGCTCTATGACTGAGCTGTACTCCCAGTCATAATTTCTTTTTCTTTTTTCTTTTTTTTTTTTTGTGCTGGGGATTGAACCCAGGGCCTTGTGCTTGCAAGGCAAACACTCTACCAACTGAGCTATATCCCCAGCCCATAATTTCTTAATATATTTTCCCTTTTTTAGATATTTGAGTTGTTTCCTATTTGGAGTTACTATGAGGAGAGCTGCTATAAATGTGTGTACAGAGCTGTGGTTGTAGCTCAGTGGTGGAGCGCTTGCCTGGCACATGTGAGGCACTGGGTTTGATCCTCAGCGCCACATAAAAATAAATAAATACATAAATAAAACAAAGGTATCCATCTACAACTATAAAACTTAAAAAAATGTGTGTACAAATCTTTATGAGGACATATGGTTTTCATTCATCTTTTATAACTACCTAGATAGAATTGTTTGGTTATTTGGTAAATAGAATTGCCTTCGTAATTTTGTAAGAAACTGACAGGTTTTTCAGAAGTGGTCATAAGCATTTTACATTCTGAGCTGCATGCTCATCCTTGTCCTCTAGCAGGGCAACATTATTCCTGTCCCTGAGGCTTTCTGTCCTTTCTTTCCTCAGGTATTCTCCTTGCTCAGTTACTCATTTTGTAGATCCTGGCCCAGAGGTCACCTCGGTACAAGGTCTTCTCTAACACCTTTCCTGCTTAATCTTTCTCTACAGCACTTATTTTTTCAAATATGTGTTTTAATTATTCTTTTTGTTGTCTGTTTCTCCCATGTTAAAACATATGCCCCATTAGATCAGTGTTATTTGGGTTTTGTTTCTTGTTTTTAGAGGTACCAGGGATTAAACCCAGGGGCATTTAAGCACTAAGCCATATCCTCACCTGTTCTTACTATATTTTTAAATTTTTTATTTGTTCTTTTTAATTATGACAGTAGAATGTATTTTGACATATTATACATAGTTGGAATATAGCTTCTCATTCTTTTGGTTGTACATGATGTGGAGTTTACACTGGTCATATATTCATATGTGGACATAGGAAAGTAATGTCTGATTAATTCTACAGTCTTTCCTGTTCCCACCCCCCATTTTTATTATTATTTAAAAAATTTTTTTTAGTTGTAGATGGACACAATACCCTTCTTTTATTTATGTGATGCCAAGGATTGAACCCAGTGCCCCACACATGCGAGGCAAGCGCTCTACCGCTGAGCCATAACCCCAGCCCCTATTATTATTTTTTAAAAATATTTTTTAGTTGTAGATTGACACAGTATCTTTATTTATTTTTATGTGGTGCTGAGGATCGAACTCAGTGCCTTTCACATGTGAGGCAAGCACTCTACCACTGAGCTACAACCCCAGCCCATTATTTTTTGTTTTGAGATAGGGTCTTGCTAAGGTACATGGGGCCTCACTAAACTGATGAAGCTCGCTTTGAACCTACCATCCTCCTGCCTCAGCTTCCTGAGTTGCTGGAATTACAAGAGTGTGCCACCACACCTGACTAGTGGTATTTGATTTTGAGTGTGTGTGTGTGCGCGCGTGCGTGTGCGTGCATGCATGCATGTGCATGCATAGCAGAGGATTGAACCCAGGGCTTGCATATGCTAGGTAAGTGCTCTACCAAAGATCTACATCCCTAGCCCTGATCAATGATATTTGAATGTGAATATAGATTTCTGTTTAAACATGATAGGTTGAGTACATGTATCTACCTTTTCTTCTGAAAATCTATAAAAATTACATTAAAGGAGTAAAAAGGGATATTAGACACTCAAGGCCAGAATGGGAGCCATGGAAAAGGAGTTATTTTGGAAGTCAGAAAGCTAGAAAAGGGGTTGTAAATGATTTAGTGGTGCAGAAGAAGCAACAATCTGAGTGCCAGAGAGAGATCAGGAAGTGAAATAATTTGTACCACAGAACCCTGTGATGATTCAAGAATTGAAGGTACTAGGTAGCTACAGTTCCAATATCAAAATAAGAATGTGCCTCGTGGGGCACCACACTCATCTGTAATCCCAGTGTCTTCAGAGGCTGAAGTAGGAGGATGAGTTGGCAGTGAGTCTCAACAATGTGATGAGGTCCTCAGCAACTTAGCAAGACAGTATCTCAAAATAAAAACATTAAAAAAATGCCTTTGGGCCAGGCACAGTGGCACATGCCTGTAATCCCAGTGGCTCTGGAGGCTGAGGCAGAAGGATCATGAGTTTAAAGCCAGCCTCCGCAAATGCATAGCACACTAAACAACTCAGTAAGACCCTATCTCTAAAGAAAATATGAAATAGGGCTGGGATTATGGCTCAGTGGTTGAGAACCCCTGAGTTCAATCCCTGGTATCCAAAAACAAGAAAAGAAAAGCCCTTGTGTTCAATTCCCATTACCTACCCCCCCCCCCCCCCCAAAAACAGTAGGTACTAGGAATAGTAGAGAGTTTGTTTTTGGGGTTGAGCAAAAGACACATAGAGATAGATAAGGTGAAAATCAGCTTACTGATTTCTATTACATGCTACTTCCACAAAAATGATAGGCAGATTCATCCTTATCCCTAGCAATAGAGCAGAGATGTCTGGAGAGTTTCAGTACTCCTAGAAAGAAACTCCTCTGTATACTTGGATTTACTTGGGTTTATTTTATTTGGGGTTAGGGGGAAAGAAGCAACTTATTTCTTTTTTAAAAATAATATTGTTTTTAGTTGTAGATGGACACAACACCTTTATTTTATTTATTTATTTATTTATTTATGGAACTGGGGATTGAACTCAGGGGCATTCAGCCACTGAGCCACATCCCCAGCCCTATTTTGTATTTTATTTACAGACAGGGTCTCACTGTGTTGCTTAGCGCCTTGCCTGTGCTGAGGCTGGCTTTGAACTCACGATCCTCCTGCCTCAGCCTCCTGAGCCACTGGGATTACAGGCATGTGCCACCACGCCTGGTTTTTATTTATTTTTATGTGGTGCTGAGGCTTGAACCCAGTGCCTCCCATATGCTAGGCAAGCGCTGTACCACTGAGCTACAACCCCAGTCTCAGCAACTTGTTTCTGATGACCCTGCTGTAAGGCCACCAATCTACTAGCCTCATCCACACATCCTGGACTTAATGTGTGTTGGTGCCTCATGCTCACGTGTGAATGGAACAGCCAAGGGTTACCAGTCACTTAAGGAAAAACTCCCTGTTTGTAAGCCAAATGAGGAATGAGTCCCAAGGTAATGGTGTCCTGGAGGTTTTGTGTGGAGAGTTTGATGTTCAAAGACTAGTGTCATCCATTTGATTTAATGTCTCCAAAAGTTAACATCCAGTCTTCTAACAGCAAGGAGAAAGGACAGTTCTGGCCAGAGGACAATTAAGGTTGGTGTGGAGCTGGGGGTGGCAGTGTAATTGCTTCTTCTATGGACTTTCAAATAATCCAGTTATGAACCCCATCTGCCACCAGGAGATAACTGATATCTCTAATTCTTAGCCTTTCTTGGGTTCTTTGGTTTAGTGAGCTTGCTTTGTTTAGTGGTTCCCTCGTGACTGGTTTGAATGTCACCTCTGCTATTTTCAGTGTGTTAGCTATCCTTACATTTTCCATCTTCTCCAACTTTGATGCTTTTATCTCTGTGCCTGTTCTTTTTGTCCTTGTGAGTTTGTCCTTGGTAACTGCCCCCTTGCCATTTTAGTAATGTTTTAGGAAGAAGCAAAAATAAAAAATAAACATTGATAATTTCATGTTTAAACAGGCTGTTTACTTCTATTTCTCAATATTTTGTTCACACCTTTCATCTGCTATTTCCTCATCTGTTCTGTCTTTGAGCTTTATGTTTATAGTATTTCCCCCTTACCTAAGGGAGATATATTGTAAGATCCTTGGTGAATGTCTGAAGCCAAAACAGTAGTGACCCCTATTCTCTGTTCTTAAGATGAGAACTTTCACATTTTTGCTAAAAAGAAGCACTTCATGGCTTCTTTTTTGCATTACAAAATCATCAACATCACTATTTTTTCTCTTTGGGGTCATTATTAAGTAAAATAAGGGTAACTTGAACACAAGCACTGTCATAGTGCAAACAGAGAAGGATGCTAAGTGACTAAAGGGCAAGTGGAACAGGATTATTTGAATATGGAGTGCAAATTAAAACTTGTGAATTATTGGCTGAGATGTATCTAATTCAACAGAGACACATTTAGCTTGGTTCTATCCCCAGCACTGCGAAAACCAAAACCAAAAAGAGTGTGGATTTTATCCTTTCTTCCTTCCTCTACAGTGCTAAAGATGGAACCTGGGCCAGCCCTTAAATTTTCTTTTTCATAGTTTCAGACGATGGCATAACATAGGTAACTGAAACTATGCAAAGCCAATCTTGGATATGGGGAAGACTAATGTAGCATAAATATTTATACACTTTTAATTGAGGGTCTAAAAGATAGTTGAGATAAATCTCACCCCCAGCCCAGGGTGAGGGTTGAAGACTGGGCCCAGGGGTGCTCTACCAGAGTTATATCCCCAACCCTTTTTCTGTTTTATTTTGAGTCTTGCCAAATTGCCAAGGTTGGCCTTGAACTTGAGATCTTCCTGTGTCAACTTCCTGAATGACTGGGATTACAGACATGTACCACTGTGCCCAGCAAGACTTTTTTTTTTCCCCCTATTTAAGTTAAAGTATTCTAATTTATTTTTTCAGTTAAATATAGCATTTCAGGGTTTAGGGGTGCTGCTCAGTGATAGAGCACTTGCCTATCATGTGCAAGGCCCAAAGTTCAATTTATAGCATTGAAAAAAAATTAACATTTCAGTACAAAGCTAAAATCTGGGGGCTGGGGTTTGTGACTTGGTGGTAGAGTACTTGCTTAGCATGCGTGAGGCCCTGGGTTCGCTCCTCAGCACCACATAAAAATAAAAAAGGTATTGTGTCCACCTAAAAAATAAAATAAATAAAATAAAATTTGGAAAACCTTTATCCCTGTCCAGTTATCTGTTCTTTTCTCTGTATTGTTTGCACTGAAGCATTGTTATGGAATCTTCTTTCTGGCCTTTGAATGTTGCTGATTCTTATGTAGAGTCATGACACAGAAATGGGAGAAATTAATTTTTTCAGATAAACCTTAAAACATTTTATCTGCTACAAGTCTGTGCCTGTTCTTTAACACTTGAAAACTTTAAAGTGTCATTTGTTCTGAAGTTCTATTTGTGAAAGTGATGTGCAGAGAATGTTGCTAAATTGAAATTGCTACTTAAGGTCAAGTAAATAGTTTTATTTGTTTCTGCCTTAAGTCTTGAAGAAAGGTCTTAATTAAATGATGTTAGTTCTCAGACAAGAAATCTGTAAGTAAGGAGTCTAGGGAAAATAGATGTGGATGAAATTTGAAGGTAAAGCAGTATTTGTGTGAGCATCCTGATGTGTAGATTGTCTGAATATATTTTTTACCTGATTAAGCCATTTAGAAAAGATGACAGCTGATAATTGTAAGCTTGCCTGACAATAATTTAATCAAATATACATGAATGGCTGTGTGCAGTGGCCCACCCCTTATAATCCCAGCTACTTGGGAGGCTGAGGCTGACCTTGAGAATTTGGGATCCTTTTCCCTCAGCTTTCTGAGTAGCTGGATTTTTTTTTAACTTCTTGTAATCCAACAATTTGCAGGACTAAGGCAGATGGATTTGAAGTTTGAGACCAGCCTCAGCAACTTAGTGAGGCCCTATGCAATTTAGAGAGACCCTGTCTACAAATAAAAATTAAAGGGGCTGGGGATGTGGCTCAGTGATTACGTGCCCCTGGGGTGAATCCCTAGTTCCAAAAAAATAAAAAAAATAAAAAAAAAACAATAAAAAAAATAAAACACTGATCTAGAAACCTTCTCTGATACTAGATAATAAGAATCCCATTTCAAAATGGTTCCTGGCCTATACCCTCCTGGAAGGAAGACTTCACAGAGAGGTCAAAAAGAATCTGAACTGACCAGCCTTGCTGAGTTTCCCAGTGTGTCAGCATTAGATCACACCCTTTTTATCCAATCACACTTCTACTCGACTGTATAAGCTTCATTTGTTCTTGTGCAGTGAAGTGACCATTGAGAAATGGGGGTGGGGCGGAACAGAAGGACATGGTTCAGAGAAGCTTCTGGAGAGCTGGATAACTGGAGGTTCCTAGAAGATAGTGTGCTCAGACAAGGCGTAGAAGAAGCTGCGCACCCTTCCCACAGTACCTTGCACTGTGCATCTCTTCATCTGTATCTTTTTTTTTTTTTTGAACCAGGGATTGAACTTAGGGGCACTCGGCCACTCAGCCACATCCCCAGCCCTATTTTGTATTTTATTTAGAGACAGGGTCTCACTGAGTTGCTTAGGGCCTTGCTAAGTTGCTGAGGCTGGCTTTGAACTCACAATCCTCCTGCCTCAGCCTCCCGAGTCGCTGGGATTACAGGCGTAAATCACCGTCCCCGGCTCATCTGTATCCTTTGTAATGTCCTTTATTGTTGCGGGGAACAGACTGGTTGAGAAGCAGCAAGCAGCACTCAGAGAGGAAATTCCAAACTTTATTTTATGCTGGCAGGCCCAGAGGAAAAACACAACTCCAAATTCTAAGCTGCTATTCACAGTTTCTCACAATATTTATAGGCTATTTAGTGTCATAAATTTTCTAGTCTAACTGATACACGGTTGTGTACCGGGTTTCTAGCAGGAAGCATGTTTACAGAAGTAGAGTGCCATCAGGGGAAGAACTGGCTGGCTCCTATTACAAGGCCTGGGCTCAATCTCTAGCCTTAGGCCCTGAGCCTCCACAGGTGCATTTACACTTCAAAGGGGAGTAGTTAGACTCCCAGGGGAATTTATCTACAACCCAAAAGATAGAGACCCATGGTCAATCAGACTTCCTAGAGAAAGGCCGAGAGAGGGGAAGGGAACTAATCCCTTCCCCAGGCATTGGCTTCTTTACCATAACTTTTATAATTTCATTTCACAACTAGGTCTGGTT
This sequence comes from Glaucomys volans, assembly GCA_020662805.1. Classification (NCBI taxonomy): domain Eukaryota; kingdom Metazoa; phylum Chordata; class Mammalia; order Rodentia; family Sciuridae; genus Glaucomys; species Glaucomys volans. The sequence continues at coordinate 232,450 of JAJEJO010004459.1, forward strand.
TTGCCATCACATCATAACATGTGTATTGATACACATAAGTGATTTCAAGTTCTGAGAGCTGCCCAAACAAATTAATCGAATCTGAGGAGGGGATGTGGGAACCCCAATTTATAGCCTGTAGGTCAGAAGGTAGAAACAACCTGGTGCTTATAATTGCTGCCTGAAGTGGGGGCCAGGTTGGTGGCCTGATCCCTAAATCTGTGAGATCTGACCCTGTCTCCAGGTAGGTAGTACCACGGCAGAATACACATAGAGGATGCCCTGTTGGTGGCTGTTACAGAATTGATTGCTTGCTAGGTAAAATAAAAATACTTCCAGGGTGGGCGTGGTGGGTGCACGCCTGTAATTCCAGCTTTGGAGACTGAGGTAGGAGGATCACAAGTTCAAAGCCAGCCTCAGCAACTTAGACATTGTCTCAAAAAAAAAAAAAAAATGTGCTGGGGATGTGACTCAGTGTCTAAGCACCCCTGCCTGGTTCAATCCCCAGTACCGAAAAATAAAAATAAAAACACTTATAGTTGAAGGTGTAGGAGTAAAATAGCTTTATGGCTGAGATCAGTGAAGATTTCTTTAATAGAGAAGACATAGTGCTAAGCATCAAAGGACAGGATGAAATTGGACTTAAGAACTTCTGGTTATCAGAAGGTTCCCCGAGGAGGAAAATTATTGGGCAATAAAAAGAATTGAACTGTTGAGACACAACACAACATGTGGTACATCTCAAAAAAGAAGGCTAAATGAAAGATGTCAGAGGGTACAAACTATATGATTTAATTGATATAAAATTCTGCAAAATACACTTACGGATGAGGAGTGTGTCCATTAAGGCATGACTAGAGGGAGGAACTCCAGAGGGCCTGAGGTCACTTTGGGAGAATGATGAGTTTGTGGTGATTTTAAAGTTACATACATATGTGACACAAATTGTACATTTTTAGCATGTTGCTTATTTTCAGTTTTACTTCAGTAAAGCTATTTTTATTGTGGAAATAAACAACGATTGCCCAAATGAGAATAGGCAAAGGCCATTCAGAGCAAGAGAATCTCCTACCATCACTTGTATTTGGCAGACACTCACAGGTAGACAGGAACAGGAAAGCTTCATAGTGGAAAAGAGGGAAGGCTTCAGATAGGCCCTGCTGAAGAATGTTGGCATGGGGAAGCTGCAAGGGGCTCAAATAGAAATAAGACATCCTATGTCACTGGTTAGGAGTGCATATTTGGCTTTCTTTAGTTAGTCCTGAATTGGAAATGGGACAAAAATTAGGTATTAATGTAGTCCTGGCTGTTTGGGGTCAATTGTAATAGTGGTTGTTATTTGACTTCTATATCAATTGCAAGAGATAATCTGATTTGTTGATTGGTTACTGCAAGTAAGTAGGTTGCCCTCTGGCCTAGGTGCTGGAGTTAATTAGGCTGGTTTAATGGGCTGGTTGCTGCACGTGTGGACTGAGTTCTTAATTTATAGTCCAGCTTTTGTATGTTGTTGTATTCATCAGAAACAGACCAACCTTCAGATTCCAATACAATGGCAGGCTACATTTGGGGGAAGATATACCCAACAAAATACTTATATCTAGAATATATTTTTGAAACTCCAGTAAGAAAAAGAAATCCAAAAAGCTTGGACAAAAAGTTTGAACTAGCCCTTCACAGAATGGTATCCAAACAGCTAATCAGCATGTGGAAAAAATGCTAATATTTTGAGACAGGGTCTCACTAATTAGGAAAATGCAGATTAGATGGTCTAGTACTGTATCCTTGTTACAGTGGCTAAAATTTAAAATTTAGCAGTACTGAGTGGTGGTGTAGAGTTGAAGCAAGTGGAACTGTCATGCACTGTTTGGCAATGTCTATTAATACTGAACATACAGTGGCTGGGAATGTAGCTCAGTAGTAGAGCACTTGCTTAGCACTGCAAGGTCCTGGATTTAGATCATCAGCACCACCAGGCAAAAACAAAACAAAAAACTAAATATAGATACTCTCTGTGGTCCAGCATTAACACTCTGGGCTTAACCTCTGATAGCAATGAGTGTTTAGACACACACAAGAATAAAATAACTAAAAATAGGAAACAATCCAAATGCTTATCAGGAGTAGAATTTTATTTATTTAATAATTTTGGTTCCAGGGATTGAACCCAGGGGCTTATTACCACTGAGCAACATCCCCAGTACTTTTTGTTTTTTATTTTGAGACAGGGTCTGGCTAAGTTGCTGAGGGGATCACTAAATTGCTGAGACTAGCTTGGAACTTGTGATCTTTCCAAATCCAGGCTAGCCTCAGCAATTTAGTGGATCTGTTTCCTGTCCTCCCACGTCACTGGGAATACTAGCATGCACCATGACACCCAGCTCCAGTTTATTTTATTTTTTTCTGGGGATAGAATCTAGGATCTCTTGCTTGCTGGGCATGTACTCTACCACTGAGCTAGACCCCCAACCCCAGTAAAATTTATCTTAGAACTTCTGCTGTATTTATGAGATAAAATATTACATAGCAACTAAAAAGAATAAAGTACTGCTATATGCAGCAATACAGATGGGTCTTTCAGACATAACTTTGAGTAAAAGCAAATGTACAAGACACTTGATGCTATTTAATTATAAGAAATTTAAAACAGGGCTGGCTGTGTGGCTCAGTAGGATGCTTGCCCATTACAAGCAAGGCCTGGAGTTCAATCCCCAGCACTGCAAAGGAGAAAAAAAATTTTAAACAAAATTAGCGTATGGTATAAAGCTCAGAGTAATCATTGACTTTATTAGCTGAGGTGGAGGGTGCGTGTAAGGAAGCCTTCTGGACTATCAGAAATGTCCTATAGCTTGATCTGGATTGTGGTTACGCAGGTGTAACATGTAAAGATGTTTGTTAAGGACTGGGGTTGTGGCTCAGTGGTAGAGCGCTTGCCTAGCATGTGGGAGGCACTGGGTTCCATCCTCGGGACCACATAAAAATAAATAAAATAGGTATTGTGTACATCTACAACTAAAACTTTTTTAAAAAGATATTTGTTAAGTTGTCCACCCAAGATTTGTGCATTTTATTACATGTAAGTTGTACCTCAATACATTGCTTTTTTAAAAAATATTTTTAGTTGTAGATGGACATAATATCTCTTTTCTTTTCCTTTTCTTTCTTTCTCTTCCTTCCTTCCTTCCTTCCTTCCTTCCTTCCTTCCTTCCTTCCTTCCTTCCTTTCTTTTTTCTGTCTTTCTTTCTTCCTTTCTTCCTTTCTCTCTCTATCTCTATCTCTATCTCTCTTATCATATGATGCTGGGGATCAAACCCAGTGCCTCATGCATGCAAGACAAGTGCTTCACCACCCAATCCCAGCCCCAGCCCTCGATACGTTGCTTTTTATTTCCTGTTTCATCGCTTTCCTTTTGTTTACTCCTTTCCTTCAATCCTGCTCCCACTCTGGCTGTCCTATTCTGTTGTTAAATGAAACCTTATTAACTCACTTTTAAGTTACTCTCCTTTAAAACCCTGGCACCCCAGCTGCAGTTGTAGCTCAGTGGTAGAGCACTTGCCTACATGTGTGAGGCACTGGGTTCTATCCTCGGCACCCCATAAAAATAAATGAATAGAATAAAGATATTGAAAAAAATTAAAAATAAAACCCAGGTACCCCATGTCACCTTTTTGCAATCAGTCTTGAAATCCTATCAGCTCTTCCTTTAAAATCACTCCTATCCATACTATTTCCAAAGCTTGCTTGTGCTAGAGTTTTAAGCTTGACCACAGTCCTGAATTATTGCTCAGGACCTACCTTTCTACAGTGCTGTTCTGACAAGCCTTGAGTGGGATTCCTCCGTAGCCCACTAGATGCAAACCAGACTCCAGCATCACATTCAAGACTCTGGTGTGGCGCCAATAGCTGTATTCCTTCTCCAGTCACTTGCAGTCTTTGGGAAATTGGAATACTTAGTATTTCTATACCCGTTTGGCTCTCTGTTACTTTGACCTCTTTTTTTCATGTTCCTCTTTCCCTAAATGCCTACATTGTAATCAGGGGGTTGTTTATAATGTGCTTCATGAAATCCATGAATCCTCTTGAAATTATCTGTAAGTATTCCCATATGTGCATTTTCTGGATTAAGGGGTTTTCTGGCCATTAGATTCTCAGAAGGGATCTGTAACCACCCCCCCAGTAAGATTTATTTAATGGCCTTCTGAAGTAAATTTAACTCATTTTGTGTTGCTTCAGAATAGTTTTTATCTCATTGAAACATAGTCTAAACCAGAGGTAGCAGGGAAGTGCACACCTGGAATCCCAGCTACTCAGGAAGCTGAAGCACGAGGACTACAAATTCTAGACCAGCCCAGGCAGCATAGCGAGACCCTGTTTCACAATAAAAATAAATAATACCAAGGACCAGGGATGGAGCTCAATGGTAGAGCATTTGCAAAGCATGCCTGAGATCCTAGGTTTGATCCCCAGTGCTACCAAACAAACAACTTAGTTACAAATATTGAGTGATAAAGCATTTTAGGAAAGTTATGTTTAAAGCTTAAAGTTTCAGGATCAGGTATAATGTCCTCATTCATTTATGTTCCTCGTACAGTTCTTTGAGTAGAGTATATTTTCTCAAGATGCAGTATCTTAATATATCCCCTTTGGATCTTAAAGGAAAATTTTCCTTCCCAATACCACATTACCATTGTACAGATAGTAGACTACCATGTCTGTGTGCTTTGATTTAACAATCCCTTTTTCAAGGTATGGTCATGTTTTCATCACTTCTTTTTTCATTTTTTTCTATTATAGATTCCTATAGGCAATGGAAACTGATCTCAATTCCCAGGACAGAAAGGACCTGGACAAGTTCATTAAATTCTTTGCCCTCAAGGTAATATGTCCATACTCTGGAGCTGAGGACTGTTAGAAATAACTCCATGCTCCTCCCTTTAGAGAACCCTCTTTAGAAATGTAGCATAACAGCTTGCAGCTTGCCCATTTTAAGGGATACTTCTGTCTGTTGTAAACCAAACTGTGAAGTATGGGGGTGGTATTGGGGGTGTAACAAAAAAGTAGTTTCCAATTTTCCACAGCTACTTGTTCAAAAAAATTTTTTTGTGAAGCTGTTTGAAGAAATGTCAAACTGTTATGCCAGGTTATTGGCACAGTATGTTCCCTTGGGATGGGAACAGAGGCTAAACTGGAATGGGCAGCATTTGGGACATCTTTCCCTAAGCTTCACTAATACCAAAATGTCCAACTTTATTTATTGATCCCTTCTTGGTAAATGGAGAATTAGAAGTGAATTTTGAATGCTGTATTTTCCTAAATCCAAAAATCACTTCCACCTGTATCACCCCTTTCTCTCAACAATTGCCATGCCAGAAAAATCCATGCTGTCGATTCTGGATGTAAAATTATACAGAAGAGTTAGGCCATATGGGCCAAGTGATATGAATAATTGTGGAATTCTTGTTTTAAATCTATGATGACATAAGTTTGGTACCGTGAATATTTAAACCCCCAGTTGGACTTACTTATGAACGTCATAGCTCCCACGTGCAGCACTCCTCTGCCACGTGACAGTATTACACAGGCCTCTAATGCCTCTTATTGGTTGACACTCTTTCCTTGGGAATGTTTACAGTGTTGTTTTGCTGTGTATGTGTGTATTTTTACTTCTGCTCATTAGGATTCTATCCTTTCCTGAAGTATCGTTATGATTAATTGATGACGAATAGGCATCTCTTTAACTGTGCAGGTTTTATCCCTGATGAGGAACCAAACCTGTTTAAGACATTTCATTTTTTTGTTTGTTTTTCTTTTCAGACGGTCCAAGTGATTGTCCAGGCTCGACTTGGTGAAAAGATTTGCACTCGTTCATCTTCTTCCCCAACGGGTTCAGATTGGGTAACATTTCTATTCTTTGTGGGAATTTGTACTGTGGTTTTTGTCAGAAAGAATGAATGTGAAGTTCTCAAGTGCAGTAATAAGGCACGTAGTTTACAGTGCTACTAAACCAGAGCATTGAAATATCTAGTTCCATTCGATCTATTCACGTGGAAAGTATATTCCTTATTGAAATCAGTCCTTAATTTCTTTCGTTCTTAACTTTCTGCTTTTGGAGATGAAAGGCTTAGTCCTTAGAAGACAAAAATAATGCCTTGTTACGTAATCCTCGTAATAGGGAACTAGCCTTGTCAACCTGAGATCTGGGGCTTTGATGCCAGCTATGCCTTTTGGGGAAGGGAGAAGCGCAGAGTGTCTCCCTCAGTCAGCCCAAGCAGTACCTGCATGACCTGGCACACTGCTTTGTGTTCCTGTGGCGTTCCTCAGAGTGCTTTACACAGTAGTCCCTTTTGTTTTCTAGTTCAACTTAGCAATCAAAGACATCCCGGAGGTTACACATGAGGCCAAGAAGGCACTGGCAGGGCAGCTGCCCGCCGTGGGGCGATCTATGTGTGTGGAGATCTCACTCAAGACTTCGGAGGTAAGGCAGCCGTCAGGATGGTGTCTTCAGGTGGCACTCAAGGGTCTCCACCCTCAGGTTCCAACTCGTTCCCCAATTTACTCCTCACCTTCCCTCTCTGACCTTACCATTTTCTGAAGGGGTCTTGCTGGGGAGTTGTTTGTTTTACTGTGCTGGCCCAGGGTCTCACGTAGGCTGGCCAAGTGCTCTACCACAGAACTGTACCCTCGGTCCCAGGGTTATGGTTTTTGAACTTATTATTCCAGCAAGGTGGAGCAGGCTCTGTGCCTTTTTCATATGACATTTCTACTCATCCTTCAACTGACATACTCTAGAGAATCTCCCTTTTAGGGGGAGAGGTATTTGTTCTCCTTAACTTCCTATGGTTCTTTGTTTATATTTGGTTTCAGAATTTGCTATATTATGAGTTTTTAAAATTGTCCTTGTTCACCCTAATCCATTTTAGGATTGAGGCAAATAAAGTTTTTATGGTTTTTTTTTGGTTTGGTTTGATAGTGCTAGGGATTGAACCCAGGGCCTTGTGCATGTGAGGCACGTGCTCTACACTGAGCCACATCCCCAGCCCTTTTTTTTTTTTTTGGAACCAGGGATTGAACACAGGGACACTTGGCCACTGAGCCACATCCCCAGCCCTATTTTGTATTTTATTTAGAGATAGGGTCTCACTGAGTTGCTTAGGGCCTCGCTAAGTTGCTGAGGCTGGCTTTGAACTCGCGATCCTCCTGACTCAGCCTCCCAAGTCGCTTGGATTACAGGCGTGTGCCACCACGCCTGGCTCCCTTTTTGTTTTTTATTTTGAGACAGGGTCTCGCCAAGTAGCCTCCAACTTGTGATCCTCCTGCCTCAGTCTTCTTAGTTGCTGGAATTACAGGCATGTGCCACCTTGCCTGACTGTTCTAGCATGTTTATTAATCTATTTCCACTAGCAGATTGTGAAGCTTTATGATATAATAAAAGGCAAATGGGGTTTGGAGTTATTCAGAGCCACGTTCAGATCCCAGCTAAATGACTTTTTCCAGATTACTTAACCCCACCCTTACAAACACCACCAAACTGCTTCCCCTAACATGTAATAGATAGTAGATAGTCAACACATGTTCTTGTTGGTCAGGTTCTAACCACTTTTATTCTTTTTTTTTTTTTGAACCAGTGATTGAACTCAGGGGCACTCGGCCACTGAGCCACATCCCCAGCCCTATTTTGTATTTTATTTAGAGACAGGGTCTCACTGAGTTGCTTAGGGCCTCGCTAAGTTGCTGAGGCTGGCTTTGAACTCGTGATCCTCCTGGCTCAGCCTCCCGAGTCACTTGGATTACTGGCATGCGCCACCACGCCCGGCCCACTTTTATTCTTGAGCTCAGTACCTATGGCCTCCCATGTATCCTTATGTTTTTGAGATTTTTATGAAATGAGGCAAGATATAAATAAATAATCACTTGTGTCCTCAGGACTATGCATAGTGTCTGGGATGGCATGTACTAAGCTTTCAAGATTTTTGTTTGTTTGTTTGTTTTTGTTTTGTGGTATTGGGGTCTGAACCCAGGGCCTTAGGTATGGCAGTCAAATATTCTAACACTGGGCTGCATCCCGAGCCTTGAAATTTTTTTTTTTTTTTTTTTTCTTTTTGGTAGCACGATTGAACCCAGGGTCACTTAACCACTAAGTCACATTTCCAGCCCTTTTTATTTTTATTTTGAGATAGGGTCTCATTAAGTTATTTTGGGCTTCACTAAGTTGCTGAGGCTGGCCTCAAACTTGGGATCCTCTTGCCTCAGCTTCCCTAGTTGCCAGGACTGCAGGTTTGTGCCAACACTGCTGGGTGTCAGTTTTTCTGAAAAGCGATTTAGAAACATATTAAAAGTCTTAGCCGGGTGTAGTGGCACTCTCCTGTAATCCCAGCTATTTGAGAGGGTGAGGCAGGATGATGGCAAGTTCAAGACCAGCCTCAGTAGGTCAGTAAGACCCTGTCTCAAAAAAAAAAAAAAGGCTGGGAATGTAGCTCAGGACTGATAGTGATTTTAATCCTCAGTACCCCCCCCCCCCCCCCAAAAAAAAACAGAACAAAACAAAAACAAGTGATAAAATAGTATGTATAGGGCTGGGGTTGTGGCTCAGTGGTAGGGCACTTGCCTAGTAGATGTGAGGCACTGGGTTCGATCCTCAGCACCCATAAAAATAAATAAAAATAAAGTTATTATGTCCCACTATGACTAAAACTGCTTTTTAAAAATAGTGTATGTAAGTGTGATCCAACTTTTTAGAAAAGTAACTGGTTAAATGGGTTGACACTTGTTTTTGTTTTCCTTTTTGTTTCTGTCTACCTTTCTGTATTTTTATTGGACTTTGGTAGTGCTTTATAATTTAAAACTGAGGTAATTTTTTAAAAACTAAAATGTTTTCAATTGTCCCATCCACAGGGAGATTCCATGGAGCTGGAAATTTGGTGTCTTGAAATGAATGAAAAGTAAGCACTCTGTCTCAGGTCCTTGGTCGATAGCTGAGGATAAAGCAGATGACATCATGTGAAAGCTCGCCCTTGTTTTCAGAGGCATGGAGCCCATTCTGACCACTTAGCAGAGCCAGTGGGTCTTTGCTACAATTTGCTTCATGCTTGGCTTCTAGCCTAAGCGCAGAGATGACCTTCAGAGGGAGTGTCAGTTCAGAGAGACTCACACACCACAGAGAAAGGAGTGGCAGAGAAGCTGAAAAGGATTTTTTGTTTTCTCAGAGTACAGCAAGTTCTCTGATAAAATCCCTCCCGAGCTCATGGAACAGGACTACTGTTTTGTCTGATTGCTGTGTGGCAGTCATCCAGTGAGATTTCCCTGCACTGCTCCTTTCACACACTGAGCTGGTCATGGATTGGAAATGCGCGTTATCTTCCCTCGCCCGATTTCTTTTTTCAAGGCAGATTAGTTTACCTCCTGCCTGAGTCTTCAGTTTTCAAAAATAGTATATAGAAAGTCTTGAGGAAATATTATCAACGCATCAAAAGAAAAATCTCAGTGATAAGTATGGGTGGTATGGGTATGATTATTACCATTTTTAACGGCATTTCAGTTGCCAGGTTATGGTCCCAAATTTTAGTGCCAGACTGACTTTTCTTCATATTTCTTGCATAGAGTTAGATAGCTCAAGTGCGCTGCTTTATTTCTTAGAAAGATAACCACTTCCAAACTAGGAAAAAACATATAAAAGTATGTTCGACACAGCCAGTATCTGCTGTGTCTAACATCAAAGAAAGTAAACCTGGCTGACTTAGACAATCTGCTGACCAAGAACTCTAATCACAGCTCTAGTTCAGAACATGTTTTAATAATGCATTGGCACAGTTCCAGCATTTAATGAGCGTCTGTGTGCTCCTCAGGTGTGATAAAGAAATCAAAGTTTCCTACACAGTGTACAACAGACTGTCACTGCTGCTGAAGTCCCTTCTTGCTATAACTAGGGTGACACCAGCCTACAGACTCTCCCGAAAACAAGGGCATGAATACGTCATCTTGTACAGGTAAGCAGCTCATCCTGATTTGTTCACATGCCTCATCACAGTGCTCTTTGTCCAACACCAGTATTCTGTGATTTTGTTCTAGAAGATGGTTGGTTGGATTATTGATAGCATAGCTTCTGTGTGATCACTTTTCAGCCTCCCTTCTGAACCTCCATGTTGCAGAAACACCAGGTTCACTGTCCTTTTGTTTCTGCATAGCCATCATTTTGTCTCAAAGCTGGAAAAGGAGCTTATGAGACTGAAAAACAGACGAGGCTATCCTCGGAAGATGCCACAGCCTTCTTGATTCCAGAGCTGAGTTCAGACATTTGGTCTAACAAGCTGCTAATTCAACTGAAGTGTTCAAACTGGTTGTCTGTGGAAGTAATGAATGCTATGGTCAACAGTGTTTTCCTTGCAGGATTTCACCTCCATGCTGCATTGAATGCCACTGTGGTCTAGGCATTGTGCTGAGAGCATGGTACAACTATATCTTGGCCCTGCACTCATGTTTCTAATCTAATGGGGGAAGTTTGATATGTATATAATTAAAATAAAAACCAGTGTTTGAAAACTGCATTGCAGTATTGGGGAAAGGACTGGGAGAACACAGGGGAAGAGAAAGATTGATGAGGGGAGAAAGGAGACAGGCCTCGTGGAGGAATCTGGCATTTGAGGTGAACTGTGAGGCAGAGAATTTCAGCTGGTAGAAGTGAGGGAGAATAAGCATTCTAGATGGACGTACAACAGCTGGCAAGGCACAGAATTCGGGGCAGCATGAGATCCATAATCAGATTGTCAAATGGACTAGAATGAAGAATTTGAGGCTATGTAGAAATATGTGAGCAAAACAGGGAATGCCAGAGCTCTTGAATCATCCAAGACTCTTTCCTTTGCATTAGTGTTAAGTCGTGTTTTTAGCCTTCAGACTACATATGTAGAGCTGAGTTTTAGAATTTGTATAATAGGATGGAAGGAGCAAGGAAGGTGTTTTGTTTTGTTTGTTCTCTTTGTGGTGCTGGATTGAACCCAGGACCTTGCACTTGCTTTACCACTGAGCTACCTCCCCTGCCTTTTTATTTCAATTTTTAAATTTTGTGACAGGGTCTTGCCAAGTTGCCCAGGCAGATCCTCCTGCCTCAGCCTCCTGAGGAGCTGAGATTATAATCATGTATCACTGTGCCTAACCCAAGGTGATTTTTTTTTCCCCCTTGGGTGGTGCTAGGGATGGAAGCCAGGGCCTCATGCATGCTAAGCAAGTGCTTTACCAGGGCTGGGGATATAGCTCAGTTGGTAGAATGCTTGTCTGGCAAGCTAAAGGCCCTGTGTTCAATCCCTAGCACCTCCAAAAAAAAAAAAAAAAAAAAAGCAAGTGCTTTACCACTGAGATTCACCCCCAACACAATAATTCTTATATTGTTAAGTTTTCACAATAGACTTACCAGTTAATTATTCCATGGTGGAAGAGATGTTCAACAGTCTTAACCCATTTACTTTGGAGTGGCTCGAGACAAGCAAGTAGAGTGACCTATAATTGAAAGCTACTCATCAAAACCTAGGACCAGGGCTGGGGACATAGCTCAGTTGGTAGAGTGCTTGCCTTGCAAGCACAAGGCCCTGGGATCAATCCCCAGCACCACAAAAAAAACCAAAAAAAACAAAACAAAAAAAAACCTAGGACCGTCTCGTAGAAGTACCAGATCTTTTTGCCAAATGTATTTACATAGTCTTTATTTTCCAGGAGGTATACTTTTAAAATACAGCTCAGGGATATAGAGAAAAAACATAAATAGCAGTTTCGACTTAAATATTATTTTCCTCAGTTCTTAACCAGTGATCTCCATGTACACCTTTGTGCCTGTGGCTTGATTAAAGTGGTCAGTTGGTGTCAGTGCTCCTGCATGAGGTGTTCACACAGATAAGGAAAGAAGAGCTTGTTTCATTTATTTGGTTTCCTGCCTTTTTGGCCATAGAGGTCCTGAGAGCAAAGAATCAGGTAACATTTCTTTTTCTTTCGTCCCTACAGGATATATTTTGGGGAAGTTCAGCTGAATGGCTTAGGAGAAGGTGTGTATCATGGTCAAAAAACATATGGGTTAAGAGTGCTTCTAACTTCAGAGATGGGCGTGGTTGCTACCTGTTATAATGCATGGCCCTTCATCGCCATACATGTCATACAAGTCAGGAAAAGATAGGAAGGCAGTAAGTGTAAGTGGTCCAAGTAGCTGCTGTGGAGGACCTAATAACTTTCCCAGAAGCTCCAGGAACTCAGTATTTTTTTATCTCTTTGAAAGTATTTTATCTGGAAATAGACTGCTCTTTACTTTGCCATTATCGGGTCAAAATTGGATAAATTGAAAGGGGGAATATAACACACACACACACACACACACACACACACACACACACGAGATTGAGGTTGCTGTACCCCAGGTGCTAGGTGAATAATGCCAGAGACTGTGCAACATGCTGAATGATTAGGGAAAGACAGACTAGGGACCATGTCTTCCTTCTCTGTATAAAAGCTAATTATTTCTCTCTTCTCCTAGGCTTCCAGACAGTTCGTGTTGGGACAGTGGGCACCCCTGTGGGCACCATCACTCTTTCTTGTGCTTACAGAATTAACTTGGCATTCATGTCCACCAGGTGAGGAGGAGTCTCAGAATCCAAAAGAACCATCCCAGGGAGGTTAAAGCTCCTACCTTTCCCCAAACTGCAAGTCTAAGTCTACAGATCAGCTTTGCTGTGGCTAAAAGCGTCCCCTTCAGAAGAATAAAATCAAGAGGAAAAACTTGTCAAATTGGAGAATTTGAATGTCCAGACTCAGCTTGTCCAGATCATAGAGGTTGTGGTTTATATTTAGAGATTGCAATACTTAAGGCCAGTGCCATGCAATAGATATGAAGTGAGGGGCCCTCTGAGGACTTCAAGGGGGCTGGGAAGACATTCTAACAAATACTGCAATTTGCATATTGCATTACAGGCAATTTGAGAGGACCCCACCTATCATGGGGATTATCATTGATCACTTTGTGGACCGTCCCTATTCCAGCTCCTCTCCCATGCACCCCTGCAATTACAGGTGAGGAATGTGAAAGGTGCTTTCCCAAACTGCAGCTTGGCCAAAGCAGCCACTTGCCTCGTGGACAGAAACTGAGGAGCTAGTTTCCCTTTCTGCTGCTGCCTGTTAGGTACATCATGACTTGGGATATGTAGAATGTCTCAGAAAATTATTGGACATTTTGGATCTTGATGGTAATGGTATGACTTTTCTCCATGTAGCAGGTTACTTGGAAAATGCAAGAGCTCCGTTCATTTTTGGGGTGTGGTGGTTGCACACCTGTAATCCCAGCTACACAGGAGGCTGAGGCAGAAGGATCGCAAGTTCTAGGTCAACCTGGGCAAACTTAATGAGACCCTTAGTCTCAAAATAAAATAAAAAGAGCTGGAGATGTGACTCCGTGGTAGAGCACTTGCCTAAACTTGAGCCAGGCCCTGGGTTCGATCCCCAGTACTGCCAAAAAAACAGTGTTAGTAATTCATGGAATATCCTGGACAAATGAAATTATTTTCATGTCATCGTCTGGTGTTGTGAACTCTACCTGAAACAATTCTTGTCACAACTCCCATTCTCATTTAACTACTCTTTCTCTACTTTCTGACATTGACCGCCATCACCATAAAGTTCATTCTTTCTTCTCCCCTCACTTTAGAACTGCTGGGGAGGAGGCTGGCGTGACATATCCATCAGTGGAAGACTCTCAAGAAGTGTGTACGACCTCTTTTTCCACCTCCCCTCCCTCCCAGGTAGGAGGAAACAGGTTCTGGACCGGTGGGAGAGCTACTTGGGTGTGTGTGTGTGTGTGTGTGTGTGTGCACCCGCACACCTTATGGAATGGTATCCAAATTTAGTTACAGTCCATTTTGGTGGTGGTGGCAATTGTTTCATGGGGGTTATTTTGAGGAGTAACCATGTTGTGCAGCACATAATATTGCAGTGTTTCTCCCCTGTAACCATTCTTAACCCACGGTATTACATTTAGCCTTTACCTTCCTGATGAGGTCTTCAAATTCCCTAGAAAATCAGTCACTGAATCCCAAATGCATTCTGATACTGGAGAGATACTCTACTCTACTTTTGTGAATTTAGTAAGCTACTACTCTTTTTAAGTGATATACTTGGTTTCTAATAATGGAAGGAGTCCAATAATGATTTAGTGTAAAATGCCAGTAAGAAAGCAGTCATGGAGCTTTTCTTAATACTTGACAGATATCTGCCATTCTATATTCTTCTCCCAAACATTCTAATCATTAAATTTTCCACTGGAGTCCATCTTCAGTGACAAACCCAGTTTCAAAGAAACACTGGCTTGAAATGATATTGTCAGCTTCTCCTGGGGAAGCACCTCCTCAGTTGTGTATGGATGCAGGGCTGAAATGACATCGGCCAGACAGTGGGTTTTATCAGTGGACTGAATTTCAGGGGCACATTTCTTCCCTTCCACCCCAGCTCCTTCCTCCTCATTGCTCCCTGCACTCCTTGCCCATCATCTCCATGAACCTCTTCCTCTCCAACTTAGCTAGTTTCTTCTAGCCCTACCCATTTTTACCTTCCTTTAGCCCCAGATTATCCCCGTTTGCTGTTTTATTTAGTAACACTACATTAATTAGCTCTCCATGAGCTTTCATTTTCTGTATTATTTTAATTATGAAGTAAAAAATTCTCCCATCCTGTGTTGTTTGTGAGGTACTAGATTAAAGTGTGGTTCTCAGCTATTTCAGAAACATGAGTTAATGTCTGTGAATGACATTGCAAAATCCATCAATCACTCTTTTTTTTTTTTTTTTAACCGACAGAGATTCTTACTCTAAGGCTAGAGGTGTAGCTTAGTGGTAAAGCATGTGCTTAGCTTTCAGGAAGCCATGGGTTTAATCCCCAGCACCAGAAAATAAAAGATTTGTATTCTAAAGTCTAGATAGTTTGATTTTGGGTATAGGAATGATTCCTTTCCTACAAGTACATGTGGGGCACAAGCATCAGCATTATTCTGGCCGTGGGTGGCTTATGGTATGCTTACTGAAGAGCAAAACTGACACAGAGAAACATACATGTTCTTACCCAGGCACTCCTGGATTATTTTTTTTTTAATTTATTTATTTTTTGATACCAGGAATAACCACTGAGCCACATCCCTAGCCTCTTTTTTTAAATTTTTTTTAAATTTTGAAACAGGATCTCACTAGGTTGCTTACAGCCTCACAACATTGCTAAGGCTGGCTACAAACTTGTGATCCTCTTGCCTCAGCCTCGTGAGCCACTGGGACTTACAGGCATACGCCACCAGGTCCATCTGGGAGTAGATTATTTCTTAGCTGACAATAAAATGGATATGTCACATTAAATAGTCTAATTTTGTTTTATAAGTGACAGATTCATGAATGGTAAATAAATTTATGAGTTGAAAGATAAGAGAGATGGTGATTCTGGGCATAACATCAGTTTCTTTGATCCAGTAGAATTGTGATCCCAAAAGTTAAACAGGTATTAAGCAGTTTCTGCACCTGATGTTTGCATAAATGTTTGTTGGCCTGTGTAAAGAGAGGCTGTCTTTTTTTTTTTAATTTTTTTTAGTTGTTGATGGATCTTTATTTTTATTTATTTGTTTGTTTATATGTGGTGCTGAGATTTGAACCCAGTCCCTCACACATGCTAGGCAAGAGCTCTACCACTGAGCTACAGCCCCAGCCTGAGGCTTTTTCATGATATTTGAAGTTGATGGTGTCTTGTCATGATTTTATCAACAGTATGCACCTCTTAGGTGACCCCAGAGTACCTCTAATCGAGGTTGGTACAGTGTGGTACAGAATATTTATTTTAAATGGATGATAGAGGAAAAAAATCGATTAATGTCAATTTTCCTTATTCTTACTGATATTAAATTCCTGCTGGGTGCCATGGTGCACACCTATGATCCCAGAGACTCGGGAGGCTGAGGTAGGAGGATCAAAAGTTAGGGGCCAGCTTCAGCAATTTAGTGAAGCCCTAAGCAACTCAGTGAGACCCTGTCTCAATAAAAAATAAAAAGGGCTGTGATGTAGCTCAGTGGTAAAGCCTCTCTAGGTTCAATTCTGGGTACCAAAAAAAAATAAAATAAAACAAAAATGTCTGGGGGCTGGGGATATAGCTCAGTTGGTAGAGTGCCTGCCTTGCAAGCACAAGGCCCTGGGTTCAAATCCCCAGCACTACAAAAAAAAAAAAAAAAGGGAAAAATATCTGGGGATGTGACTCAGTGGTTAAGTGCCCCTGGTTCAATCCTTGGTACCACAAATCAATCAATCAATCAATCAATCAATTCTTGGTTTAATGCAGAGATTTGCATTGTTTAAAATCCTTTATTGGAGTTTTTGCTTGAGTCCAATAAATACATGTTAATGTGATATTGTTTGTTTTTCCAATAAAGTAAGGATCATTGTGTCACCTGGGCATGGACTTTAGGCATTAAATAGTTGTGCTTCAGAACCTGCTACCGTGTCCTAAAGTCCTCCATTCCATTTTAAGCATTGATTCGCTAATTGGATGGATTTAAAGATGGAGCAGCAAGACCCCACATAATCATCATACCCATAAGTAGCTTTGAAATCACCACCTTTTACTCTGTCAAGTTGTCTCACGATGTCAGGGACCACATGCACACACATGCGCGCGCGCGCACACACACACACACACCCGCCTCCGCATACCTACTCATTTTTCACAGGACAACATAGGAAAGTATACTCGTGAGGTTTTCAAAGTTCTAGCCAACCATCCAGGTGTGGTGGTGCAGGCCTGTAATCCCAGCAACTTGGGAGGCTGAGGCAGGAGGATTTCAAGTTGGAGACCAGCATCAACAACTTAGCAATAACCTGTCTCAAACTGAAAAGGTCAGGGTGTAACTCAGTGGTAGAATACCTCTGGGTTCACTCCCCAGTAGGGAAAAAAAAAATTCTGGCCAACAGACGTCTGCTGTTTGAACCCGTCCCTGAAGACTGTGGTTCCTTGAAAAAGGCCTGCAGGGTGACCTTACAAGCCCTGCATCCTCCCTCTTGCTCCCTTGCACCTCCTGTCAGGCCCTTCCTTGGTTGCTCTCTCCTTCCTCCTTCCCACTTTTCTCTGACTGACGCGCTAATGCTTGGTTCAGGTTTCTCTGTCTGGTGAGTCAGACCTGTTTGAGTCAGCTTCATTCCAGCTGCTTGTCAGGGAGACAGGCATGCACCCTGGGAATGCACCCTGGGAAATGTTCTCTCTCAGGACCCTCCAGGTTGTCCCTTTGGGAAGCCAATGTGCAGCCATCTCCCTCGTGCAGTCCTGAGCCCCACTGTCCCTCCAGCCGCTCACTGCCACCCTTCCAGAGGTGCTTTCACTTCTTTCTCAAGTCCCTTTTCTTTTTTCTTCTCTTGTTTCTCCTGTCTCTGTGTGTGTCTGTGCACAGTGTGTGTTTACTGTCACAAAGGCACATTTTCAGACCCCTACTCCTGTGGTGACGGATACTCTGAGGGTCCCCATGGCAGGACTGGCCTTTTCCCATCAAGTGAGTTCATAATGGGAAGAAGGGGTTATGACCAGATGGCATCTTTCAATTTAAAAAGTGCAAATGAAGTCCAGTGTGTAGTTCCTTAAACGTCCCCAAGTATTCTGTGGGATTCTTGGAGTCTTGGTAATTGATTTTTAACAGGACACAGCCACAGCCCAGCAGCCCAAAATAGGGATTTTCATTGGCCCCGCCTCCTTCCGTTTTGTGAAAAATACATGGAGTTATTTATATCAGATTCCAAATAAACAATTCAAGACTGGTATTTTTTCAATATAAATAGGAATCTTCCCATACCCAGGGGTAATGGAGGGTGTGATTAGAGAAGATGGCCTTCTGTTTCAAAGGGACCTGAAGGACAAAGGAGAAAATAGAGTGACTTTGGAAAAACTGATGCCTTTGGCTGCAAGTTCTGCTCTGGGTTGTGCCCCACAGATGTGCTGAGCTGGGACAGAAGCAGTTAGCAGAGCACCTGGGAAAGGAGGCACCAGGAGCTCCTTTGAGGTCTTCAGGAGGCTCCAGAGTCAGGGATCCCAATTCCAGTCTAAACAAGTCTTTGAATTTTCTTATCCAAAAAGAGGTCTAAAAATGCCTATCTTGTCCTTAACCCCCACTGCACCAGGCCTGAGCACCTGTGTCTGTGGGCTGGGACCCATTCCTTCCCTCTGCCGAGCTCCGTCCTTCCTCACTCTCTAGGATGCCTGTTTTTCCTGCCTTTCCTCTGCCCCTCTGTTTTTCTCTCGCTCAGCTCTCAAGCTCTCGCCTTTCCTATCAGCCTGCTGTCCTGGGCCTTGGATCAGCTGACCTGGCTTATCCAGTAGTGTTCGCTCCTGGCTTAAATGCTCCGCACCCTCACCAGGTATCTTCAAAGATGGGTGGACCATGGGCTTTCCAGGGCTGCCTCCCCTCCCCTGGGGCAGGAAGGAGCTTTTACAGAGAAAGCATTGTACTGCAGGGTTGGAAGCAGAGCTCTTTGGTAACTTTGGAGAACTGAAAGAACTTTCCTAGAGGAAGGAGCCTCTTAGACTTCAGAAAAGAAAGACGACTTTCCCAGGGTTTCTTTCCCCTCCCTTTCCCTCTTTCTCTGTAGTGATTATCATGCATGTCTTCCAGTAGCCCAGTCCCAGAAAGGAGAAAGATCCTGGGATGCCTGTCCAGCTGTGGCAGCACTGGTGATCGGGTAGCCTGAAAGCAGACTCCATTGAGCTAGGGCGTGCTGCTCACTCGTGCCTGACGCTGCCAGAGCTCACTGTATCTTTCCATTTTCCCCCAAAGCTAATGGTTCCTGGGAAGGAAGGTGGGGTGCCCCTTGCTCCCAACCAGCCAGCCCATGGTGCCCAGGCTGACCAGGAGAGACTGGCGACCCACACTCCAGCTGACATGGCCCACTGTGCTGCCACACCTTCCAGCAGGTGAGTCCTATTGCCTAGGCCAGCCAAGGGCCCGCACACCCTGCTACACAGAGACTTGGGCATGGCATTTGCGCCCCAAATGGAAATCTGTGGATTTCCCTGATAAGAATCTTGGATGGAATCCATTGTGTGAGGAGACTGGCCCGGGGCTTGGCTGCTAACTGGAAATAGCAGGAGCTTGGTTCTTGGCACCCTCGTCCTGTAAAGAGGTGGTCAGGTGTTTTTTCCTCACCCAGCATCCATTCCTTTGGCATTGGACGGTGTTTCCTAGGGACACAACAGGGTGCTGAGCACACAGCATGGCATCATGGCGCATCTGCCATCGTTGTGGGGTCGATTGTTTTCTGCTGTGTGAGAGCCTCCTGGAGATCCTTGGAAACACCTGTTATTCTTCATTTAAAGAAAGAAATCTTTGGTCTTTTCTGCTTACCAAAATGACACATTCGATGAAATTCAAATAATGACGACAGGATTAGGTAGGAAGTGAAAGTTCTTATATTTTGACTCTGCAAAAATACCACCGTCACCTCCTTTATAAGGAGGAGAGGGCTGGTGTGTGGCTCAGTGGCAGAGCACCTGCCTGGTGTGTGTGAGGCCTGGGTTCCATACTCAGCACTGAGGGGAAAAAGTAAAGTGATGACAGAGAACGTCAGGATTAAGGGGTTGGCCCCAAATCACTTAGCCCGTCCTACACCTGGGCACAGGCTGCAGTTGGCTCCTGTTGCCCGCTTCTCCCATCACGCTCAGCGCTCCCTGGGAAGCTGCATTGGGAGCTGCCCCGCCCAGCCTGCCCTTGATTTGGAAGGCCGCGGAGGTACTGAGATTGCATTGTCCCACCACATCCTATGTGAACTTACTCAGCATTTAAATTCCTGGTATATTTTTCTTCATTCCCACAGTGGAGTAGTGGGAGGGGAATTGTTTGGGAGGATTATTTTTTGTGACATTTGTCAGGAAAAATAATTTACTCCCTTCCTAGCTTTTCAAACTTACAGTTTTTTTTTTCTTAAACTTTTTTCCTCCTCCTCCTGTGGGATGATGGGGAAGGTCTGCTGGTTGCCTTACACTCTGGTTTTCTGCACCTCAACCTCCGGGGCTTGTCCAGGAGCAACTGTAGGCAGAGGAGCCTGTGGGGAGCTGATGGTGCAGGTCCTCAGAGCTCAGAAGCTTCCACAGGGCCAGTCCCTGGGGTTCAGAGGCCACATGCCACTGTCCTCCTGCCTTCCTTGAGACCCCATTTTTGACCAGAGGACCTTTCTTGTCCCCAGTCACTCAGAAGGCTGTGACCATTAGGCTGGCAGCCACTGTCTAGGCCCCTGTTTCTACTGCTTAGAGTCCCCCTGCAATCCAGGACCCAGCATCAATCCAGAGGGCTGTTGTGGGGCAGGAGCAGCAGGAGCAGTTGAATTGAGTATTTCAAAGATTTTTCAGAATGGAGGGATGATGGGGGGTGAGCAGATACGTGGTAGGGAGCACAGAAAACCTGGCCCAGGCCATTTAGAGTAGTGAAAGCTCTGGCTGGCTAAGGCCCCAAATGTGGGACTCCTGTGGGCTTGAGGTTAATATTGTGCTGTAAACTATGTAGTTTTAGATATTTTTAGATTTTAAAAAAATATGCAAAAAATGAAGAGAAGCTAAAATTTGGGGTCTGGCTATGTAATTGATTAGTAGTAAAATCACAGCTGTTTATGAAAGTTGCTTGCCTGAATTGATGGCGGCTCTATGCAGGGTAACTGATGTTTGTCATTGGGATTTCAAATTAAATTTTATGTAAGCTTTACTCCATTATGTTTAAATTTTCGTTGTTCAGGAAGTACAGATGGTGAGGGAAGGGCACAGTGGCAGTGGCCAGACCACATGGTGTGTGTCTCACATGAATAGGCTGAGGGGCCACCTCATGCCCAGGCTACAGCCTCCCAAGAGGGTGGGCTTAGGGGAACTGTCTCGTTCTGCTGTGATTTGAGAATGAGCACCAACTTTATTTTCTTCTCTAGTGAGGATACTGAAACTGTGTCCAACAGCAGTGAGGGACGGGCCTCCCCACACGATGTCCTGGAGACCATCTTTGTCCGGAAAGTGGGGGCTTTTGTCAACAAACCCATCAACCAGGTGATCCTTCTGCCACTGCCACTGTGAGAATGACTGAGTCGTTAGAGTGAGGCTCTGTGGGCAGTGTTTTTTTGGAACTACTTATATTTGTTTGCAAGTGTGTGTAGATATAAGTTTTTCTGTGTAGAAGAATAATAGCTTGTAATCCCTTTCCCAAAAAAGTTAATTATTGTTCTGGCCAGGCATGGCACATGCCTGTAATCCCAGCAACTTCAGAGGCTGAGGCAGGAGGATTACAAATTAGAGGCCAGCTTCTATAACTTAGTAAGACCCTGTCTCAAAATAAAAAATAAAAGGGCTCAGTGGTAAAGTGTCCCTGGATTCAACCCCCCCTCACCCCAAAATACACACACACACACACACACACACACACACTCCCACACACACTCCCACACACACACTTACTTTTTGAGGCTCTTAAGCCTCCCATAAGAGAAAGACAAGATACCACTTAGTCCCTCAGACTTCACATGAAATAGGAAGTTCCTCTGTGGGGGAGGGGGCAGCCAAGCATTTTGTTCCTGTGGTCCCATGGCTCAGGCTTCCACAGCTGAATTCCCAGGGTCCTTGGGAGCTCAGCCTTTGTTTACACTGTAGGCACATGTGATGGGGGACAAGGAACCTGGGAGAGCAGTGTGGGCAGCCCAGCTGTGCAGACTTGCTGGGCCTCTGGGCTTCTGGCAGCCTGTGAGGAAGGAAGCCCAGGAGCTAGGGGAGGGACAGGAACAAATGCTTTTCTCCTGTGTTTCTTTAGGTGACTCTGACAAGTTTGGACATACCCTTTGCCATGTTTGCTCCCAAGAATTTGGAGCTGGAGGATACTGATCCTATGGTGAGCCCACCAGTGACACCAGTTTCCAGGAGATGTTGCAGTAGTCATCCCTCAGAGGCCATGGTCACCATGTCCTCCGAAGGCCTTCAGCCATGCCCCTTGGCTAATGAATCTGTAGCTAGCATTAACTTCCTCCCAGCTCCTTAGATGTTAGGAGGGACATGCATCCAGTTCACAGAATGAGCCCTGACTTTGCTTTATTCCAAACCAGGTGAATCCTCCAGATTCCCCAGAACCCGTGTCTCCTCTCCATGGCAGCCTGCACTCAGATGGCTCCAGCGGGGGCAGCAGTGGCAATGCCCACGATGACTTTGTTATGATCGACTTTGTAAGTTACCATCACCTCCCTTGACCTTTGCTGTCCCAGGGAAAACAAACCCAGAAGCCATCTGTTGCCCTTGCACAAGGTTCCACCAAAGATGAGATGGGCTGCTGTAGGCAGAACTGTGGGACGGGGGTGCCCTGACACCCTGCCCTGGGTGACGTTAGGGGCCCATGAGTAGTGAACTGTTTCGTTCCAAGTCTTTGGTTGAAATTCATAATGAAATTCCACTCTAAATGAGGGTTTTCCAGTGATGTCAACTCAGGTCCAGCTCATGCCTGAGTGGCTGGTCCTTTGCTTAAGAAAGGAGTGTGCAGGAAGAGGACATGCCCTACCTGATGCAGGATTATCACCAGTGTTAGAAGTCAGTAGCCCAGAAAAATAAGGTGTAGACATTTTGCTCCCTAAGATGAGCCTGGAAGAACTTTTCTGTGACAATTTCTGCAAGGGTAAATCTCCTCTGTGATTTTCCTTTGTGGCCCAAGGCAAGCTAAACTGATTGTCTTGTTTTTTAAGAAACCGGCTTTTTCTAAAGATGACATTCTTCCGATGGACTTGGGGACCTTCTATCGTGAATTTCAGAATCCCCCTCAGCTGAGCAGCCTCTCCATCGATATCGGGGCACAGTCCATGGCTGAAGACTTGGTATGAAAACTCCTTCACACACCTCATCCTCTGGCCTCCCATCCTCACTGATGGTCATCCCTGAGCCACAGGCCTAGAAAGTTCTTTCTGTCACTCCTTCCCACCTGTGCTTCCCATCTTCCCTGTAACAGGAAAGAGAGATTTTTAACATGCTGTCTTGGTTTGGTCACGTGCGCCATTTGCATGGCACCCAGCAGCTGTCGTCTTGACTCTGCTTGAGCGTAGCTCCTTTCTCCGCACTTCTCAGCATTGCTTCCGCACGCCTGCCCTGTCCCTGCTGTCTCCCACCAGGCTGCTGAGCAGCCCTTCCGTTCTGCTCTGCAGTGGCCAGGCAGATGCCACGGGCAGGGCACAGGAGCATGGCAGTCCCAGGGACCAGTGTTCTTGCCCTTGCCTCAGAGAGCTCCTGTCCTCCCATAGCTGTTCTCTGACCATAATTGCCATATCTCTGCTTAGGGCATTTCCTGTTTCCTGCCTCTAAAGAGCAGAAAAGTACTCTCTACAAGCAACAAACTCAGGGTGTCCTACCCTACTAGATGTGAAGGTCCCATGATCTGAGGTGGGACTCTCCTATCCATAGAAATTAGAGACCCTAGGAATAGATGCCCTTGGTCTGCACTAAACAGAAAATCATGCTCAGTGACAATATAGAATAATAATTATTATTATCATTTTTTTTATTAGAGCTTTATAGTTCTACATAGTAGTTGGGTTCATAAGTTCTATAATGAACATTTACTAGGACTTTCTAAGCTTGCTTTTTTCTTGTGGTACTGCAGATGGAACCCCAGGCCTAGTGTATGCAGGGGCTCTTCCACTGAGCAACACCCACACCCCCTACCAGGCCTTTTTTCAGTGCCAGTGCTTTAACATGAATCAAATGCCCTAAAACTCTAGGTGGTCTTCTTATCCCAATTTACAAGAGAGCCAGCACTGTGATTAACTTGCCAGAGGTGACACAGCCAGACAAAGCCCAGCTGTCTCCTGAGTTAGCCCTCCCACCACCCTCTCCTCTGCCTCTCCTTTGACCTGAGCTCAGCGAAACAGGGTCCCAATGCTCTCATCATGACCCCAGTGATGCTAACGGGTTCCCAGGTCCCCTTCCACCTGGGCAGCTGCCCTCGACCTGCCTCACTGTCAGGGTGTCCAGGCCTCTCTCTGGGTTTGAGTCAAGACAGACTCTGACCTCTCCCCTCCCCTCCTTTCTGTCTCTTTCTCTTTCTCTC
>JAJEJO010004459.1:256904-285168 GCA_020662805.1 Glaucomys volans
TGAGGTATATCCCCAGCACTTTTTTAAACTCTTGAGACAGGGTCTCACTAAGTTGCTTAGGGCTTCACTAAGTTGCTGAGACTGGCCTCCAACTTGTGATCCTCTGCCTCAACCTCCCAAGTCACTGGATAACAGGCATGTGCCACTGTGCCCAACTTCTCTTATATTAATAGTTGGTCTGTAGGGAGGTTCCATTGGTCATGGTTCTGTTTTTCTGCTTCCTTTTTTCTTGTCCTGCTCTGCCCCTTGGCTGGTGTGAAGGTGCAGATGCCCAGGCCTCCCCGAGACCTGCAGGTGTCTCTGGCAGTGCAGCAAGGCTGCCTTGCTCCTGTCCTGCAGGGCATCCCAGAAGAGGGCATCAAAAACCCTTTCATAAACGTGGCCGAATTCATAGAGCTCTAAACTTGCAGTTTTATTCTGTGGTTGCTCTCCTCAGTACCAAGGATAGTTCATGGTCATTTCTGTGCCATCCTGTTCTCAGCACGGTCCACCTTTCTCTCTCATTGAGTGTGCAGCCCACCCAGATTCAGCTCCACAGCCCCCACAGAGCCCTGACGGACATGTCCCTTCCCCTGTCCAGTGCCCACTCAGCTGCTCTGCTTTCTGCTTGCCCAGCACAGTATTGCTCAGCTGCTCTGTCGGTCTCACTCCCTTCCTCCACTCCAATGGCAGGGCTGGCGGCCTTCCAGGACCTGCCAAGTAAGCAACTCTTCTCCTTCCTGAACAGGACTCGTTACCAGAGAAGCTGGCTGTGCACGAGAAGAACGTTCGAGAATTTGATGCCTTTGTAGAAACCCTGCAGTAAAGTGTCCTCCGGTACCAGCAGCATCCCTGTTCTGTGGTCCCAGGGGACAGAGAGCCTCCCATTCCTCAGCTGCTCCCATCCCTCATGCTGCTCCCAGCCAGCTGGAGGGGAAGATGGTCCCTCCTTGGGGACCCAGAAATCCCTGCTCTTGGACCTCCTGGAGACTCCATGGTGGCAGTTAGGCCCAGTGACTGCATCTGTGAGGACCTGCCCTCTGCCTTAGGAGATGGAAGAGCCTTTGTAACCAAAGGGCCTCTGCGGGGCCATCTGTGTACCCCACCCCTTGCCAGCTGCTTCACACGGAGTGTCATCAGTTCCTCCTGCTGCCAGCCTCCCGCCTGGGTCTACCCTGCAGCTGACCCCTGCCTGTCTGTCCTTACCATCCACCTCTTGACATTCCAGCCGGTGGCCCAGAAACTGTTGTGAGGCAGAAAGAGGAAGGAAACAGTGCTGGGAGGAGGAAGGAGGATCCTATTCTGACTCCTCCAATTCCTGGGGTCATCTTCCTCTTGCCCCCCTCATCCCTGCCCCTGTGCCTGTACTTTTTGGCAATATGACAGGCTTGCCCATCTGTGAGGATGAGAGCCCCAGGCCCATCATCCTCACTGGGAAGGTTGGGCCAGCCCGTAGCAGAGGTTTGTGCAGCCCTGGTGGCTGCCTACGCTCCACAGAAGGAAAATAAAAACAAATCCTACATCCCTAGGATTCTGTCACTGAGAATCCCAGCAAAGGGCCTTCTCTCCCTCCCGCCCCCTGTTTCTGCTCCTTGGTTATAGGACATGGTAAATATTTATTACTTTCAGAGAAATCAGATATTTTATAGAGGAAATATGTTTGCAGTTAGATGTTTCACTTGAGGAAGGTGAGGGTGGCCCATTCCTGAGATGGAGGCCTCCTCCTGTGGAGGTTCCTCAGAATCCGGGTTACTCGGATCGTGTTCCTTCCCATTATGTGTAAGGTGGGATCTAAGAATAGGGCTGGCCAAGGGCAAGTGACCTCCAGATTTTGAACTGACAGTAGGCTTTCCCTTGCACCCCTGTGTGTTCCTGGTGGGAGCCTCCAGTCTCGCAGCTTCTGCAGAGTCTTGGGTGCTAAATGTGAGGACTCCCCAGAGTTATGCCACACATAGTGCCCAATGGACACTGTGTGTGCTCCCTACTATTGGGGTATCTGTTCCTGATCCTCAGGGCTGGACTGTGGAGCTTTTCCTCCTGCTTTGGCCTGACCACCACCCCCCTTTAATCCCAGGGTCTCCACACTGCCCTGGGTTTACAAGCTGGATTGGTTCCCTGTTCAGAAACCAAAGCTGGGCGGATGATTGATTTAATCCTTCAGGTGTTACTTGAGTAAGTCAAGTGCCTAGCCATCTGTCCTTCCCCAGCCTGACCGGTGGCCTGGCTAAGGAGAACCAGCCTGCCCTGTTCCTCCTGTCCCCTGGGTACACATTGGCAGCAGCTGTTCTTCAGTGCAGATGGTTCTCAACTGCTTGTTAGTAAACTGCATGTGACACTGTTCCCACCTACAAGGCTCTCGGGGCACCAAAGTGGGCTCTGGTGGGGAGCCCTGCCCCTGTGCATGCTTCTGCTGCCATTAAGAAATACTCCCAGCAGTGCTGGCCAACTCACTGTCCCATCTTTGGGCCAGGGCACATCCTTGGCCCACTGAACCAATCAGATTTCCCCCAAGGCCTGGCATGGATAAGGGGGATGACCTCTGGTAAGTTACTGATGCCCCATTTCAGCTGCTGCCTTCTTTGCCTAGCATGGAAAGGCCTGGGAGCCATTGTCCACCACAGCCCTGACTTCCTACTTGTGGACTCTCAAGACAGTAGCCTTTCTCCAGGGCCCCATCTTTGGGGAAGCCAGGGAGGCCAATCCCTGACTGAGCTGAGTCTGGGAGGAGCCAAGCAACCAGCAAGGCCACCTTCCCCTCAGCCCTGTGTCAGGAGGGAAGAGGCCAGACCAACAACTCCAGGCAAGGCTGGGACCAGCCCTGTCTCCAAGTGGCAGGGTCCTTCTTCCTCCAGCCTTCTTGGTTTGGAAATAACTGAGGTATACTTCAACATGTACTCAAGAGATTTCCAATAAAATCTTTTCTGTACTTTATAGCGTCCAGTTGTGCAAGTTGTTTCCCACTTCTTTGCAGCTCGTGGTCATCAGCTGGCCCTGTGGCCTTGTCAAAGGCAGAAAGGCTTGGGAACAGGTCAGGGCTGTTTTAAGTATTGGGTTGGACAGGAAAATTTCTAGAGCCTCATCTTCCTCATTCTATTCCCATGACAATGTCGAGTATTTGAATATTTAGTAAGGGAAATGTTCGTGAAGTATGGCCATGGTAAAATCTCCACGAAAGGAAGGCCACTGTCTTCAGCTCTTTATGCCCCTTGCATGAAACTCACCACTTGGCCTGCAGGAACTGGTCTTGGCTTGGAGGGTAGTTCCTGCCGTGTTCCCAGAAGACAACAGGGCAGGGAGTGATCTAGTGAGAGTGTTGTGGCTGAGTGAACTGGAGGGAAGGGAAGAAACTAAGTAGCAGGAAGTTGAGGGCCCTGGCAACTTGTTTTGATGCCCTGATCCCAAAAATGACTCCAGCAAGGGCGCTGGGCTCTTGAGAAGCCATGAAGAATTGGAGAGGTCTGCAGGGGTCAGACCTCTCTGGCCACAGGCTCTGGCTACAGGCATGTCAACCCTGGCAGAGCCAGCCCTTTCCTTCTAGTTTGTGCCATTCGTGGTAGTGGAAGCGAGCTGAAGGTAGAGCCAGTCTGAGAGGCACAGATGGTTCTAGATATAAGAGAACTGCCTGATCAGAACTGGGCAACTGCTGTCTGGATTATATCCTGTTCGCCTTCAGGTTGAAGTCAGGCCTCAGGACAAAAATAAAGGTCAGGGCGGGGTGATAAAATTTCAGATCAATCCTGGGACTGAGAAGAATGCAGTCAACTAACATCTGCCAGTATGGACCTGGGAGCCCTTTAACTGAACAGGTGACACTAACCATGGAACCAGGCAGGGCAGTTGTCCACCCCCTGGGTCAGAAATGGAAAGCCTGTCCCGTTAACTCCCACTTCAATTGGGATCTCCAGAAAGTGAAGTGTCCAGTGTCCCATGACCAGCAATTGTGTCCTACTCCTTTAAAACATCTCCCTATATTCCACTCCAAGACGGCTCTTGCTAAAGCCTTGGAAAATTGGCACTTTAGAACTCGGCAGAGGCCCTGCCAGGAGCCCAACCCAAGTAAACAGCTCTCCCTGTCTCTCACTCCCCTCTTCTACTCCCTGGGTCACTGCCTCCATGTTCCAGTCACCAGCTTGGAGATGAAAAGAGCCAGTGGAGGAGAGTGCCAGTGCCTTCCGCCTTGAGGTACCTGGATGGAGGCCACAGTTGTGCAATGAGACCACTTTCCTGGAGCTCATGCCAGTGTTAAATCACAATCCTAACTCTGTCCCACCCTGCAGCTCTGCCTGAGTGAGTGAGAAAAGAGAACAAGGCAGGCCCACCTGGGCCACCACAGGCTCCTGATACAGCAGCCAAGCCCACAGCAACACCAGGAACTTGACCTTAACAACTATGCTTAAGTGGAATTCTGACCTACCATCAGTGACAAACCATTAAAAAAAAAAAAAATTGGCACCAGGTTCGTGATAGTGCAGGCACATAATTTCAGTCAGGGCAGAATTACAAATTCCAGCCAGCTTCAGCAAGACCCCATCTCAAAAAAGAAAAAGGACTGGGGAAGTAGCTCAGTGGTAAAGTGTCCCTGGGTTCAATCCCTAGTACTGGAAAAAAAGGTGGCAAAACCCATAAAAATGTTGTTTTCAAGCACTCAACCACTGGGCTACACCCCCAGCCCTGCATTTACCATCTTAATCTGTAGAGCAAGGCAAAATCTGCTCTGAAGAAGAAATGAAGCCAGATCTTCCACAGCCTCCATGGCCAGCTGGCAACTGGAGAACAGCCCAGCCTCCCAGGCTGAGGACCAGGTGGGAAGAAAGGTAGGTCAGGAGGTGGGGATTTAAGTCCCAGTTACATCAAGCTGAAAGTGTCACTTCACTCATGGTCAAGAGCACTCGCTCTGTTATATACCATACACATCACGGGAACCATTTTCTGATGAAAATAATCTCGGAGGTGAGGTCAATTCCTCTTCACAGGTTAGAGCTGGTGAGGGAACCAAAATTCAAACCCTAGTGTGACTTCAAAGCCCATCCCAGTGCCACCACAACACACTCTCATTTTCTCCCTTGCTTGCCTTAGATAAAGGTAAGTTCCCCTCAAGCTTCTGGTACCCTCCAGTTGGGAGCAGAAGCGGCCTAGAATACAAGCACATGGAGACCAGCTGGAACGCTGCCGGTGCGGGAGCGGAAGGCAACTAAAGATACTCCCCAGCCTGAAAGATGGTCAGAAAGCCAGCCTCTTGAGTCAGATGAGGAAGGGGACAGACAAGCCCCCCACCACCACCATGCCACGCTGAGCCTCCAGGCCTCACTTCCTGGTGGGCAGATTTTCATCTCCATTTTTATTGAAATATAAAAAGTGCAAATGGTGAAATACATGATTGGTGCCACAAAAGTCATCAGGTGTGAATGTGAACCCTTGATTCACAGTACAAGCACCCCCTCCCAGGAACAGCCCAGCAGGGCAGGGGAAAAAGAAAGTCCAGACAGATCCAAAAGGCCCCCCAATAAATGGGGTTGTGAGCAACACGATATACAAAGGAGAGCAGAAAGCAGAATGGCCCGAGCCTGCGCCAGGCTCGAGACACAGCTGACAGAACCAGCAGCAGTTCCAGGCCCTGCAGTCCCGATGTGCCAGTGGCCTAGAGACAGAGCCCAGCAAGGTTGGCCCAGCCCCACATGGCTTGCAGAGGGGGCTGCCCTGCCTGGCCATGGTGTAGGGGCGGGGTCACTGCACAGGTTCCCTGCCACTGGGATACGAGGCTGAAGGAATGAGGTCCCCAGGGTTCACTAGGAAGGAGTGGAATGAGGGATACCAACCATCACTGGGGGCCAGGTTTTCTGAAGACAACAGGACACTGGGGCTCCACACTCCCTCAGGAGATCCTAGATCCCACATGGCAGGGGCTGAACTATTAGCAAAATCTCTGCCCCTCCTGTGGTCACTCGAGCCTCCACCCTACTCCCTCTAAGAGTCCCCAGCTGGACAAGGCAGCCACCATGTATTCTGAGGCACCAAGTCACCTCTGGCCAGAGCAGGGACAAATGTGACTCCACGACATACAGTCGACAAGAGCCAGTGGCCTCAAATCTGTGCATGTGGGACAAGGCAAGGCATGAGCCACTGATCCCCCTGACACTAGGACTGGGGGGGGGCACTATTTAAAATGGATGTTGGGACTCTGTCCTGTCACCCAAGCTGCCATTCCTGGCAGGTCAAGACATCCTGGGCAGTACTGCTTGAGGAAGGCAGAAATAGCAGATCCAGCCTTGTCATTCCTTAGCTGTGGAATTACCCAAGGCTGAGTCGGTGGCCCAGGACAGGGGGGAAGGTGCCTGTATCCAGCCAAATATACGGTGGGACCTCTAAAAAGCAGAGCAACCAGACTCAGAGAGGTGCCTCGGCATGGCCAGGGCAAGCCAAGGGGCTCAGCTGTTCCTTCTCCAGCAATCAGGAAGGAGCGAACCAGCCCCAGCTACCAGCCCAGCCGGCAGTGATTTTGTCATCCACCGTTACCAGGGAAACAGGCAGGAAAGGGGTTACAGGGGCTCAGGTCTTCTCCAGCTGGAAGAGCCAAGCCCCGCTCTGGAGTACCTGGCAGAACCCAGGCATCCAAAGAGGCAGTGAGAAGATAAGGCGAAGAAAAATGTCCCAGGGTAACAGCCTCCAGGGCCTGAGAGGAAGAGGGCTGGACAGAGGGGGAGAATGAGCCACTTGGTCAGCAAGCTCCAGTTTCCATCTCCTGGGGTTTACCCGCTTCCTGGGCAGGAGCCCCAAGTTCTGTGAGGCTGAAGCCAGGAGGAGGAGTCCAAACTGGGGCTACCAGAGAAGGGGCTTGGGTGGTGTGGCTGGGCTCAGGGTCCCTTGCTATCAGAGCTGGGGAACAACTCCCCTTGATGGTCCAGGAGGAACTTGGTGAAAGTGTTGATGGGATTAATAGCCTTGAGGGTGATGGCGGCATCCTTGGCCCACAGCAGGTTAGGGCCAAAGACAACAGCCAGGTTAGTGTTGGTCATCTTGTTCTGGTCAGAGAGGGCAGAAATCTGTGGAGGGAATCAGGGACTGCATCAGGAAGCCACAGTCTTGCCTCCTGGTTCCAGTCACACTGCAGCTCCCCTTTCTCCCTCCCTCACCCCCAGGTGAGCAGTGGAGGCTGAGGTGGGTCTCACCTGCACCAGGAAGGCAGTCAGGAAGCGAAGCACCTGGTAGTTCTCCTCAGGTAGCGTCTGGAGGACCTGCTGAGTCGCCTCCACTCTCTGGCTCTCATCAATGTCTACAAGAAATCAGGCCCAGGTCACAGGGAACCTGCGGTGGCTCAGGAAGCCCTGACACAGCCAATGAGGAGACCCCAACCAGACATCCTGGGAGACCACAGGCCTGCTGGTCAAGATGGTTAGGTGGATGGTCAAACACACCTGCCCCAAGTTTAACTAAACCCAGACCACACAGAAGACATGCAGGCTAAGACGGCAACTCACTGAGGAAACCCACAACATGGGGGTAGAGGTCAAAGGTTAGCAAGGGCTCTGGAAGCTCCCGAAGGAAGGTCTTGAGGATGACGGCTGGCAGGTGCAGCTCATTGTACTGGTCAAAGTCCACTGGCAGCCCTGAGTGGGAGAGGCAGGCTGGAGATCACTTGACCAGCCTGAGGCCAGCAGCCCATGTGGAGGCCAGGTGGGCCCCTCTTTCCCAGACTCCTCTCAGAAGCCACCTCTTACACTTGCCTCCTCCACCCCACACCACAGCTATCCCTCACCTCTGAACAAGCCTGAGCCCAGGGTCCCAGAGTCTGACAGCTGAGGCAGCAGTCCTGGGACAGCCAGGCACAAGTGGGATCTATGCAGTGACACCAAAGGCCACACAAACCTCTGACAGGAAGAGAATCTGGGACCCTTGTTTACAGCGTGGCAGAAGGCAGAGAACTCCCCTAAGTCACACGTGTCCCTGTCCTCCTGCACTTATGCCCCCAGGGTCTGCACTGACTCGGGGGCCTGAACGGCCCTGGCCCACTCACCCATGTTGTACTTCTGCTGCACCTCCCGCACAACCTGGGTGTTGGCTGACCTCCGGAAGATGCCCTCAGTGGTGAGAGCTGGGAAAGAGTGGGACCTGGTGAGTCTCGGCACCCTGGGCAGTGGACAGCTTCCCAGACCACTCTGTCTTGGGGTTCCAGGTGGAGTCAGTGGGGGTGGACCTCAGCCCTGCCCAGCAGCCTCCCAAGGGCAACTGGGGGTGGGTGATTTTGGAAGTCAGGGGTCCCATGACTATGGCTAGGGCCCTGGCACTCACCATGGGCCTGTAAGTAGGCAACGGTCTCCCTGAGCACAAGTGGAATGGGATCCTGCTCCGGGTTCTTCTCCTGGAGGCTGTGGGGACAAGGGTGTTGAGAGGGTCTGCAGCCCGGCCTGCCCCAGCACCCTTGGCCTGCCCACCTTTCCGGTACTCACTGCTGCAATGAGACCCCAAACTGCTGGTTGGGGAGGGGTGGTCGTGGTGGCATGGGCTTGGGGGCGGTTGCAGGGCTCTTCTGTGTGGATTTGAGGAAGTCATCATACCTGGGGGCGGGGGTGCAGATGGGACAGAGATTAGGCCCTCTGGCTCTGTGGTCCTGACAGCCAACTTCATCAGGCCTTTACTGTGCAGTGTTACATGGATTCTTTTATTTAATCCTCACAACCTGATTTCATGCTACACATGAGAAAACGAACATTTAAAGAGATTCAGTCACATCTTGTGACAGAAATGGGGCTTGATTTTGCTGTCTGACCCTGTCTGCTGTCCCAGAATCATGACACTCGCCTCTTCCCAGTACCCCAGGTTCTCCAGGCTCCCTGGCCGGGGCCAACTTGTCCTGCCACCCACCCATCCCCAGCCTCACTTGAGCACTTGGCGAGGGATCCCCAGCTGCTCCAGCTTCACGTGCTCACTCAGCTCACTCAGGTAATTCACGTAGAAAATTTTCCGCCCAAACTTGAAGCTACCGATGGAAGGAAGGGTCTAGTCAGGTTGTGCCTTTGATCTGTGCTTTGCCACCCAGATCAGACAGAGGCCTTGCCCTGAGCTGTCTGCCCTAGGTACTTGGCCCCCCAAGGCATGTGCTGGGGGTACAAGGGACACATGGAGAGGTCACCTGCTCTCCTGGGGTCTGCTCACCTAATGAGGGGTTTGAAGAGGATGAGCAGGGTTTTGATGAACATGGTTGGGTGCACAATGTATAGAGCCTTGATGTTCTTCTTATACCTATGGGGAAATAATGGGGAGCTCAGGTGTGGACAGAGTAAGAGGCACATGGGGTACTTTGGTTTCTTTTATTGTTTTTTTCAGGGACTGAACCAAGGGGTGCTTACCCACTGAGCCACATTTCCAGCCCTTTTTATTCTTATTTTGAGACAGGTTCTCACTCAGTTGCTTAGGGCCTTGCTAAATTGCTGCTGAGGCTGACCTTGAACTTGCAATCCTCCTGCCTCAGTCTCCTAAATCACTATGATCACAGGCCTGCTCCACCACATCTGGCCAGATGGAGTTCTTCATGGACAGTTCTGATTTGACTACTCAGGGTGTCACTGTTGCCCCATTTTGCAGATTAGAAAACAAGAGGCTCTTCATCCCATTGACTCGGGAGGCTTAGGCAGGAGAATTCCAAGTTCAAACCCAGCCTCAGCAACTCAGCACTAAACGAGTCCCTGTCTCTAATAAAATATTAAAAAGGGCTGGGGATATGGCTCAATGGTTAAGCGCCCCTGGGTTCAATCCCTAGTACCAAAAAAAAAAAAAAAAAAGAAAAAGAAAACAAGAAGCTCAGAGAGAGGTTAAGTAACATGAAAGGTCATAGAATGAGGAGGTAGAGGAACTGGAATTTAAGCCGTATCCCTTCTGACTTCAGATTCTGTTTACCCAGGGTGGGGCCCCACCTCCCACTGGCATAGAATAATCTCCTGCCCAAGTGAAGGCAGCCCAGAGCCTGAATAGCTGCTGGCTCCGGAGCCACCTGTCCCAGGCCCCAACCCACTTTCGGTCAAACTCCCGGTAGGCATCCAGCAGCCAACTGAGGGAAGGCTTGTTGTCACTGGTCAGACCGTGGTGCAGGTACAGCAGTGTGTAGTCGCTCTCCACATACTGGTCCAGCGTGTGCTTCAGGTACCTTCAAGGGAAAAACGGCTCAGATCTGACCTGTGCACAGTGTGGCCCAAGTTAAGGCAAGAAACCAGCGTCTTGGGCGTCTGCTGCTGGCATCACATCCACCCCAAGAGCCAAGCTATTCTGGCGGCATAATCAGTCACCAGCTTCCTATGAGGGAGGCAGAGGACAGTGGCTGGGCCAGGTGGGAGAATAATGATAACAGCTCTCCTTTTCTTTTCTATGGTGGTACAGGGGATTGCACCCAGGGTTTCATGCATGCTCAGCAAGTACTATCCCACTGAGCTGTGCCACCAGCCCAATAGCTCTCAGTTTGAGCACTGACCAGAAGTCAGAAAATCTGGACTCTAAGCTGGGCACACCTGCCTACCTGCAGTAAAAAGGGAATGACATTTCCCTTTTTAGGAGGATTGCCCTGAGTCAGTCATAATGACAAGAGTCCCTGTCTAGCAAGCTAAGCTTTTAGGGTATGCCAAGGACTTCGCATACATCATTTCATTCCTTCCTCATAACAAGGGAAGCTGATGTTATCATCTACAATGAGGGCAAGGAACAGAGGTCAAGTGCTTATCCAAAGTCACACAGCTTGTGGTGGAGGCTGGAGGTGACATGTCCAACTCCAAAGCCTGCATTCTTGACTTAGGGAGAGCTCTGCCTTTTACATGTGAACGCCAGCACAGGCTGTAAAACACTGTGCCTATGAGAGGCACCCGAGGTGGCTAGAAGATCCTCAGCTCCAGTCATGAAGCTGTTAGTGGACCCAAGAGACACATCTCAGGTTCACTATGCTCATAACATAGTATCTACTACCCAACACACACACATACACACGTGACCTTAAGCACGCAGAGAAGTATGGATGGAATGAACCAGAAAGGATGGAATGATTCAAGAAAGGGAGAGGAGTCCAGCGTAAAGTCCTCTTTCTGGCTGGCCAAACAGCTCCAGGGCTCCAGTAGGGACGCCACTCCAGACTGGGCAGGCCCAATACTAAGAACACTGAAGAGGCGGAGTGGAGAGAAAATGCCTGGGTAGTGCCCAAGGATTTGACCAAGTGCCAGATATGACTTGGTCTACCCAGAGAGGGCAACCTAAATATGGTCCCTGGGTGCTGGGCTGGACCAGCACAGGCAGGCATGAAATGTGGCTAATGCTGGATTATTGCTGATTCCAATCATTTTAAGTACAAATACTTTACCCTGTACCCACACGAGCACTTTGCAGTTTACAAAGAGCTGTCCCGTAAAAGGACAGCATTCTGCAACTATGAAAATAGCAAAACTCTATTGAAAATGGACATTCTCTCTCATCCACTGATAGATGTCATTAACTTTTGGATAAATAATGAAGTGATGTTTGTCAGAATCTAGAAAATGTTCAGCCAGGCGCAGAGTCGCACGCCTGTAATCCCAGCGCCTCGGGAGGCTGAGGCAGGAGGATCGCGAGTTCAAAGCCAGCCTCAGCAACTTAGCGAGGCCCTAAGCAACTCAGTGAGACCCTGTCTCTAAATAAAATACAAAATAGGGCTGGGGATGTGGCTCAGTGGCTGAATACCCCTGGGTTCAATCCCCAGTACTAAACTAAACTAAACTAAAATAAAGTAAAGTAAA
Source organism: Glaucomys volans (assembly GCA_020662805.1). NCBI lineage: Eukaryota > Metazoa > Chordata > Mammalia > Rodentia > Sciuridae > Glaucomys > Glaucomys volans. The sequence continues at coordinate 268,628 of JAJEJO010004459.1, forward strand.
ATAAAATAAAATAAAATGTGCATACTCTTCGAATCTGTAAAAGTGTATCTAGGAATTTCAGGATAAATTTGTTTCTGTTCTGAGATGAACAGAAACATTTTTGTAGGAAGCTTTCATCCCAGGCATTTATGATGGGGAAGGAAAAAAAAAAAAGCATGCTGTCCAACATTAGGAAATTGGTTAAAGAAATCATGTGACATCTATAAATAGAATACCTCACAGGATGTTTCTGCAGACAGGATTAATTTGTGAAGTCCAATGTCAGAAAAGTGGTTACTGTTTGAGGTAGACAAGAAGGGACAAAGGGAGGCCTCTGGGGTATAGATGACATGGATGTGTTCAGTTTTTAAAAAGTCAACATAAGTCAGGTAGGGTGGCACCTGCCTGTAGTCCCAGCTACTTGGGAGACTGAGGCAGGAGGATCATTTGAGCCCAGGAGTTTGAGGGCAGTCTGAGCAACACACTGAGACCCAGTAACAAACAAATGGACAAAAAAATCATATAGCACACTTACAATTTGTTTTCTTTTCTGTATGCAAGTTAAATGTCAATAAATATTTTTAGGATATCTTTGAGGAAAGTTTAGTGCCCAGAAGAGAAAAACATCATGTAACATACAAAACTAACCAAAGAGTTCCACGTTATAGAAACAAAGTAGGACATGAATATCACAAAATATTTTCTCCTGGGTGGTAGGTTGTGGGAGACTTTATTTTTTCATACTTGTCCTTTTTTCTTTATAGCTACTTACATTTTCCCAACCTATCTAAATAGCAATATGTGAAAATGTACACAATGAAATTATGACATTTCATGTATGTTATCTTAGTACTGCTCACACAACCCTGCAAGGGGGACACAATTCTTTTTTTTTTTTTTTCTCCTCCTTACTGGGTATGGAGAACAGGGCTTCACACATGCTAGGCAAGTGCTCTATCATTGAATTCCAACCCCAGTCCCATAATTCTCGTTTTTATAGGGTCTGGAAGAAACTTGTCCCAAAGCACATAGCTAGTAAGAGGCAACTGAAGTTTAGCTGGCCTTCTGATTCTAAGTTTCAGGCATTTTCCATTTCAACCCCCGAGATCTAGCTGGGAAAAGCCAAGTCTAAGGTAATCTGACTGAAAACAGAACAGCCTGATCCATAGTGGAAGAGCCTCTACACTTAGCACTATGACCAGGCTGTGTGTGTGTGCCTGTGCGTGCATGTGTGCGCCTACCTGCCCAGCAAGGAATGGAGGGCCCACAGCAGGGAATGGCAGAGGGGTTCCTGAAGCTGGAGGAAGCCCCAGAGTAGGCCCTCTTCCCTCAGCAAGCTGTCTCCTGAGAACTGGGTCTTTCCCATCCCTATCCTCTGACTTCCTCCCACTTGGACTATTATCTGGCCAGCAGTCTATCACCTGGTAGATCAGAGATGTTGAAAAAGCTAGAGAGGAGGGCATGTGATTCAGTCACCCTCAGGCTAAGTTCCTTGGCTATTCCTGGCTGGCCACGTGGTGGGCCCTGACAAGACTCTGCCTGCCTCCCCTGAGGAATGGTGGGAGGAAGTCAGAAGGCCAGAGAGAAAGAATTCACAGACGCTGGAGGGACTCAGCTCCTGGCCCTGGCTCACCAGGAACTGAGACTCCAAACTTGGGTCCTGGCCCTTCTGCTGTGGCACTCTGGACTTGTCCCTAAGCCCCTCCATTTACCCATCTGGGACCTCAGTGAGCTCTAACTGCTATGGGCAATACAGAAATGTTACGTTTAGGGGGTGCTTTAAACTGGCAGGAAAGAAATAAAGATGGTCACTCTGCACAGAGGAAAGGCAGGAGGAGGTCAGGTACTGCCCACTTCCATGGATGCCCTGCATACCCTGACTGTGCTGATACCCAACATGGGCCCAGAGCTGGCTCGAGAGTCAACGGTTATCAGAATAACAACTGCCACATGTCAACTTCAACCAGCCTATGAACTTGCATTTGGAGATGTCTCTGTTATGCATGTCTGGCTAAGAGAACCCACACAGGTACAGAAAGCACTGGCACCAAATTTGGCACAAAATAAGATTGCATTAATTATGAATAATTACGAATATAGATGACCAACTATCACAACCACATAAGAAACACCACATAATTATAATAATTTGGATGGTATTTTATTTTTTGAAACATTTTCACATGTAGTATCTCACCCCATGAGGAAGGAAGACTGGATGACTAACCCCCTGGAAAGGTGAGAAAATGAGGCTCAAAGACACTTGCCAAGGTCACAGATGGTTTCTGTGACTAGAAACTCGGTCTGACTCCTATTCTCCCACAGATATAAAACAGCTCCTCATAGGAAGAGGGGAAACATTAAGGGAGGTGGCCTGGTCCTCCAGGCAGGGAGGGACAGTAAGGAAAATGGCTGCTAGGCTACCTGGGGGTCTGGGCAAAGGTCCCATGCCCCTTCCCTGTGGGTACTCACCCCAGCAGCTTGCTGTGGTCCAGTTGGTGGCTAGGGGGCATCCGACAGGCACTAAACACAATGATCTTCCGCCCATACTTGTCATCTCCTAGGTATGGAAAAAGATGGAGCCCACTGGATTGAATGAACCAAAAGAATGGGGCTGGGGCTGGGGTTGTGGCTCAATGGTAGAATACTCTTGCCTGGCATGTGTGATGCACTGGGTTCAATCCTCAGTACCACATACAAATAAATAAAATAAAGCTTAAAAAAAAAAAAAAAAAAAAAAAGAATGTGGATGAGGAACACAAAGGTGCCAGCCTAGAGACCTGGACCAGTAACAGGCCTGAGCGACCCATGTGCATTTCCTCTGGGCAGTGCCTGTGCTCAAGGGCAGGCCACTGAAAAAAGAGGGACTGGTTTCTTTCAGGGCCAGTGAGTCAGGGTACACAAAAACACATGACTTTTTAAAAAGTAATGCCTGGAGGAACCAACCCAAATGTCCAGCAATGGGTGAATGGACAGAAAATGTGGTATATCCGTGGAATAGAACACTGGCCATTAAAAAAAAAAAAAAAAAAGAGGTTCTGATATGTGCTAATATGGATGAACCCTGAAAACACGCTAAGTGAAAGCAGCCAGACACAAACAGGTACCTACTGTATGATTCCATCTATGAGTTATCTACAACAGGTAAATCCCTGGAGACAGAGAGCAAATTAGTGATTTCCGGGTGCTGGGAGTGGAGGTGGAGAGGGACTGCTTAACAGGCACAGGGTCGGTATGGACACAAGTGATGAAAATGTTCAGGAGTCAGCTGCACTCATTGTCAATATGCTAAATACCCCCAAACTGTATACTTTAAAATGACTGATTTGGGGGGTTTTGTGGTATTTTTCTTTATTTTGATACCAGGGACTGAACCCTGGTGTGCTTAACAACTAAGTCACAGCCCCAGCCCTCTTTATTTTTTATTTTGAAACAGGGTCTCGCTAAGTTAGGGCCTTGCTAAGTTGCTGAGGCTGGCTTTAAACTTGTGATCCTCCTGCTTCAGCCTCCAGAGCTGCTGGGATTGCAGCAACTGTGCACCACCAAGGCCAGGAAAATGATTTATTTTGTTATATAAATTTTACCTCAATTTAAAAAACTCACATTCACCAAGGTATTATCATCTTGCCAAACAGTCATCTTAAAATTTGTCTGCACTTAAGCACCCACTCTGAGCCGCAAGTATCTAGAAAACCTCTTAAAGCCACCTTCTCAGGAAGTCTGAGGCCACAGAGGAAATGAGCCTGGTTACTTAATGGTCAGGTCTCACTTTTAACCACTGACAACACGTTCTGATTATACTACTAGAATGACTGATCACCCTAGGCTCTCACTGACCTCTGCACACTTCTAAAAATTATATCCTTTCACATGAAAGAATCTAAAGGGGCTGGGGTTGTGGCTCGTGTTGTGCTTGCCTGGTACGAATGAGGCACTGGGTTCGATCCTCAGCACCACATAGAAATAAATAAATAAAATAAAGGTATTGTGTCCATCTATAACTATTATTTTAAAAGAATCTAAAGAACATGGAGTTCAGAAGAGTGTATAAACCTCTGGCAACGTGCTCACTCAGGGATGTTTGCCAACAAACAGTTTGATGATCTGACCACCTGGATCCATCACAAAGCCAGGAAGTCCGAGACATATGCTACTGTCCCCAAAGTGAGATGCTCCTCAAGGTTAGCATGGGTCAGGGGCCCCCAGAACAGCTGATGGGGCCAGGCCTGCTCCCTATACTCCCATGTCCCAGGGACCATCCTTCCTTTCACCTCTCCAGAGATACCAAGCTACACTTGCCTAATTCCTGTGGCCTCAGAGGCAAATAAAAGACCACCGAAATAATGCAGGAAAAGTGGGGACACTCTGCCCTTCCACACCTACCTCTGAGGACTAAGGATGGCTGCCCTTACCTGAGTGTCTCCCTATATTTAACAAGCCATGATCCTGCTGACCCTTCCTGGTCCATGATGGAGACCAGGAGTCAGTGCTGCTCCGGAATGGCCAACGCCCTCACCCTTTGCTCTAGGGCTGAAGCAGGGCTCCCTGAAGGGTGGAAGGAGGCTTCTGGAATGTGACCACCTGGATCCATCACAAAGCCAGGAAGTTCCTGAGACATATGCTACTGTCCAAGCTGGCTGTACAACCTGGGGCTTTGGCCTGATTTGGAACCTCACTCCCAGCAATTTGACTGTCACAGTCAGCCTCCACATCAGTCCCTGACCACTTGTGTTTCCACCCAAAGTACAGCCTGGCTCTGTGGGCCCTGAAAGTCTCAACCTGTGCCCTCTAAGAATTTCCTGGGTCAGTATCTCAGCCCAGCCCACCAAGCCCTGAAACATGCTTCCAACTCCCTGCTCCAACCTGCCCAATATCGAGCTGTGGGATTTATAAACACCTATCTGCAACCAACACTATGGTACTGAATCCTCTTTTCCTCTTGAATCCCACTCCAGATATACTCCATGGCCCTGGTCCTATAAATGTCCCTGAAAATCATTCATGGGACTCTCTGGGCTCCAGACTCACACCACGCACACCTCCAAGCCAGAGGCATTAAGTCTGTCTATGCCAGGCTGGGTTCAGCTTCAGCTGTTTTTCATACCACACAGATGTTTCTTGAAGTTAACTCCTATGAACCCTGGACACTCAACCTAATCTCCTTCCTGAAGCCTATATCCTCTCCTCCTTCCCCCAGACAGGTTAGCTGCCCCTCTTCATGGCTCCCAGCATAACCTCTGTCATGATACTTTGATTGCTCCTGAGGAGGTAGAAGACAAGAACTGTGTCTGGTTTGGCCTTAAATCTCTAGTGCTGATCAGCATGTGGCAGGTATTCAGTAAGTGTTGGAAGCCTGCACAAAGTCACAGGTCACCAGAACATCCTACACACAATTTCATTTCTGAAACCTATTGATGTTTAGGTTACGAGTTAAGACTGTGTTAGACAGTGAGTTTCCCAAAGCCTCGGACAGAATTTCTCCTGACTGACAAGCAGAGAATCCTCACCATGCCAGTATGAAGAGGAAGTACAGATTCTTCCAGCAGCACATATACTCTGAAGGCCCAGGTGCCACCTGCTCTCTTCTGTACCTAGCCTAGATCCTCACGTGCTGGGTTCCTTCCAGGCCAGCTGTGGGTGGTTCTGGGGCTATGCACCAGCTCCAATTTACTTCTCACTAGCTCTAGCATCGGGGAGGAAGAACAGAGTGGCAGGGGACAAGGGACCAGCGTTAGACTAGCAGCCCAGTCACACAAGCTGGAAAGCCCTGGGTCTCCTACCAGGAGCCTGTGAGAATAAGGCATTCTATCTGCCTACCTAGGATGAGAAGGGAATTTCTGGGAAGAGGGTAGGGGCTTTCAAGTCATTGTTTCTCCCCCGACCCTATTAATAAAGACAGCCCTTATTGTCTGGCAGATTTGAGGAGTTAGGGCAGAAAGCTGTGAACTCTCATGGCTCTGGAATTCGAAGAGCTAGTGTGTGGTTAAGGAAGCAGTTGGGGTGAGGCTCAGGGGCCTGTGATTCCCTCTCTCAGCTGTTCATAGCACCTGAAATGGGAGGCTGTAGGTTCTCACTCAGGGCTCCACCAATGTGCTTAACAGATCCACAGATCTAACCCTGATGTTATATGAAAACTATTATAAGCACATGCACACTTTTTCTAGAGAGTTACCTACCCTAGGGATACCTTTCAAAGTCTCAAAGAGGCCTGCAACCAGTTTTAAGAATGACTTCATTGAAGTGTAAACTCTGTTTTTTTTTTTTTTTTTTTTTTTTTTTTTTTGGCTGGGGATCAAATCCAGGGCCTTGCACATGCCAGGCAAATGTTCAACCACTGAGTTACACCCCCAGCCTAATGTGAGTTTTTCCTCACTGGGTGCTCAATACTGACTCCAGGGCTTGTTCCAGAGTTCTGTGGCATTGTTCTAGGAACTCACACTAAATGAAGCAAGGAAGGGGGTGGAGATGGGAAGACAGCTACGGTACAGTGAGGAGTCAGATGGCAAAACTCCCAGACAGGGAAGGAATGAGAGTAGAGGCAACTTTAGGATCTAGCCCCTGCCCTCTCATCCCTAAAGCAGGATCCATCCCCCAAGTCTTTGGGTGGCCTGGTGCTTGGCAGCAGGCAGGGCAACAGCTGCTGCTGCAGGAAGAGGCACAGAACCCTCCAACCTGGCCCGGAAGGAAACCAGCTTCTGCCCTGGAGATGTAAGGGAGAGGCTAAGCTGGCAGCTTTGCTGTCTCCAGAACACCAGGGAGGGAGCTCAACAAGGCGGGGCATGGTGTGTGGAAAGCAAGACGGGCCCCAAGAGTGAGACCTCTGCATTCCCCAGATTCAATCAGGACTCTCCCAGGGTGGCCTGGGCTAATCAGCAACAGGACAGCTCCTCCAGCAGGCATTCGAGGCACTGCCAGACCAGCCCCGGCACCCCAGCACCCACAACCTGCAGAGCAGGCCAAGGACACTTGGGAGGCAAGGGCTAGGACTGGTGGTCTACAGTGTGCTGGAGACACACATTTGTTAAATTGTCAGGAATTTTGCAAGCCATGTTGGTAGCTTGAAACCAGCTGTGACAGAAATTGCAAATGCTTCAAATAATGGTCTTTTTTTCCTTTTCCAGAGAGCCTCCTGTTAAACATTTACCAGCACAACACTGGAAAGAACCCACTGGCACTGAGTCAAATTTGACCGGGAGCATGATAGCCACTGCTATCAGGGACAACAGAGGCTGCAGAGGAGTTGGGGACACAGTCCACTCACCCTTCTTCATTGGATTCTTTCTCCAATTTCCAGTGTCAGAGGGCTCATCAAACCAGCCTCTTGGACAATGCCAATCCAAATTACTCTCTCCAATCAGAGAGGCATGCACATGGGGACACTACCCCCCAGGGGTCCGTGAGCCAGCCCACAGGCCAGGCCTGATATGGACAAGGTCCCTGTCTCCGGGAGCACCTTCTCTTTGGGCTCTGGGTGTGTCCCCACACAGCCTCCATCCTACCATGCCTCCCATAAAATCTGCTATTTCTGGCTCCCAGGCACCACTAGCTCCCAGTTTCCCACAGTGGGGCTGCAATTAAGCTAGCCCCACTGGCCTCCACCAAGAACCCTTCCTGATCAACAGTCCCAGAGGCCAGAGCCCAGAGAGGTCAAGCATTGAGAACCAGGACTAACACCTACCTGACTGGGGCCCCTCAGGCTCCTCAAACCCTGGGGAAACAGAAAAATGCTACAGCTCTGCTGGGTGGGGAACACGTGTGGAGACACTTGTGGAGGTGGGATAGGCGGCTTCCTCCAGCTCTGCCTTGTGACTTAATCACACAGGCCAGGAGGCTGTCAAGGTAGACTCCTTCACACTGGAATCACCACATTGCATCCAGATTCAGAGGGGGACTCTCCTGAGCCCAGGTCAGGACCAGGCCAGGAAGAAACTCTTACCCTTGCTTCTGCAAGTGTGAGAAAGGTCAGAGTCAAGGCCCCCAACCCAGACTGAGGAAAGCAACAGAAACACTTTAGGAGCAACCCATTCAACTGCTCCATCCCTCTTCAGCCCAGCATTCAGAGGGCTGGAGCTCCCTGCTGCTTCTCCAAGGCCAGCTGCCTTGAGGCATGGGGCTCCTCCCAGGGCCTCTCAGTCAGTACCCTTCTGGGCTCCAGGGGCTGCAATCTGCATAGTTCTCCTCAGAGCAGGGGCTAAGCTGTCAACCTTGCTTGTAGCTGCCTAGCCTCAGGGTTGCCTCTTCTAGCAGTGGGACCCTGAGGACAGGAACCAGTTTATCCATGACTCACTACCTCCTGCTCCAGGTTTCTTCTGAGTCCTGCCTTAAGAACAAGAAGGAGGAAGGTTCCTGAGGCAGAGACCCAAGTGGGGCTCTGCACCCATTCAAGGCAGGGTACACATCTGCCACGAACTTGATACTCCAGGGAGTCATGTTACCCTGAACTTCTGAAAGAAAGCTCTGTCCATTCCAGACATCCTTAGAGGAACGATTTCCCAGGAGGGACTGGTCTGGCCCCTCCCCTCCAACAACTGATGGGGTGGAAAAGTTGACCTCAGCGCCAAGGGGAAGGGGAAGGGGAAAAAAGGGGAATGGAATAAGGGGAAAGGCAAGGCCACTTACTCAGGGTCAACTATGCTCTAAGCCCTGACATACATTCATCATTACAATCCTTTCAGAGACCCAGTGAGGAAGAGCTCAGAGAGCAAAGCTGGAGATCAAACCCAGCACTTTCTGACTTCAGAGTTACTAGGCCACATTGCCTCCCATATATCATCTGCAAATGGAAACAACAGGACCATAGATCAGGAAGCAGTGATGGGTGAACCTATCAAGTGGCAATCCCAATCAAGCCTGTGCTTTTTAAAGAAAGGTACATGTGCTGAGGAACTCCAAGGTCTGGGGTCAAACCATAGGTGGATACCAGTGTGCCCCCTAGACCTCTCCCTTATGGTATGTGGGATCACCTTCTTTAAAGCAGGAGCATAGACCATGAGGGAAAAGGTGCGGGGTTGGGTGTGCTCACCTGCCACCTCCACAATCTGGTGCCGAGCGATGTCATAGTAAGGGTCATCCCACTTCAGGTGTGTGACTGGTTCCGGGGAGCTGCTTTTGGAGTCATCTGGGGAAATGACATAATCGGGGGATATATCCAGGTGGCTGAAACAGCACTTTCCCTGATGCACCCTTGCTGGCCCTCCCCTCAGGGAGGCTTGTTTTCCTGGCCCAACCCTGGGTTGTCTGCTTGCTCCCACGCTGCCCCACTAGGCTCTCCCTTCAGCAGGAAGGGGGTCTCCCACACCAAGGTGCCTATAGCTATCCAGGATCTGGTGGTGCCCCACCTGACTTGGGAAAGTCTGGCATTTCATCTGAGGGCCAGTTCTTCTCATCAATGGAAGCCAACTTCAGTTGGTTCAGAGCCTGGCTGGTGTCATCAAGGGTCAGATCATCCTGCAGTTCTGAGAGTGGATCCATGGTCAAATCTGTCCCTTGTGGTAGAATCTGAAGGCAAACCTGGAAGAGGTTAAAAGGTGGGGGGTCAGAAACCCCTTCTTTTCACCTGCCATAATTTTTATTGCAAGCCCTCCTGCCCCACTCTTCCTTCTCCTGGCTCCCTTGTCCCTATTCCTCAACACTTCTCATCTTGCCAAGAGTTCCATGGAATACGTTGCCAGGAACAGCAGCTGGGGCAGAGGATGGCACAGCTTGGATCCTCCCCTCAGGCCCTCAGCTGGATAGGAAGATCTGTGCCAGGTCCTACTGCTCAACTGGCATGGAGGTGCAGTCCCAGCTACAGAGGGCAGAGGCCTATGTCCCTCTCCTAAGGGGTCCTGGAGTGCAAAAGCCTTACGGGTCCCAGCAGTTACACAGTGGATGTTATAAGAATCTAAGGATCCCCAGCACCAAAACAAACAAACAAACAAACAAGAATCTAAGGAAGCCGGGCGTGGTGGCACACGCCTGTAATCCAAGCGACTTGGGAGGCTGAGTCAGGAGGATCACGAGTTCAAAGCCAGCCTCAGCAACTTAGCGAGGCCCTAAGCAACTCAGTGAGACCCTGTCTCTAAATAAAATACAAAATAGGGCTGGGGATGTGGCTCAGTGGCCTGAGTTCAATCCCTGGTTCCAAAAAAATAAAAAATAAAAAAAAAAGAATCTAAGGAATCTAAGGATCTCCAAATGGTTTGCTGTGGTCCTGGTCTTCTCCACCCCTCTCCACTGGCCAGAGATGGCAAAGTCCCAGAAAAAAGGCCATGGCTAAACAGTCCAGCTAGGTTTGCCCCTCAACAGGAACCAGCAACAGGGATGGAATCTGCCTGCCAGTCCCACAGACAAATCTGCAGGTCTCTATGTTAAGACCCGTGGGAGGCTTTTTGTAACACTTTCAAGGTGGGAACGTTGACAGACTACCCTAAGAAATGGAGGGCACAGATGGGAAAGGGAATAGTTAGTGATAACTGGAGTGCAAAGGTAAGGTCAAGGGCAGACAAGTAGGAAGCAAGAATAAGAGCTGACACTGAAACCAGGTTTCCCCAGTCTGGGACCTGGTCATATTAGGTGGTACCCTCTGCCCTCGGCCCTATAGGAATCACTTCCTGCTCCCACCAAAAGCTCATCAGATGGGTGAGGGAGGGTTTTTAATTCAACCCATTCATCCAACCCTAGAAGAGGCTCCTCTCAGGGCTGCTGCATTCCTGGAGCCCAAAAAATGACATATATGGTCAGAGAATCAGCAGGGCAGATAAGGAGACCAGACAGAACTTGGGGGTGGGTAGGAAGGAGAGAGCTGCCATCCGAGATTCACAGACTGAGCTCTGAGGCGACATGACAACATCTCTCACACTTCACAGCCAAGGACTCTGGATGGTGAGCTTGCTCCCTGTGCCTAGCAACAACTACCCCGTTACCAGGGCAACCATGCTGAGTCAGTGGAAAAAGCTGTTTCAAGCTGTTTCAAAGGGCCAGAAAGTCGTCCTCTTTCTCTCTCCCTCTCCCCTGTCCTTATCCATATTCTCTCAGTGAGTACTCTTGAACCCTCACTCTAACACCCAGTTCCCTCATTCTCTTCGACCCTCAGCCCTCCAAAGTAGGCCATCTTCAGTCTTGAGAGATTCAACCCATCCATCCACATGCTCCTCCCCCATTCAACCAGGAGGCTGTGGGTTGGTACCCAACAGGGGCCCACAACTGAATAAGAGGGACAGAATCTAGCTCAAAGCAACCCTCAAGGCCTGAGCATTTTCTTCATCCTTTCTGCCCCAGGGGCTCCGTCATCACTAAGAGCTATCCAGGAGAAATCCTTCTGCACACAGTAGCTGCTTGATATGACAGGAAAAGCATGGAATCAAGAACAAGGAGACTGGTGCTACAGTCCTGCCTAAGCCAATGAGTTGCAAAAATCCTGGGCCTAAATGTCCTCATCTGTGGAAGCTAAGGCTTCTCCCAGAAAAATAATTCTCCAGTGCTAAGAAATAATTTGTACTGAAGGATTAGAAGTAGCAGCTAGAGACTGAGCTACGTGTGAAGGTGAGAGGACACCATCCTACAGGGAGCGGAACTTGAACTCCACTTCTTTTCCAGTTACTCCTCCTCAAGTTCTTCTGAACTCAACCCCCCCTAATTTCTCACATAACCTCCTTTTTCAGCATAATTAATCAAATTGGTTCCCACCGTTGGGCCATACCAACCTCCCTTGCCCCCCTCCAACATATAGCACTCTCTGAGCCCAGAAGTTTAGCTCCAATCAGCAGGAGAGTAAGGAAAGCCAGTGAAAGAAGTTCTAAGATAAAGTAGTTGAAATGACGTACACTGGCTGCCTAAGATACAAACCTATGGGAAATCCTGTTCCATTCTGTGCAAAACGCTTCCCACTCTTGAGATCAATTTTCCCTTTGCAACGGACAAACCATGTACCTTTCCCAAATATTTAAGAATCTGCTTTAGGTAGTGATTTTAACTTTTAGGAAATGGTGGTCCAAAATTATGACATTTGTGGACTTTTTTCCCTAAAAAGAAGTCAGATGTATGGAAACTTACATAAATTTTAAGGGGTCCACAAACCCTCTGAGAATCACTACTTAAGAACCTACTCAAAAGGCTGGAATGTAGCTCAGAGGTAGAGCACATGCCTAGCATGCACAAGGCCCTGATTTCCATTCCCAATACCACAGAAACAAACAAAGAACCTATTCATTGAGACAGACATCATTGCCCTGTGTACATGTATGAATGCACAGACGGTGTGACTCTACTTTGTGTACAACCAGAGAAACAATAGCTGTACTCCATTTGTGTTCAATGGATCAAAATTAAATGAATAAAAAAATAAAGAAAAAGAAAAAAAACAACAAAAAAACAAAGAACCTATTCATAATAATGCCTGGCACATGGCAGGTGCTCAGTCATTAGCTGAATGACAGAACAAATGAATTATTTTCCTAAGTGGAGAAGGGAATATGGTTGAAGGACACGAATTGGACACAAGCTATTAACTTCAAAACAGCACTGGTCCAGCATGTACTACTGAGCCCATTTACTGGGACCATTTTACAGTTTGAGGAAAGTCAGAAGCAGAAAAAAATAAGCAAATTGCTGAAAGTCATGCAACTTACAGAGGAAAGATTTTTTTAAACATTTTTTAGTTGTCAATGGACCTTTATTTTATTTATTTATTTTTATGTGGTGTTGAGAATTGAACCCAGTGCCTCACACATGCTAGGCAAGCCCTCTACCACTGAGCTACAACCCCAGCCCGAGAAACAAGATTTTAATAGATCTCTGAGATAGTCTCTTGGTGAAAGGGAATCCCTCAACAATTCATTCATGCGATTCTCAAGGTTCAAAAAAGCAACTAAAATCTCTTCTTTATTAAGCTTCCCTTTATACAGACCAGAGATAGAAACTTGAAATCGTTTTTTCTGGTTTTGCATTGGCCTATAGTTACGGCTCCAGAATTTCAAAAACGCATATCCCACCCCATGATAATAACAAGACTCTAAACTACAATCACGTTTGCATTGAGTTTTTAAAAACCTGGACTGAGTGTAATTAACTCATTTCACAAATTAAGAAAGTAAGATGAAAGCCTGGCCTAATAAGTGGTAGGGTGGAACACTTCCCCCCAAATTTCTCGTTCTTAATGTTTCGCCAAATAGGATCAGGGAGACTTCTCCCTCCCACGGGCTTGCTCAAAAGTAGAGATCTGGCCTGGCCTCTGCCCAGGGAGAGCAGGAAGAAGTTAGCGAAAGAGGCTGTCTTCTTCCGGCAGGCGCCAAAGCGGGGTAGAATCCCCGTCGCGGAAAGCCCAGGCCCCCAGGCCCAATTCCACCCCCGCTCCCCTTCCTTAGTTCTGCTCGAGTCCTCCCTACCCGGACCGCATCCCTTCAGAAGACCAGGGCAGGACTTTCCGTTCCCGTGCCCGACCCGGAGAAACCCGGAGCCCCGCAGCTCACCGCACTCGGGTACTGCTCCCACTGCCACGCCTGTCAAAGCTCGGCAAACATCCGGCTCCGCGGTAGAACGGGAACCGCCCCCTTCGGGTCGCCTCACTCCCCAACCACTTCCGCCACACCTCCAACCAACTTCCGGCTCGCTGCCCGGTCTAAACATGGCCATTTCAAGAGCCCCGCCCACTTCTTCCGCACTGCCCGCCGAAACGCCTGCCTCGGGGAGAGACAGCATAACTGTCCGACTCGTGGCTCCCCCCGCCTCCACAAGGAGGGGGTGGAACGCATTAGTTCCGTTTATCCAGACACTCGAATCCCTGGTAGGCCTCCAGAATCCTAAGTTCGTATTGTTCTCGGACAGAGTTTTTCCTTACAACTACTCCCAAATTCCCCGTCCTGTGCATCAATGAGGTCTGACTCTGGAATCTTTCCTAAGAGTAAACTTGGAAGTCCATGACTGTTTCCGGGAGGAGTTGAAATAAAGACGCTCACTTCCGGCGGAGGGAGGCGTTTTGATCCGGGATGGAGGCGGAGGGACCTGTGCTCTTGAAGGGGAAGACTCTGCAGCCCGGTGAGTGACTTGCCATGCCTGCCGCCCTCAGCCCTGGCCTAAATAGCGCCAGCGTTCTAGAGTCGACTCTCTCCCCGCCAGCCGAGTCCTCTGGAGCCTGAGATCCTCCTCCGGCGTCCTCTGTCGCTCGGAGCTTCTGAAGAGTCCTCGAACCCCCTCAAACGTCTCAGGGGACCCCTTAGCGCCCTTGTTTCTCCCTCAGATTCGTGAGGCCTCGCTGAGCAAATGGTTTCCTCCCGCACGGTTCCCCAAGCCCGCGTGGGCCGCTTCCTCATTGCTTTCGCGACTCCCTGCAGCCCCGGAGTCGAGATGGAGACCATCCGGAGAAGATTGTGCTCAGTGCCTCAAAGACTACCCGCCTTGGCCGAGTCAGGCCATTCTCGCTCTGAAGAGCCTTCCCCGGGGCTTGGCCGTGGGTCCCTCACTCGCCAAGGAACAGCGTTTGGGGGTCTGGTGTGTCGGGGAACCCCTACAGCCGGGACTGCACTGGGGACCGCTGGAAGAAGAGTCTGTCTCTGAGAAGGGCGAGGAAGCGAAAGGACAGCAGGAGAAGGTATTGGGGCGACTGAAAATTGGGGGGAGATTTAGACATTTCCTGACAGCCCTCCAGTTTGTTAGAAGTGGGGTAGTAGTTAAGGAATCAAGGTGTACAAAGTTGTTAAAAGCTATATTAGTGTCAGCAGTGAACCAAGGTCAAGAGCTAAGGTTATTGGAATTCATCCCAACCTTGTCACCTAGCTAGCCAAATTACATACCTCCTTTAATTCATCTGTAGAGGAAAGCAGTGGCTTTCTTCAGGATTATTTGGAGGACTAGATAAAATAGTGCAGTGCAGTGAACGGTTTAAGTCCTTAAATACTATTTAAAATTTGATGTTCCTCTTACTACTTTTTCAGTTTAGTACTCACTGGAAATTAAAAATGTGTTCACTTTAGAAATTTTTCACACACTTTGGAGGGAACTGGGGGGATACTCTTTTGTCTTTATTAACTGAAGAATCAGCTCTTAGTTGCAGAGGCAGTACCAGAATCTGCTAACCTTACAGGAACATCATCTTAGATTTGTCCTAGGAGAGGTTTCATCAAGTTTTGGGTCCTCCTCTCCCCAACCAGGCTTCCTTAAACACATGTGAGAAGGACTTTTATTGGTTTATTTCAGGACCTGTCACTAGACCCATGGGGGGCAGTGTGTGCCTGTGAGCAGAGTTCAGGCTGGACCAGGTAAGTTACAGAAGCATTCATTCTGAATGTGTTCCTTTGGGGTTTTCTTTTAAGGCTTGGGATGGAGTCTAAAGCTATCTATAATCCTCTACCCAAGGATGTTTTCTAGTGTGTTTTCCCAAGGCATGGTGTGTCCTTTGGGACTCCAACTTCCTGAGAGATAGGGCTGTCAGGGAAGGCCACTTGAGAAGAATCTGCTGAGCTAGCTCTTGGTCTGCTTTGCAGTTTGGTACAGCGGGGCAGGCAGGAGAGTGAAGGAAACGTGGCCCCGGTTCAGATCAACAAGAGGCTTCACCTGCTGGTGTACCAGGTTGTGTTGCCAGGCTTTGAGCTGCTACTGTGGCCCTGGCCTCCCTCAGGGGGCCGAAGCCCCACACAGCCCAGGCCAGAGGAGGAGGCAGCTGTAGACGTGGTGGCAGAAATGGAGTCTGATGTGCAACAACAAGTGGCCTCCCCTGGGGAGGATGCAGCAGACCCTTGCACAGGTATGTGTCAAATAATACTTGCTCCCCAAATTATCAGCAAAACAACCTGTGTTGAGACAAAGCAGAATTGATAGTTCAATGTAATGAGAGAATACTAGAGTTGTGGTAGCCTTAAGAAAGTATGGTTTAAAGCCAGGCCCAGTTGTGTATGCCTGTAATCCCAGCAATTCAGGAGGCTAAGGTAGGAGGATTGCAAGTTCAAGGCCATCCTTAGCAACTTAGCAAGACCCTAAGTAACTTAGCAAGACCCTGGCTCAAAATACAAAATAAAAAGGGCTAAGGAAGCTGTGTGGTGGCTCACAACTGTAATCTCAGCAGCTCGGGAGGCTGAGGCAGGAGGATCAAAGCCAGCCTCAGCAAAAACAAGGTGCTAAGCAACTCAAGTGAGACCCTGTCTCTAAATAAAATACAAAATAGGGCTGGGGATGTGGCTCAGTGGTAAAGCACCTCTGGGTTCAATCAATCCAGAGAGAGACAGAGAGAGAGTGTTTAAAGGGGATCTTGTAGTTTGGGATGAGAAGGTGGGGCTTGATTAAGACTGGGTAAGAACCATGACAAAATAGTTTGGATTGGTAGACACTACAAGGCTAGAATTTTCAGGCAAGTGGTATAGATGGAGCCTTGGGCTATAAGCTGTTATTTGATGCTTCCTTTTGGAGCATGACAGGTAATGAACAATAAAGAAATTTGTAATTTTTATCTTTGTAAGAATTTCCTGAAATATTAAGGTCATATTGATGAAAACAGTAAGCTATATACAAAGTTTCCCGTTTCCTAAGTTTCTTCTCTCTGGGGTTCAGGGAGGGATTCCTTTTGTTTTACAGATGAGTTCAGGTGGGGAGAT
>JAJEJO010004460.1:0-84614 GCA_020662805.1 Glaucomys volans
ACTGCCACTCCCCTAGGCTCTATGGATAGCCTGGTGTTCTTGAGCTGTGTGAACAGTGTGAGATTAAATCAAGCACAAGAGATCATGACACAAGCCAGCAGGGAGTGGCTGAGGCTGCTCCAGGGTGCCACAGCATATTGTTTTACAGGAAACTTTCGTGGAAGGAGGACACGCCACAGTAATGATAAAAAGCCTATTATAGTAAATGCATAAACCAGGTACAGTCTTGTATTATCATGATTGAGTATTAGGTCCTGTATAGAATTGCACATGGTGGGCTTTTATATGATGTTAGAATAACTACCATATCACGAGGTCATAGGAATTTTTGAGCTTCATTTTAAGCTAATGGGACCACCATTGTGTACATATGACCATAATTGACCAAAACACTGTTTGGTGGTATGTGACAATACAATGGAAATGCATTCTTTTGTTACGAATGATGTTAATGATTTTCAAGTTATTCTTTTCACTTAACACTTGTCTCAGAGGCTGGTCCCTATAAAGAAATGCTGCCCCACTGTTTATAGCTGAATAGAATTCCACGGTATGGGTGAATGATTTATTCCACTCTTTCCCATCTACAGATGTTATCTCCCATCTTTTACTACTGAAAACAATCATTTAATATCTGTGCATCTTTGTGTACAAAAAATATATGCAACCATAACTTTCTGGATCAAAGGGTGTGGAAGACATCATCTCTTAGACTACAATTACATCAGAGAAAGTCCTAAGTCACAGTTTACCAAGGAATCATGAAGAAACCAGTGATATTGTGAAATAAATATGAGTCTTCATTGAGTTTCCTGGTATTCAGCTCCTAAAATCCTTGGAATCTCCAAGAATTGCTGAATGTTTTTATATGTGAATGGGTTAATTGGTGGCTAGGGGTGGGGAGTCCCAGCCCTTATCAAATTGAGGTCTGGTTACTAGAAAAACTAGATAAAGACAAGAATTAAAATCAAAGACCCAGGAAACATGAGCAGATTTTTAATCCCAACATTCTCCTGATTTGAATCCTATCTACACCATTAGTTCTGGTCTTGGGCACATTGTTGAACCTCTCTGGGCCTCGGTTTCCTGATCTGTGCAACCGGGTTTTATTGCTTCCCTTTACCCCATTAGGTTTCTTATAGCACCTTCTCCATGTCCTCAATTGACATTGACCTCCAACCTACGGAAATTTGGCTTCTGGCCCCATCACTCCTCTGTGACATATTTCAGAAGTGACAGCAGACGTAATGTTGCCACACCAAATGGATTCTCAGCAGCCACTGGCCACTCCTCTGGAAATACACTAGCCATTGGCTTCCCTGTCCTCTCTCCTTTATTGAGAGCCCCCTTCTCAGCCAGCTGTAGGGACACTCCCTCCCGCCTGCCCCATCAACCTCCTGCCACTGACCTCTGATCCCCTCCTGACCATCCTCACTCTTGCAGGTTGTCATTCACTCCATCGGTTTCTTTCATTGTTTAATGATTTTAACCACCACGTGGCAAACGGCCCCTCCCTCTGCAGCACCACCTTCTCTGCTTCCCCCAAATCTCATGTTACTACAAGTTGAGGAAATTCTTCTATTTGGATGGCTATTTGGATTCCTTTCAAAACTGGATTCAACCTTCTCACACATTTGCTTGTTAATTTTTTTTTTCTCTCTGTTTTCCTGATAACACCTTCAGATGACCTGACCAGCAGGCTAGGTCATCAATACCCAATCATGGATCAAAATTTCTATTGATTGTACAACTTTTAAAAATCTTGCCTGTAATCTTAGCTCTGCAAGAGGCAAAGGTGGGGGTGAGGTGGGGGAGGATCAATTGAGAGCAGGAACTCAAGACCAGCCTGGGCAATACGTGGTGAGACCCCTGCTCAAAAAGAAAAGAAAAAGAAAGAAAGAAAAAGAAAAAAAAAAAAGAAAACACTCTGTTAGTGGCTGGCAGCTGGATTTCTAGCAGCTTGAGCATTGAGAATGTCTCTGATAAGAAGGTGGAGAACAGAAGAGTGAAGGGAGGGACTCAGAAGGGCACCCTCCTAGGACTCCAGTCATGCCCCAGCTGGTGGCCCTGCCTACTGTTGCTGGGGGCACCCCAGGAGAACGAGGCATGCAGGCCCAGGAGCCCAGGGCCATCGGGGCACTCAAGGGCTCTGGATAGTACACCCATGGCAACCCTTGCTGGAAACCGAGCCTGAGTGTATTTCTATACTTCATCCAGATTCATCCACCAAAACCAAAGACCTGGCCATGTCCACCCCACATTTCCCCCTTTAAATGACTTCCAAACTCACGTCGGCAGTGCTCTGTGGAAACTGGCTTCCTTCCTTCTAATGAACTGGTGTTCATTAGACAGGGGGAGGTTTGCATTAAAATACTCCAGCCCTCCTGAAGCCCCTGGTGCACACTGGCTCCTTAAAGGCTCTGAGAAATCCTTCAGTAAAGAAAACTATTAACTGTGTTTCGCCTGGGAAGTAGCCCCACTGTCCTGGACCTGGAGCGTGTGCTTCTGTGTGTCTTGGGTGCAGTCCCTTGTCCACACTGCAGTCTGTGGACCTGAGTGGAGATGCCGGCCCATGGGAGAAAGTTCCCCAGTGTAGTAGATATGGTCTTCCATGTCCTGAAGTCCCACTCCTCTCCTCCTCATCCCTGCCCTGAGTGCTGAACTACATGCCAGGTTCTGAATAGGCTCAGAGGTGACCTCGGGGTCCCTTTTGTACGACCCAACTAGCTACCTCTTGCCCATCTGTCAAGGGGCAGGTCAGAGGACATCCCTTTCAGGACTCTGTTGTGTGGGATGGGGGTTGTTTATGACCCTTGTATCTTTGGGTTCCCCCAACCATAGATTCAACCAGCCATGATTGAAGATATACTTTTTAAACTGCTTCCATACTGAATACACATAAACTTCTGTCTCCTTGTCATTATTCCCTAAACACTGAAGTATAACAGTTACACAACCATGTTGTGCTTCATTCAACAGCATTTTATGTATTAGGTATTATAAGTAATCAAGAGATGAAGTATGGGCTGGGGATATAGCTCAGTTGGTAGAGTGCTTGCCTCGCACAAAGCCCTGGCAACACACACACACAATCCCCAGCACCACACACACACACACACACAAAGAGATGACGTATACAGGAGGGTGTGTGTAGATTATATGCAAATACCATACCACTGTACATAGGAGATGTGGGCATCAGCAAATGTTGGCATTTGTGGGGTCCTGGAAGCAGTCCCCTGTGGAGACTGAGGGACAGCTGTATGTACACACACACACACACACACACACACACAGGCTCACGGGATTATGAAAAATGACAAGTGTCAAGATCTGCAGAGGAAGTTAGCAGACTGGAGACCCATGAGAACTGATGGTTTAGTTCTTGTTCAAGTTCAAAAGCCTGAAAGCTGCAGAACTGATGAGGTAGCTCCCATCTAAAGACTAGCAGGCTCAAGGCTCAGGATGAGCTGATGCTTCACTTTGAGCTTGAAGGCAGGAAAAGCTCAATGTCCCAGCTTGAAGGCAGTCAGATTCTTGTCTATTTGACCTTCACCTGAGTGAGGCCCACCCACACTTGAAGAGCCACTTGCTTTATGCAATCTACCAGTTCTAATGGTAATCTCATCCCAACACACCCTCACAGAAGCACCAGAATCATGTTTAACCAAGTATCTGGACAGCCTGTGGCCCAGTCAAGTTGACACGTGAAACTAACCATCTCAGACCCTCAGGTTGGGTTCAGAGCTTTCCTGGATCTTCAGAACATCCTACACATACACTTGACACATCCCTTTTTTCCCCACCACCTTAATCATCTTTATGTGTCCAGTTCAGTCACATTTATATGCAATCAGCTAATGTGTAACCAGTCTCCAGAACTTACTCATCTCACAAAAATGGAACTCTCTACCCATTAAAGAACTACTTCCCATTCTCTCCTCCTTCCTGCTCCTGTAAGCTATCATTCTACTTCCTGTCAATAAGAATTTGACTACTTTCTGACTTTGGTGACTGGCTGATAGTGCTTAGCATAGCGTCAAGTTTCATCCATGCTGTGGCATGTGTCAGAATTTCCTTCTTTTTAAGGCTATATAATATTCCATTGTATGTATATACTACACTTGGTTTATCCATTCATCTCTCTATGGGTACTTGAATTTTATTTACCTTTTGGCTATTGTGAACCCTGCTGCTGTGGCCATGGGTGAATGTTTCTTTGAGAACTTGTTTTCAGTTCTTTTTAGATACATGTCTACAAATGGGATATATTTTCCTTATCTTAACCCTGATCAGAGCTTGTTGGGATTCCATCTTCAACCACTTGGCTCCCTCCCTCTGGTCAGGCTAGTCCTTAAATTCTACAAGGATTAGACTGAGATTTATTCATCTTGGTGGCACTGTGAGGATGAATCACTTAGTAAATAACAAGGTCCTTCTTAATAGCTTCCTCTTGGCCACCTAATCACTAAGATCAGGACTCGAGATGAGTGTTTCATCTCAAAATAGCCCTAAGTTCCAGATTGGTCATATATTCTTCATTTCAAAGTTCCGCATTCTGGGTACACCAGGAAAAAAAAAAAAAAAGGATTCTAACTACAACCCAGAATAAGGCTTATGGTTTATTAAACTGTGCAGGGAAAGAATTAATGAGAAAGAAATGTTGTACATTTATTTTGATTTTTCTTTAAAAATCAGCCCTCAATGTGACAGCATTGATCACTGACAATACTCTTTCTAAAGTTAGAATTTGAGGAGTTGGTCGGGTGGGAATCTAACCCAGGCTTTCCACAAACAATTTGTTTTTATTTTTAAAAAAATTGATTTTTAAAACTAACTCAAAGACAGTACTAGGGAATTGTGCTAATATCTTTTCATTTTGTGTACTCTTTGGGATAGAGTGGGTGTCAGTTTGCTGTAATTTTAAGATCAGTTTTATAACTGAAATTAGAACGAATGGACCTAAACCTCTAAAGCGGAGGTAGCATTGTGTGACTAAACTGAAATTCTTTCACAGTGGCTTGTATTATTGTTGACTCCCTCTCTGGACTGTGTGAAGATTAAATAACACAGCTATAGGTTTAGGGTCAAAATGGTGGAGGTATTGTAGATGATGAAATGAACCTTGGGAACTGAGTTGGTCGTTCTGACCAAAATACTTGACAAGAACAACTTAGAGGTTGAAAATTTTATTTGGGCTCATGGTTTTAGAGGACTTGGTCCATAGTGGTCTGGCTTTGAGCCAGAAACTTCATGGCAGAAGGGCGTGTTGGAGGAAGGCTGCTCAGCTCATGGCAGCTGAGACACAGAGAGAAGAAGAAGCTGGGGAGAAGAAAAGCTCTTGCTGTGCATGTCCCAGTAACCTACTTCCAATAGGGAGGTCCACCTCCCAGTGGTCCATTCAGCTATCAATGGACAGATCCCCCAAGTGGATTAATCCAGTGCATTGTGGATTAATCCACTGAAGAGGTCAGAGGGCACGTTCCAGATCCAAACCATATCAAGAATCTTAAAACACCTTCTCTGTTACCTGTTCCATGGTGTCTCACTGAGGTTGGTTTGCACTGTGTGGCTTCCAGAAAGAAGTAAAGCCTATTGCTTTCGCGAGGGTTTTCTAACCACTGATGGCTGTAACTGCCGCTGCCTGAGCTTGGCTCTGTGCACCGTTAAGGTGTTTTGATAGGAGTATTCATTTTGCCACTCCTTGCCTTCCATCGTGCGGCATTTTTGTCCACCTATGTGAACCCCTCTGGTTGCCAGCACAATAGAAAAACAAGCTGATGCAAGAAGTCGGGCATACCACACACTTCCCTCTAGTTGCCTGCGCCAAGAATCCTTGCCTGAGCAACACCAGCCCAATTGTTGGTTTTGGACACTGCCACCAATTCGCAGCATATGTGACATGTTTCCCAGAGATTAGAAGTCAAAGTCGACTTCAAAAGGCATGGCCCTAATAAATCTAGCAGGTAGCCTTCCAACATTCCGAGGAAGACCTACGGAGGGACAGGTGCTGCAGGAGATGTGTGACTGAAATAGACACTGGATTCAAATGGACTCCATTTCACTTTGACCCTCTCCTCCCCCATGGCCTGGAGACCACTCACAGACCCTCCAGACGCACAGAAGAGAAAACAATTCATTTTGCAGCTCTATGGGGCCATCTGCTCTACCAGACACATGCCCCTGTTACTGTCAAGACCATGGACGGAAATGTCTGTTTCCAGTAAAGCTGCCCCAGGCTTAAGACGTCCCAGGGTTTCTTCTAGCTGGTAAAGCTCCCTCTAAGGCCTCACCCTGTTTCCATTTGGGAGACAAAATTCTGTCTCCCACCTCCTGCTCTGAATCTCATTCTGATTTGGGCTGAAGTCAGCAACTTGCTTTCCGGTGTCCCGACTCTTGTGTGACCCCTGAACTCTGGGACCTGCCTCCTTCCGGATTGCAGACTTTAATTCTAGCTCAAGCTGAGTGTACATGGTAACCGAACTGGGGTCCCTGGTGTTCCTGATCCTCTGCAATGTCCCTTCGTAGCTTGGCACAAGCCCGGGTAAGGGCCCAGGCATGCTTTGGCTTGCTCTCCTGGCAGAAACACAGGGGCCGGTTCCCAGGCACCAACTGTGTGCCTTGTGGTAACGAAGCATGGAGAAGTGCAGCCTCATGCTTTTCCAGCCTGATTCACACAGCAGCTCTGGGACCCTGCAGGGAGTCACAAATGGCCCTGAGATGGCCCCAGGATGGATTTTCTATCACTGCCTCTCACACCTCTTTCTGGAACAAAGAGAGTAGCCAGGCCTTGGAACGACAATATCTCATTATTTACTCTACATCAGAAATAGGACTCTCCACAGTAAAGGGCAGGGCAGTTTTGATTGGCTTTCAGCACATACATATATTTCAACAGGCTCCAAATCACATTTACGACTCTATAGAACAAAAATTTTAAATTAACCATCAGTGTGGGGGCTTGGCTGGAAGCCACCATACCCTCCCCTCTCCCTACCTGGTTATCTTTCTGGGCTTGTAATACCAGCCATGGCCTCACCTGGAATGGCTGGAGCCAAGCAGGGGTCTCGGGAGAGCTCAGGGGTAACGTCATCTTCCTTCTGAGGCCATCCCTGACATCCGGTAACTGGCAGGTGAATCATATCGAGTGCTTTGTTTGAGCACATACATTAACTAACCAAGTGCAGACTCCTGGCTGAGTTCCCAAACATGAGCTTCCTTTGTTTTTCCTGTGGTCTTCTTTGTTCCTGTAGGGACTGTTCCACCCAGCAGGCCACTCAGGCACCTTCTCTATGTCTGAAAACCTGCTGCACACAGGTATTCTCTCCCTCTGGGCCACACACCCCCTCAGTTCTCCTATCACCCCCACCCCATGCTTTCTTGCCCCACAGAGAGAGCTCTGTGCTCCCGGCAGCTGCTTCCACTCTGCCTTGTCTCCTCCATCAACTGCTTCCTGATAGCACCATGTTAGATGTGGAGTCCTCTGACACTGCTCCTGCTCCCAGAGTATCAGATAGAAAGGGGAGGAAATTAATCTTCCAGGACCTTGAGTCTAAACCCATTCTGGTCTCACTTTCCCATGCCAAAAATGCTACCCTATCAGTAGTAAAAAAATAAAAAAGCAAAACAGTGGTGGAAAGGTGATAAGGAATGATTGATTTTCTAAACTCCACATTCCAGGATGAGGAACAGATGTGTGTTAGTCAGCTTTCCAGTACTGTAACAAAATATCTGAGCAAATCAACTTATAAAAGGAGAGGGTTTATTTTGGCTCATAGTTTTAGAGGTTTCAGTCCATGACTGATTGGCCCTTTGGCTTTCGACCTGTGGCAGGGCCGTATATCACAGTGGGGAACATGTAGTAGAGCAGAGTTGCTCACCTTGTGGCCCAAAGAAAAAGAAAGAGGAGGGACTGAGTCTCACAATCCCCTTTGATGCTTTGCATACAATGACCTAGGGGCCTCCCACTGGCCCCACCTCCTACAGTTCCCAATAGTGCCAAGCTGGGGAGCCAGTCTCTAACTCAAGCACTTTTGGGAGATATTCCAGATCCAAATCCTTGCATGTGGATTTCTATTCACTGACAAACAGCCTGATTAGTTCCACCCAAGTCAGGAGCTGCTGCCTTCTCCACCTGTGCATGTCACTTGCAAATGACCCAGACAAACTAATGTTCAGTGCAAACCCAACTGGTGGGTAAAGGTGTACCTCTTGCAAAACAAAGGCTGTGTTCCTGCAATTACCAAAGTGCTGGAAATGCTCTAAGACAGCTTGAAGATGTTTAAGTCACAGGATTGTGTGACTGGAAATCCCCATGGTCGTCTCCTTGGGCATGGATGGCGACAGTCAAGCAAGGTGTAAATCTGTTAACCTGTTCTACCTTTGGGAATGTTTGTACTTGACAAGATGAGTGAATGAAGGAACCGTACTAGTTTCCCAAAGTAAGCCCACCTTGCTAAGCATAGGTGTGGTGAAGGGAGGTAGGAATGGGCTCCATCAGATGCACCCTCCTCACAAGGTAGAGTTTCCTCCGCAAAAGTACAGCAGAGTTGTCGCCGGGTGCAGTGGCACACGCCTGTAATCCCAGTCTCTCGGGAGGCTTCAGATGGGAGGATCGTGAGTTCAAAGCCAGCCTCAGCCAAAGCAAGGTGCTAAGCAACTCAGTGAGACCCTGTCTCTAAATAAAATACAAAATGGGGCTGGGGAGGTGGCTCAGTGGTTGAGGGCCCTTGAATTCAATCCCCAGTGCCCTCCTCCTGACAAAAAAAAAAAAAAAAAAGAAAAAGTACAGCAGAAGCAGAGCTGTAGAATTCACAAATTCATGTCCCCAAAAAAAAGACTGGGGGCCATTTGCAGCCTGGGGACATCAAAGAAGTCCCTCAATCTGTCCAAGATGGAACAAGGCACAGGCAGGGGTACCAGAAGTGGGTCAAGAGAATCAGCCCTGCCCTAACAAGGCAAGGCTAGACCCTTGGAGGCAGAAGCTTGATCCCAAGAACTTCTGCATGCAGGTGTCCCTCCAACCTCCTTCTCTGCTCCTTATAGCAACCTGGGGGTCCCTTCTCTCACTGCAGGAACAGCAATTCCTAAGCCCACATCTGCTGCCTTCTGGAAGGTCAAGCCCTCCACCTTTCCTTTTAATCATTTACTAATGTGGTACCAGGGATCCAACTCAGGGATGCGAGGCGAGTGTCCTACCACTGAGCTAACACCCCCAGCCTTCAACTTTGCTCGAATTCAAGTTGTTTGCCAGGTGAGTGACAGGGCAAAGCCCAGATAACTGAACTGTTCGAGTGGGAAATGGACTTGATTGCTTTGGTTCAAGTAGAGCCATATACTGTACAGGCCTTGCAGGACAGCCTCTTGTTGGTTTGGACATTTCCAGGAATGTGAATTAAATTCAGTAAACATTCACCAAATTGCAAAGCACTGCAAATACAGAAACAAACATCTCAATCCTTGCCCATAAGGAGCCCACACTCATCCCTCTGTTGTTATGAATTAGGGAGAGAGCATGAAGTCATTGGAAACAAGGATGACCAGCTACCCAATAGGGCCTGCATGGTGGAGGTAGCTTACCTGGATCGAAAGGAAAAGAGGCGTTTTCCAGACAGGACAGAGTAAGGAAAGACTCCAAATGTTGCAAGATAATGGGCTGAGACTTTAGCTCAGTGGCAGAACACATGCTAAGCATGCTCCAGGCCCCAACTTCAAACCCCAGCACCAAAGCAAAGACAAAAAGAACTCTTCCCTTACTGGCTGTAGGCGGAACAAGTGGGAGCAGTGCACATGAGTAGAGAGGAGCCTGCCTCAGAGACCCTCTCCTTGCTATCTCTGCTTCTCTGACTTGGTTACCTTCCAAACATATTCTTAGAAAAAAGAAAATCTCCCATGTACTTTCTTCATCTACCTTTAGCATGACCTACAAAGGCAAGAGACCAAGAGCAGAACAGCATCATAGGAAACAGACACTCAGACCCAACAGGGTGGGAGGAGGAAATGAGTCCAGACCCTGTTAACAAGGCCAGGGAGCTAGGTCACCTTCAGGTCAAGTGCAAAATGGAAATGTAATTTCACATTGTGGTGAAGAAGGCAAAAGAGAAAAGAAAAGAAACTAGAGGGCCCTTTTGAGTTTAAAGACAACTAAACACATGTTTCAGATATCTGACAGTACTTTGTACTGGGACCCCATCTCGCCCTCCAGGGAAGAGGGGAACTAATTTGGGATAATTTTTTGAGTAATTTCTCAGTATCTCTAATGATGCAGAGGATTCCAGAAATATTTGTACAGTTAGAATGGCCTAGAATTTTTAATTAAAAAAAAATTGGCAAATAGTACTTGCAGGAGATGCTGAAGGTTAGACATTTCAGAAAATCTTTCCTGCTATGTCAGTCGTCAACTACCACTGCAAAGACGTAGAAAGAAGCTTGACAATTCCAGACAGCTCTGAGTCCCAATTTTAAAGCACATTCTGAAACAGATGAAAGAAAGTCTCGAATATGCTCTCTGGAAGAACTTAAAGCATAGCTTTTCATCACACAAAAATCTGTATCACAGTGCAGAGGAAAA
This sequence comes from Glaucomys volans, assembly GCA_020662805.1. Classification (NCBI taxonomy): domain Eukaryota; kingdom Metazoa; phylum Chordata; class Mammalia; order Rodentia; family Sciuridae; genus Glaucomys; species Glaucomys volans. Next base: position 10,571 of record JAJEJO010004460.1, read on the forward strand.
CATTCTTGAAGATTAGCAATTGCCAATGAACCATAAAAATGGCTTGGGAAAAACGAGATACTTTGAAACAGTGCTTGAAAAGAAGGAAAAGAGGTATTAAAACCTTTATTTCACAGAGTGAGAAGACACAAAAAGGTGAAGGATTTACCAGTGGACACACACGCATTAAGACAGGATCTTAAATGTCCCTAAAAGCCCATGTGGTTCAAGTTTGGGCCGCAGTCTGGTGCTATGGAGAGGCTGTGGAACTTTTAGGAGGTGGGGTCTTTTGGGGGGGTCTTTGGGTCACTGGGGGCAGGCATTTGAAGGTGATAGTGGGACCTCAGGCCCCCCCCCCCCCCTCCTCTCTCTCTCTCTCTCTCTCTCTTTTGTTCCCCAGCCGTAATATGCTGCTTCACCATAGGCTCAAAGCAATATGGCCACCCACTCATGGACTGGAACCTCCAAAAGTTGAGCCAAAGTCAACTTTTCTTTTTAAAAGTCGATCATCTCAGGCATTTTTTTAGAGTGACAGAAAGCTGACACCACTCTGGAGGAGTTCCTGGTCTTGAGTTCAGCTCCCTCTCCCTGGAGCCAGGCTGGCCCAAATCCTGACTAGCTAGACATTTGATTTTCTGTTAATGACCTTGATTAAAGCAGAAATAGTACAAAAGGACTTGAGTTTGAGATTTCAAAAGTGCAGCGTTTACTCATAAAGTTAATTCAGGAAGAGTAACAGAAATCAGGGTGGTTTAAATAAACATTCTGAGGAACCAAGAGAGGCATGAAACTCTACTTCAGGGATGCCAGAAGAAGTGTCAAAGGCCACAGGTACAAAGGGTTTTCAGGTATCTTAGAGAAACAGTTCACGCCGAAACAGGATATGGCCAGGTTTGCAATGACCTCAGACAGTGACACTTCTTTTAAGTGGATTTTGAAATAGTTGACAAAGGATACTAGAGGGTAAAACTGACAAATTAGGCAAGCAGAGAAATAGATTATTATACAAAAAGACTGGAATCAGAGACAAAGCGATCTCAAGATGCACAATCATTTGAGTAAATAAAAAAAAAAAATCCCAAACAAGATACAAGAGGCAAATTCAGGGTCTACTTTAGAAAGAGTTTTCATCTCAAAGAGTGGGGGAATATTTAGTGACCAAAATGAACTGTGGGTGTCAGCTGGCTTCATTTCATTGGTCCTCAGCTACCAAACAGCCTTTCTAAATGAGGCATCAAAGCCACAGTGGAAACTTGTGTCCAATGCTCCAAGTAGGCTCTAACCACCCCTGGGAAACTCAGAATCATAGAGTTGTTTGTGGATTTGGCTCCAAGTCAGACATGTTTTGAAGCTTTCAACACTGACTATTTGCATCCATTAAATCAGCTCATGAAGAAGAGAGAGAGCAAACAAATGGGATATGGAAACTCTGCGTCTCAGCAGAGAACCAAGCCTTGTTTTCCTCCTAACCAGAGACAGGCAAAAGGGGAAGGGACAGAGCTTGCCTTTCGTGGAGCGTTGAGTTTTTCCTGAAAGTCTTGCAGGCAAAGGACAAAAGGTTGGATCCTATGAGATCTCAGCTGTGTAACCAGGTGGGTTTCTTCTTTTTGCTGGAGACCTTTGGGTCTCCTAGTTTGCACAGGCTCTAGGGCAGGCAAGTGGGCACCCCACCTACAGAGTCCTGTGGAATTTTTCCTGCTTGATTCAAGTTAAAAACAGTTCTTTTAAAAAGAGTGGGTCCAGCCTACTGCGACACCACATGAGTCTGGTACCCTGTCTCAGGAAGGCACGCAGAGACCTGCCTCCTGACCCAGATGCAGGGAGGAGTGTGGATTGAAGGCTGCTGTCCCTTCCTACCAGCTTTTACGGTCTTAAGACACTTACTCACCTTCCAACCATGTGAGGTAATTAAAAACGATTAGCTCTGAATCTGGAGCGAATCATCCACCAGTTTCCTGCCCAGGGGTTGGAGTGGTCGGAACTGCTGTTGTGAATCCTGAGACAAATGTGATCTAAAAAATCTTCACCTGGGCAGTGGTCACTGTGTGTAACCCCTGAAGGGAGGTCTGGCCACCGGGTCCTGTCTTTATGTGTTTCATTTCTTCCTGGTGACGATGAGGTCTCCGAGTCCTCCTGGGGTGACCAACATCTGCACAAGACGACCCCTGCCCCGCCCCCCTGCACAAGTAGGCCAGGCCGCTCGCCTCCCGCAGGCAACGACCCCGCCACAAGGTGGCAGTCGAGAGCAGCACTGACAGTAGCTCCGCCTTCACTCTGGGTTCTCAGAATTTAATTGCAGATTTGGATCGATCGCTTAGACCGCATGCTGAAACTTTTCAGTTTGTAAGTTTTCTACCTTGAGTTTTCCTCCAATGAAGTAATGGTCAGAATAAGAAATACATGAACTGGAGTTTAGAGCTCCTGAGGCTGTCTTGTTTAGTCTGTCTTGACTCTCTCCCCTGCTTCTGAAACTGGACACCTCGCAGGTTTATAATAAATCACCGAGTCCTGCGTTGAAATCCCCAAAGGATGTTTGACCTCAGAGCACTCTCAGTCATCAGAATCACCTGACCGGCAGGTGAAGACAGGTGTGCCTGGGAATGCGCACTTCTGACAAGCTTCCAGGGGACCCTGAGGCTGTGGGTGGAACCAGGCTTCCAGAACCGCAGGCTACCTGTCCTTCCCTCTTCCTCTTTCCCAGCGAGGTGACCTAGACAGGCCACAGGCAAGGGAGAAGCTACAGGGGCGTGTTGCTTGGGGAAAGAATTAGAGGAGAGTTGAAATAAATGCTGAGGAGTGATACTGTCCAAATTATACTGTTGTATTGTGTGCATGTATGAGTATGTAACAAATCCCATCAATATGTACAACTATAACACACCAATTTTTTAATGTGCGGGGGGGAAAACATAAGAACTTGAATAACCTATCAAGTCAAGACCAAGGTCCAGGAAACTAGTTCTGATTTTTTTTTTCCTTCCATTAACTAACCTTTAAACTAGAAAAGTTTTCCCCCCAAGAAGATTAAGTTTTATCTTTAGAAGAGGATCTAAGCTGTAATTCTTCCTTCCTAAGAGAAGTCCATTTCCTTCTTGTTCTGGAATTATTTTCCCTTTTCCCCTACAGTAGAGCACATGTTTACTGAGGATCTACTGTGTGCCAAATATGGAGCTGTTGGTGCTAAGAGGTTTATAAAACAAACTCAAAAGATCTTCATGACTATTTTACGAAGTATATGTTATAAGGCTAGTTTACAAATGAGAAAACTGAGGGTCAGGGAAGTTTGGGAGTTACCTGAGGTCATAGAGCTGGTCAGAAATAAGACAGATATTCAGATCCAGGCCTGACTTCAGGGATCAAGCAAACCTCCTTTATTAGATAGCAACACATTTCTATAATACTCCATCCGCTATGATATGAAATGCTCATAAAACGGAAGATTTGTCACAAGCAATTCTTACAATGATCTGTCCATTCATTCAATATGTATATTTACTAAGAGCATATGATGTGCTATGCATTACAGAGAAGTCCTGGGAATAGTGTGGTGTACAAGATGAAACTTTTCAAAACACATTTTCCCAGGGTTGTCTCATGAAAATATCTTCTTAATGGTTTGTCCTTTGAATTGTTCATATGAGCACGTTACTAAACCAAGATATTGCATACCCACTTCCTGTTTCCAGCAAACTTCCATGTATTTTTTTAACCTCAGTCTAACAAAATTGGTCTCTATTTTTATTAAAGGAGAATGTATGTATTGCTTTTTATTTAAATTTTTATTTTTGGAACAGATAATGCATTTTCATACCTCAAAAGCCACAAGAAACAAAAAGGTAACAGTGAATATTAGTCTCCTTCCCCGACCCCAACCTGAGAGAACATGCCAAATCAGTAAATGTAATTACCTCCTTGTTTTTAACATCTACATGCTTAAATGATTCTAAAATATACCATACTGTATTTAACTAGGCCCCTGCCGATGAACATATAATATGGTCCAATATTTTGCCATTACAAACAATTCTACAGTGACTACTCTTGTATGTATATCATTTTACACATGAGCAAGTATATTCACAAGATAATTTCCTGTGAGGGGAAATGCTGGGAATTGAAAATAGTATGTGCATTTGTAACATAAAAACTTTTTCATTATGGAATTTTTCAAGCATTACAAAGGAAAGAGTAGTAAATGAACCCTCCCATCCCTCATCAAGCTTCAATGATTGCCAATAATCCATGGCTGATACTATTTCACATGAATATATTGGCCCCATCCATTTCCCCCATGTCAATTTATTTTGAATCAATCCCAGACATAATGCTATTTCACTGGTAAATATTTTGGCACTGTTCCTGAAAAATAAGGCCTTAGAAAAGAAAAAGAAAAAATATGTGTGTATATAATTTCTCCATGACACTTAAACTAATAATTTATTAATACCTTCAAATATCCTGTTAATGTCATATTTTCATAGATTATCTCATAAAAGTTTCCTTTTTTAAATGGTTTGTTCTTCTGATCTGAATCCAAATAAGTTCCATATATTGTAGTTGTCTAGTTTTTTTCATCTATTGGCTTCTTCCTCTATTGTTTTTTTTACCTTCTCCTTTTTGCAGCATGTTGTAGAAACGGTAAGTTTGTTTCCAGAGACTAGATTTTACTGACTATATCCCTGTAGAGTCATTTAAAATATTCCTAAGAGCAATAAGGAAACACAAAATTAAATTGCAGGATTTCTTAATATTAAAGAAAACATAATACACCAAAAATCTGCCTGGCAGTCAAAGCAGTTACTGGAAGGACTGTAGAATTAAGTATGCCAGTAAAAATGAAAACAAAATAAATAAACCCACAACTCAGAAAATTGTTAAAAAGTAAGACAAAAGAAAGCAGAAAGAAGAAAAATGCAGAAATAATGTTTTATCACTTTATGAGACTCACCTTTTGATAACCAGAGGATCATTTTGTACTTTGTAACTATACAGCCAATAAATAAATCTAAATAGTCATCAGCATGACAAACACTTTACTGTTTATTTCAAGATACTGACCTGCTTTGACTATCAGTGGAAATTCAGGTGGGGTCCTGGTTACTTGCGTTCCTGGTGAGATACCTCCTACCTAGTTCAGGGACTATGAGGTGGGGTTGCAGAGAGGGCTAGATTCCCCACATTCAAGTCTGGCTTGGCTCCTCTCTGTGTGGCAAGCCTCAGCCCTCTGAGAGTTACCTGAGTGACTGAAGGGAGATAGGGCATTTCTCATTCTATCAAGAGTCTGCATGGTCTTGCCATGTGACAGACTCAAATCTCAGCAGGTATAGTAACTGAAGAGTGACCAGTCTCCCTGACTTGAACAAATCTTCCTAAACTGAAATTTCCTCACCGTAAAACTAGGGTAATAATCCTTACCTAAAAGGTGTCTGGGAAAGACCAGGAAGAGCTCAGTAAGTGGCAGCTAATACCAGGATGCCCGTGATTCCACCACGACGACCCATGGGTAGCACCAGGTGGAGTATCAACCAAAAGATAGCTTTTCCTGGCTCTTCTGAAATATGTCTGACCCTGAGCTTCCCTCAGCGTTAAAAATAACACTCCTGCCTACAATCCTCCCACCAGGCTTTTGCTGTCACTTGTTCATCTTCACGAATCTTCTTGGGGAAGGGCTCCCTGCTCAAGAGCCAACGTTCAGATCGCGATGGCCCCCTTTCCCAGGCATGGGACTCTGTCCACGCGTCTCTCCTACGCTGCTGAACAGTGCCCTCTGTCTCTACCGAGGTCGGGCTTCTCCCTGAGGACCATGATTTTTGGTGTGGAAGGCACGTTCCCTCTTCACTTTTTGTTTTCCCACCTCGGAGAGGGATGCGCATGGCTAAAAAGTCTTTGACCCGGAGTGTTGGGGTAGGAGCTTCCCTTAGTACCCTCTCTAATGGAACAAAGAACCATCATCAATTCTTCGTCATCTCGAGTTCCTTTTGTGACGGACGGAGGCGGGCGTCCACAGGGTAGGGCAGAGAGAAGCCCACCGTGCAAATGCGTCCCAGGCGCGCGCTTACTGCCTCCCTCGAAACTAAGAAGCGGCCCATCCGTTCCGTAAGGCTGAGACCAGCCTCCGCTTCCCGAGAACAGGCGCACAGTCCTGGGTGGGCAGCCTCGGCCCTCACCCTAAACTTGCCCCTGGAGCCCAGGCAGGGGGCGAAGCTCGGTAAACACTATGCGCCAAAGAACTGGGGAGAGCGAAGGAAGGATTAAACGAAACAAAGGGTCGGGGCCGTAGAGCGCCGAACCGGGCGCGGCGACCAGGAGGCCGAGGGGCGCCCGCCCCCAGCGCCCCGCGCCGGGTGCCAGCGCGCAGAGCCCGCGCCGCCCGCGCTCCGAGGCGCGCGTCTCCTTATATGGTCAAATGACACGGCGGGGGTTCTCTAGGGCGGAGCGGCTCGCTCCACTCCGCAGGCTGAAAGCCGCCACCACCAACCGCCGCACCATCGCCTGCCCGCCCGCCCCGTCCGGGAGCCCCTTGCCGGTGCTGCGCCGTGAGTACCTCCGCCCCGAGCCACCCGCGACCCAGCCAGAAGCGCCTGGCCCGCGGAGACTAAGGCAGAGGCCAACTGAAGCGGGGAGAGGTGGGGGGCCACCACGGGACAGGGCAGCGGAAACGTGAAGGGGACAACCCGGGACAGGGGATCCGAACCTTAGGGGAGAGACCCTGGTGAAAGGGGAGCCGAGTCGTAGGGGGGAAGACCTTGGGAGAGGGGAGACGAACAGTGGGGGACGGAGGGTAAAAATCGCTGGGAAAGGGGACCCGAGCGGTAGGAAAGGGGACCCGGAGACAAGGGAACTGAATCTGGGGAAGGCCACGGGATGGGGGACCTAAACAATGAGGGAGGGACCCCTGGGAGAGGGGAGCAGAACCGTTTAAGAGGAGGAGCTCTGAGGAAAGAGGGCCCTGGGGCGAGGGAACCAGAACCGTGGAGGGGGCCCGAGTGCGGGGACCCGGAATGGGGCGGGGGCGACCTCACGGACCTGAACACCTGAAAGACTCACCCATCCCCAGAGGGAGGACAGCAGCGCGCGTCCTCACTAGGTGGGTCACCGCCAGGTGGCGGGGAAGGGCTGAATCACCCAAGGGCGAGCCCGGGGCAGCCGCTGACCCCAGGAGGGAAGGCGGGCACTGTCCCCGCACTCCCTCACTCGGGCCCGACGCCCGAGGGAATTGTCCTGGCAGGCAGGTCTGCGCACGAGTGACCCAGGCATTTCCCTTCCATAGAAAGATGTGGAGTTTTTTGTGTGACTTTGCTCCTTGACAAGAGCAGAAATTTAAAAACAACCATCAGGTAAAAAAACATTGGTTCATTCTAAATGAAAAAGAGTCTCATGTTTAGGTTGCACTCGTGTGATATCTTAACATACCTGCAATTGTAGGAAGAAAATGTTAAATGTTATTTGGGGATTGTAAATGACTAATCAGTCATATTTACTTTCAAATCCCGGTTGGGTCCATTGGAACTAGTCTAACCCATTTTGATGAAATGTTACCGCTGCCTTCCCATGGCCCAACTTATGGCTCCCTAAGCTCTTGCACATATTTTGGGAAGTAATAAATCATAATTCGGGCTTATAATCAAGAAGAACTGTCTTCGAAACACTCCTTTAAATATATTTCACATTTTTGATGCTAACTCTGCTTATGTGTGTTCTATAGAAATACATGAAAGGAGAAGGCTTTGTGGTATCCTAAAGATTAAAAAAAAAATTGCAGTAAGTATTGGAAGTACAGGAATTCTGAGTCCAGCAATTAAATGTTAATAAAACCCAACACAGGGAAAGATTTCATTGTGCATTCATAGAAATTTTCACAAGCTTTTCCGATTTAGCTGACTCCAGATATTTAAGACCTTTCGCATGTAGAATTGGGTTCCCTTAGTGTTTATCATTCTGTGGTGCTTTAAGATGTGTTTATGCTCCAGCACATAAATAAGAGGTCAAGTTCGCTTTCTACTTACTACCTAGGTTTTTGTATTTAGCCTCATTTCAGTTCAGTCTCATATATACACCACCAGCAGGTATGGTAGGCTCCAGGACTGTACCTGGGCTGGAGCTTTGCTTCCTGACTTCACACTGGGTCCCTCAGTCTGCATGGCCTTGGCCTTGGTCAGGTAACCTAATATCTTGGTCCTCACTTTCCCCCACTGGGAAATAGGAGGGTAACACTGTCATTTTTATGGCAGGGTTGTTATAAAAACCTACACTCCATAAGCTGTGAATACTTATTTGATAGACTCATTTTTACGGAGAAAGAAACTGGTTCACAGAGAGATCAAAGTAAAATTTGCTCAATGTTTCCCAGCTTGTAAAAGGTGGCCCTGAGATCTATCCCAGACAGCTTGTCAGCCTGAGTTCTGAACAATAAACCCATGCTAGGTGCACACCTGAATATTTCATTAAGGAATTGTGTTGCATACTTTGACCCAAGATTGCTTGTTAAACCTTTTGTAATACTGAGAGAGATTTGTCTAAATTGCAGACAAAAATGCCCAATAGGCTATGAGAAAAAAATCAGACTGGGCATCAAGAGGCCCAGTTTCTGCTCTTATTCTGCGTGGAGGGATACCCAGTCTCTGCAACCCAGGCTGCCTCGTTTATCAATAAGGGGGTTCATGATGGTTTGGATGCTTTTTTCCTCCAAGATTCACGTGTTGGGAGCTTGGTCCTCTGTCTGGCAACATTGATAGGTGGGACCTTGAAGAGGTGAGGCCTCGTGGAAGATCTGTAGGTCAACTGGGGGTTCCTCCCTTTGGAGGAATTGTGGAACTCCAGTCTGTCTGTGTCTGTCTTTCTGTCTGTCTCTCCCCTTCCTGTTTGGTAATGTGAGTTCTTCCTTTCACACTGCCCTGGGTCCTACTGGAGTCAAGTTGATGGTAGCATCATGTCCTTGAATCAGTGGAATTGTGAGCTAAATCAACCTTTTGTTTATAAAGTTAGCCTGGCTCGGGTATTTCATTGTAGTAACAAAAGAGCTCCTCTTCTCCTCAGCTGCCTTGAGGCACAAAGTTCCTGGAACTTGCGTGAACAAAACTGTTAGAGATTGGATGCTTCTGTGTAGTTTTATTATAAGAATTTCATCACAACCATATTTATCAAGTGTCCATTTCAGGTGGCTTTAAACTGAGGGGCCCATTCCTCCAAATGACCATCTTGAACAAAATGCACATGCTTTCTCTAGTGACAGAATGCTGTTCTTTCAGGACACTAGGCTTAAATTTTGGCTTTGGTGTGAGTCAAGTGAATTTCCTCTGTCATCCCGAATTACGAATTTCAACATTAGTTCCTGTGATGTGTCAACTTGACTGGGCTATGAAGTGCCCAGACATTTGATCAAACACTATTCAGGACATGTCTTTAAGAGAGTTTGGGATAAGATTAACATCTATTTGAGCAAAACCAACTGCCTTCCCTAACAAATTGTGACCCTTATCCAATCAAAAGAAGACCGCAGTAGAATAGAAAGGCTGAGTAAGAGAGACATCCTCCTGCAGGACTTGGGTCCCTTCCAGCCTTTGGACTTTGACTGAAGCATCCACTCTTCTTGCATCTGCTGACTTTCAGACTGAAACTGTCTTGCTGTCCTGGGTCTCTGCAATCCAGGTCTCTAGGTTTCCTGTCAACTGCAGATCTTGAGACTTTTCTGCTTCCATAATTGTGTGAGCCAAATCCCTGTGTAGATTCCTTGACTTACAGTGGGGTAAATCCTAATAAACTCATAGCAAGTTGAAATTGCTCCGTGCAAATTGAAAGATGCACGGAGTCCACCTGCCCTGCTGGGCATCCCAGTTTAGCCACAGAGCACTCTGTAGCAGGTTGCATACTTCCCCACATGATTGCAGGGCTGACCTGGAACTGTTTGCTGTCACAGCCAGTGCCCAGCTATTGAATGCGGATCACACTGCATAGCGCTAGCCTGTGTAAAGATCCAAATTCACATTTTAAAGCTTGGTGTCCACTGATTGCTGATCACTTTTGCACCATTGTGGGGGTTTAAAGATCAGGAGTCTAACCATTGTAAGCCAAGGACCCTCTACGTATATCCATGGATCTCTTACTGGTTGCTCTTCTTGCAGAATCCTAACACAGTTCCCTGTAAGTTTTATTTGCTTAAAAACTCATCAGCTTTCATTTTTTCTGCTCTGTTACTAGTGGTCTAGGTTTTCCTTTTGCTATAAAATATGGCTCTCTGCGTGGTAATGTACTGAGAGACCTGGGCAGTGCCCAGCCTCTCAACCCTGGGTGAATTCTCATGAGTGATTCTTGTGCTTTGTCTGAGACTGAACACACATATGTGTCATCACACTTGTTCTTGGCTGTGTGATTTCGTCTGGGGGTTCAAGAGGTCCTCTAGGCTGTGGTCACAAGCGAGGCATGTGACATCTGTGGCATTAAAAGAAGTGGCTGCCCTGTTTTGATGGGTAAATAGAAATAGTATCAGAAAGTGTCTTTGGTGCCCACAAATATTGAGGTTGTCAGTCAAAAAGAAAATAGAGCTCTGTGTGTCTATGCACTGTTTGGAGCCTGTAGAATTAGGCAGAGAGTGAGTGAAGAGGAAGGAAGTGTTCAAGGTCATCTCGACAGTTCAGATGTGGTGTGCCCATGCAGGGCCAGCAAGGGGCAGAACTGAAGTGAGTGAAGAGGACAGATGTTCATGGAAGTTGGGGGACACCAAAAGAAAAAGCCAGTCTGGAGGGGCCACAGGAAATGGAAGGCCAAGCAGCTGGAGAGTAAGCAGCGAGCTGCCCCTTGGAGTTGGAACGAGATGGATGAATGACAGCGGTGATGTTTGTTTGTTCCCTAGGTGTGAAACAGACAGCATCAATAACTTGCTCATGCATTCTTAGCCAGGCAGTGCTGGAGCCATAGGGTGGAACCTACCCCAGTCCCCACGCTGTTGTGATTGATGAACTTGAGCCAACCTGTCATTCTAGCCTGTATAACTGGGGTTGTCATGCATCAACTGATCTGGCAGGTTTGGAGATTCCGTGACAAGATAGGACCTTAAGGGTGATTTAAATTTGTTAGAGCTAGACTGGAACTCCTTCAGAGGCTGTGTTTGATCTCGGGTTCCCAGTGCCTCATACTATTCATGGGAAAAAGGGGTTACTCAATACCTTCTCCTTGGCTGGATTAAGAAGCGGGAGCACGTGTGGCTATTCCCGTATTCAGTGGACTTCAGATCATCTGACATTGACATTTACTGTTTTCCCATGCCTTTCCTTATTCAGCATGCAAAGGAAAACTCTGAAGACTGCAATTTATCTCTCCTAGCACCATCTTACATGAAGCATGTCTTAAAAAGATCACAGACAAGATAATTTTAAGATTCTTGAGAGTTACCAGTGTATGCAGCACATTCTAATACTTCCCTGACTCCTGTCTGAAGATACCCTCAATAAAGTTTCCCTGAAAGAATCCATAATGCATAACAGTAAACATGGTCAGTGTTACACCTCATGATCCAGAGTGGTTTGCAATCCAAAAATCTAGAAGTTGATTTCAAGGAGATTCAAGATACATGATTCTGTTTTTAGACATAGCAACATCCCTCTCAACAGAATTCCTATTTAAAGTAAGCATTTCAGCTCGGCATATGAGAACAGTGTTGGGGTGAGCCAAGTGTGCTTGTCAATACTTCTATTCAGAGGAAACAAACTGGGGTAGGTATTCTCTGAGCACGTTAGGAGGGACTTGAGTTAGGGTGGAGAATGTTCAATGACAGATGCAGTGGTCTGTATGGAAAACCCACTGCCGATCCCTTGAGTCCAACGGGTATGTGTGTGTGTGTGCATGTGTGTGTGTGTGTGTGTGTGTGTGTGCGTGTGTGCGTGTGTGTGCGTGTGTGTGTGTGTGTAGGAGGGGAGTCAGTACATTTTCCCCAGAGCTTGGGAGTGTCTTCTGTCTGGCTTTTTGCTTCTTGACCTGGCCCGTGTGGCCCGTGTAACTGTGTGTTCCTGTGGATTCAGAGTCCAACCACTGTAAGAAAAATTCTCTCTGTAGAAGCAGCAGTTTATCTGGAGGGAGGGATGGAGGTATGGTGTTGGAAGGGTGAGGGGGAAGCTTGGGAACTGTGACAGTGGAAATTTCAACATCACCAGATGCCAAACCACATTGCTTTTGGGGTTTGCCATGCAGAGTGGATTGTAGACACAAAATGTTCCAGATTTTCAATCTTGATTTTTGCCCCTGTGTTTGCACTCTTGGATGCTTGTGTTCATCCCCCCCCCCCCCCCCCACCAATCCATTGGTTCCTTCATTCTGCCAGTACTTACAAAGACCTGTGCCCCTGCGGATGTCTCAGCAGCATGTACTGCCCACCTGACCAGTTCTTAGGACCAGTAGGGGACACAGGCATTCACGGTGTGGCATGGTATCATGAAAGTGTTGCATTTTTCTGATATATTCTTAAGAAGAGCCCACATACAACAGATCTACTTCTCTCTAAAGAGCTCTGGTTGGTGGTCAGTTAGCAATGGGATTTCTCACCAGGGTCCCTGGTGGCATTTAAAAATGGTCACAGCTTTGTCCAAAGACAGACTCACTGGAGGTGCTTCTGTAGATCTTGTGGGAAGTGGTTGGGGACATTCAGAGATGGCTCTTTAGGAAATGGCTATATTACAGGAGTCTCGTAAAGCAGGGCCTTTATAGTTTGGAAGGGGAGGAGAAAATGGGCCCTTGAAGATCAGATGAAAGTAGGTAGTTGGATAAGAGGAGCAGTGTGAAGGATCCTTACTGGAAACTCTGGCGGAGCTGGCCTTGCGTGGGGCCCACCAGGTGTGCTGTTTGGGAAGGATGGACCTGAAGCTCAAAGACCTTGGCCAGCAGGCCAAGAAGAGGCTGGGCGCCTCTCCAGTCCCTCCCTTTATTCTCAATACATCTTGTAAAACAAAAACAAAAACAAAAACAAACAAATGAACGACCACCACCAGAGAAATGAGCTCCCTGGCTCTGACTCTCTTGGTTCCTCTTCTCCCCACTCACTCTCCCCTCTCCCTTTTTGGTTTTCTTCTCCCTTCCATCTCCTGCTTTTCTCTCTTTGTGCCTCCGACACTTCCTCTACTCAGACTTTGTTTGACAGTTTTTAACTCTGAAAGTTTAAAAACCTAGCACATGTGTAAGCCAGTAGTGTATCATGGGTTTTATTGCGTTTAGTAGTAGTTAAGCCCTGGCCATCCTGCTCCGCTGCTCCCTGAACCTTTATTCCTGTAACTGGCTGGAAGCTGGGCTGATGAGGAATGCGGAGATCAAAGCCCTCCCTTGCCAAGGTCAGCCCCAGCCCTGCAAGCTGCACCTGGTACCTGCCTCGCCCAGTGCAGGTAACTTGGCCTGAACTCAAGTCAGTATCCTAAGATACAGCTTTAAAAACCCTGGTAGTTCAGAGCCCAAGGGGGAATGACATCAGAGAATGATTTAGCCCTGGGAAGGGATAGGAACTCTGGGACACTCTAATTTGGAGTTGATTCAGGGGAATAACAAGTCAGCAATCACACCACATGTTCAGGTGTCTGCCTACATGCCCCTGCGTAATCCCATCAGCATTCCTGTGTACCAGGTAATGGGCAAGAATTCTTTCTAACCTGTCAGGAGGGGTACAGAGTTCATGGAGGGTAAGTGGATTGTGCAGTTAGGCTTAAAAATCCTGATAGAACCAAGATGTCCTACATTCATTTGAAGAAATGATTCAGACCTCGACTCTGACAACATGGGGTCATTTCTTTAGGAGTCATTGCCCCTTGGATCTGTCTCCCCCAATCGCACATGGCAAGGCCAGGCTTCCGTGCAAGGAACACTAAATGAGGACTGCCTCACCCCTGGCTAGGTGCAGGTTGTAGGCCGTCACATGCAAATCCTTTTGCCTACAGGGTACATCTCATCCAAGTTCACCAACAAGGCATTCAGGCCCTTCTTGCCTTGGACTTGGATTGTCTTCAGGCTGAGCCTTTTGCCATCCCTGCCAGCAGTATCTGGGTTTTCCTGGTGTGCTCACCCTACACCACTTCTCATTTCCAGGCTTTGCTTATTCTGACCCTTGACCTGCATCGCCTGGCCTACCCTTTGCCAGCACAGGTACTCCTCCTCCAGGCCCAGCCCGGCCTCCCAGGGAAGACTCCTCTGTGTTCATGAAATACCTGTTCGTCTCCATTGAGGTCCTGCTATAGAGCTTTGCAATTTGTTCAATGGTGCTTTTCCTGTCTAAATCACCAGTTCCTGAGGGAGGGACTCATCTTCGTCCTCCAGTATTTTGTGTGACATCTGACACGTAATTCCAGTTCAGCCAATGTTTCCCGTGTGAATGAATGAACAGTGGGTGTTTTATAGGATTCAAAAATGCACAGTTAAAGCAAACTTCTAACATAAGACTATAGACATTTTTCCCTTTAAAAGAAGGCTTAGGATTGATTGTGTAATTTTATATGCGCAATTTTTAAAAAAGATGATTATGGGGTTGGGGATGTTGCTGAGTGGCAGAACATGTGTGAGGCCCTGGGTTCAATCCCCAGCACCAAAAACAAAACTAAAATGAATATTCTATTTGGTCTCATGTAATTAAAGGAAGAATTGGGTTTTCAACCTTCCATGACAGAAGGGAAGCTCTGAGCTTTCACATAACTTATTTATTCTAACTCCCAGAGTTTGTGCTTCTGATTATGCTTTGGAAATTCTTAAGAGGACCTTGGTAAAGTAGGTGAAGTGCATCTCACCATGGGAGTCGGTGTCAGAGATGATGGCACTTGTCACAAGATCATCTCAGTCATAATTTGAGCAGATGGGGAGCCTGAGTTATTCTCAGAGGTTACACCCTTAGATGTTTGCCTGGGACCTACAGAATGATAGGAGGTGCAAACACACATGACACCGTTGGCCTTGGATGAGGAGCATGATCTTGACCTTGGAAGGAAGCAGGTGCCCCTCCCTGGCTGCAGAGAGAGACTGTGCCCCAGCAAGACGACTGCACAGTCTGCAGATGACCTCCTTCCCCCATCAGGGCCAGTGCTTGTCCAAACCCACAAGGAATCGCTTTCCCATTTAGATCAATGGTTTGTTTTCTCAAAGTTAGATGGCTATGGGGGAGAAATCTGGAGGATCCCCTTTTTAACCAAAACTTCTGGGCTCTGGTTTTCCCATCCGTAAAATGAAGGAGTTGTCCGAAGATAATGTCGGGAGTTGTTTCCAGCTTTTAAAATTCCATGATTTATAATTAGTTCTCTCTCCATTCCTTTTTTTTTTCTTACAAATTCCCAAATCATATTCTCCAGTTGTGTGAACAGAATACACAAAAAGCCCATCGTTCCACAACGAAATGGCAGCCTTTAGTGGAAAAATACATACGTTGGAAGGTTGGCTCTCGATGGGGATGAAATAAGTGATGGCTCTCTCAAGGTCAATAACTGGAGAATTACAGGAAAGCATCGCATAGGCTTCCAGCATAGCTGCTGGAACCCCAGATGGCCCCAGCACAAAGGCTATTCAGATGCTGGGTTTCAGAATAATAATCCAAATGCTCAAGAGCCTCATCTTGTGATGTTATCACAAGAATGTCCAGACAATGTTTTCTTTAACTCCAGGAAGAGTGATTTAGAGGGGTGGATCTTGCCACATGTATCCAGCTGTGTGTTTGATGCTCTTGGAAGAAAATGATACTCTAAACACAGAAATAACCAAGTATGGGTGCTTGAAAGATATTCATGTCTCTGCTTACCCTTGTCAGGACCTTGTATACACAAGAGGATAAAATTAATAAACACTATCAAATTTGTTGTAATTGCAAACCAGGCAGCAATATATGATTTGCGTCAGAGAATCTAATTCTGGGATTTCACCCTCAAAGGGCTTGCGATGACTGGAAATTGAATTGAGTTGGCTTAGATTTGGTGAGACATCGCTCAGTTGCATGGCCAAGAGGCATGCCTTTTTAACGACCCGAAAAAAAAGTCCACTTCTTAGCAAATGAATTACTGCTACTTGAAAAAAATATTCCTATAGAAAATCAATTGTATATTAAAATACTGGAGGCATTTGTCCACACCAGGTATTCCCATTGGAGACTTTTTCTCTCCGGGGTAATTTTAACACCATTTTATACCAAAGGCCAAAGGAGGAGGGGAGTTACTCCCACCACCCCTACCCCCGCCTTCCTGTCTCTTTCTGTTCATGCGCACTGTATACTGATCCTGGAAAAATACAATGTGTCTGCTGGGAAGACACATCCTTGTTCCTCTTTGCAAGGCTCCAGGAGAGCCATTGACTGCAGCCACTGCGTTTCCCACCCTGTAATAACCCTCACTCCGGGAAGCGGGCCAGTCTTGTTCTGCTCTCTGGGTACCTGGACAGCTGCAGGAAGATCATCTTTTTGTCTGGGAGAAACAATGCTCCCTGAGGGACACTGGCAGTGTCTCTTGTACTCGGCCAGTTTGTGCTTCCCCATGCAACATCCAGGTCAAGGGCAGCACTCTCCTGGGATCCAGTCACAGATCTCCCCAGTCAGATTTCCCACCCTTGAAACGCTGTGATTTCTTCCTCTTCAGGTGGATGCATCCACCTGAAGGGGAACTTGCTGAAAGTCTTTAAATAGAAATGAACATATTGTGTCCATTTAATAGAAATGGACATATTCTATGCCTGCCTTTCTATTTGGGGGGCAGAGAGAAAGGGAGGAGGTGTGGTGGGAACACAGGTTGTAAGCATGCACACAGCTGGACGGGGTGGGTACTCTGGTGCCAACTCACATCGACATTCTGATATAGTCAACACTAAGTGGTACTGTTAAAGAAGTGGGATATGTGCAGTCACACAACTGCCCCCAACTGATGACAAGAGGCACGTAATTGAAAATCATGATCACTAAAATGGTGAAGTTCAGTGATTAACCCAGAGAACATAGCCACCTGTTGGCTAAAGAAGATGGCAGGCACAGGCGATGGCTTTGTGTGCATGGCCCTTGGAGAGTTCTCGCTGATGCCTGGGTTCTCTCTGTGTTTTGATAGGCTGCTGAGAAGCTGGGGTGTCAACATGACAGAGCGCTTTGACTGCCACCACTGCAATGAGTCTCTCTTTGGAAAGAAGTACATCCTGCGGGAGGAGAATCCCCACTGCGTGCCCTGCTTTGAGGCTCTCTACGCTAACACCTGTGAGGAGTGTGGGAAGCCCATCGGCTGCGACTGCAAGGTACCCACATGCTGGCCTCCCCTGATAGTTCTCCTGGACCCTCAGTGCACCCCAAAACCCAGGAGCTTTCTGCACAATTTGTGCATAAGTCCTGACCCTTATCACCCTGTCTCTCAGGCCCCTCTGATGGCCATGGACCCCCAAGTAGCTTTTCTGCACCTCTTGCTCCATGATTTGGTCTCTGTCCACCTGCTTTTGGTGAGTGCCTTGGCAGGACATGTGCTTGATGTCCCAAGCACACTTTTCCTATTCTCGTTGTTGGTGTCCTTATCTAACCACCCACGCTGCCAGTTGGTACTGCACTTTCCTTGGGGACTGTGCTCCTGCTTCTGTGTCTCCTGATGACTGACAGGGAGCAATTCTGCTCAGTAAATATTTGATGAATGAGTAGGTATGTGAGTGGAGTTGTTCTTAGATAAATGCACACATAAAGCTCCAAAGTCCTTGGGATCTTATGGGTTCCTCCTCTTCCTGTGGGAGAACAGGATATGTATTTTTTTTTTTTAACGGGCAAAGGCTTTCAGATAAGGAATTAATAGCTTCCCATGAACATCACAGCATGGTTCAACAGAGATCCCTGGTCATTCGGAGTGACGGACCAGTTACTGAAGGTCAGACACTGGCCTGTCCTCAACAAATCCATAGTGCAGCCTTGGCCATGGAAGGACCCCTGAGGGTCAGTTAGCCAGCTTTCTGTGACTGTGACAATATATCCTGAGATAAACAACTTACAAGAAGGTTTATTTTGGCTCACGGTTTCAGAAGTTTCAGTCCTTGCTGAGGCCCCAGCTGGGGACCAAGTTTGACTCAATGGGCCTTTGGGGGATGTTTTAGATCCCAACTATAGCAAGGTCGTCCAAGTCTCTAAGACTTCTGGTATCTTTTACCTGAAAATTCACTGCTCAAACACACTGACAGGCTCTTCAGGTGGCTGCCATCTGGAGAGCCACCGAACTGGTTACAAAATGGGACCACTTTGGGATCTTTCAGACAATTCCCAATTTGCCCGACTCCAGGGCAGTAGGTGGCATGCTCCCTTGTCTCCCCTGCCTGTGTTGCTTGGTCTTCCTTGGGGATTTTGACCTCTGTGCTCCATGTCTGTAAATATCAGCACCGAACTGTTGTGGCTTGACTTGGGCCATGTTTGCTGTTGGATCATTCTAGCACTTTCACTGCATGCTTCTTATGTTTCTTTCTTTTATCACATCGTTCCTAGGACAGACAGTAGTCAGGGCTGCACCATCCATTCATTTGTGAAGTGTTTAGTGAAAGTTGAGGGATGATTTACATCTGGTGCAGAAAGGAGACTTTTGTCCAGAGCAGAAATGAAGGATGTGTGACATCGGCTGCTCCAAACCAAGCTGCAGCCCTATTGTTGTTGGCTTCAGAACAGGACTGGCATGCTGAGTGTCAGAAAAGGGGACTCAGCAGTCATATAGCACAAACTAGACGACGTTCAGAGGTGTGACCACCATGAGCCAAGACAGCTGACCTGGCTAGTCTAAAATTGAGTATTTTCCTCTCTTCACCTTTGCCCGGTGAATGTCTTGCTGTACCTGATGAATGTTCTTAGTCCCTATGCTAGTCAGCCCTCCATCAGGAGGACAAAATTCTTTATAATTAAGGTTTATTTTGGATCGTGATTGGGAGAATCCATTGCTTTCAGACCTGTGGCAAAGCAGGGCATCATGGCAGGAGTGTCTCACAAAGTGAAACCACTCATGTCAATGAGCCAGGGAGCAGAACAGGGTGGAAGAGGGGGCCAGGGTCCTGTAACCCCCTTCAAGGGCAAGTCCCAATGTCCCTAAGGACCTCTTTCTCAACCCCACCCGCTGAAGGTTTCACCACCTCCCCAGAGTACCAGACTAGGGATGGAGCCTTTAATGCATAGGCCTTGGGGGACAGTTAAGATCGACCCGTTTGTAGCGTCTTTTGATTTATTAAGTAGACCAAGGGTAAGAGTGCAGATGCCAGACTGCCTCATTCATTTCCATGGTCAGTGTCTCACCAGCTGTGTGATCTTGATCCACTTACCTGACTGCTCTGTGCTCTTCTCCACATCTGCAAAATGGAGAGAGAATCAGGTGCCTGCTTCACAGGGTCACCGAAGTAGATGCACAGCCCCAGTGTTCCCAGCAGCAGCTGTGATGTCATAAACTTCAGACTTCCACTTTTTCCTGACAGTGGCCCTATTCTTTTAGTGACCTGTTCCTGCCCACACACTCAGAGTCCTCACCCTCTCTCTTTATTGGTTTGCATGATGGAAACATCAGTAAAAGTGTCCAATTGGGGAATGAGCCACTAGGCAGAGAAAAGCAAAGTTATCTCATAAAAGTCTTACCTGGAAAAGTCATATTTAAATTGACAAGAGGTCCGATATCACTCTGACAAAGAACCACTCCAGTTTAAAGGAAAGATTTTGATTATTGGGGGCTAATCATCCTTGACCAGTGACTGAAATAAAAACTGAACAAAAATCACGTAGCATTTCTCTGATGTGATTTAGTGAAAAGACCCTGAAACCAACCATTCTTCCAGAGATCTCTTATGAGCAAATAAACAAGGGTCCCCTGACTGGGGCCAAAGTCAGCAGGGCCTCTGCTCAAGTCAGGAGTTAATCATGCTGAACTTTTCAACCCAGATTGATGTTTTAAGATGTGCGGGGTTACACCGTGTGATTTCTCTACATTTGTGATTTCTCTACATTTGTGATTTCTCTACATTTTGAAACAAAAAGGGATGTCGAGTTGAGGTCGGACCTTGCCATTTGGGGAATTTTAGCCTGTTTGTGGTGGTTTGCTTGACTTTCAAAACTAATTATGTAGTTAGTTGACTTTGTGGAGGAAGAAGTGATAGAAAAAAAGTTATTTCAGGAAGTAAAACCAAACGTCCCGGCAGGAGGAATATCTACTTGATAGAGCAACTGATTATGTGGATCTTATGACCACTCTCTTTTCTTCAAATAGCCTGGCCACTGTGAGCCTCATATGTCCCTGAAGGACATGTTTGTGTGTATAATATTAAAATATTGGCAAGCCTATGGGAATTTGGATTATGTTCAGAGTATTGACTGACTTTTCAATGAGAGAGAAGAGACTTGAGAGCCCCTCCCATAGTTAGCTTACTTATATTTGAATATTTTTTCTATGCTGTCACTCACATTCCTCATTTCTATTAAATTATTCTGAGGAAATGCTGTGATCTCAAAGGGCAAAACTCTTTGATTTAGAATAGTTTCATTGGCCCTTGGAATAGTTGAGAAGGAGCAATAAAATTTTGTGATCTTCTGACATTACACCCTTCCTGAGATTTTTCTTGGAGACCGGTGCTAGCAAAATATTTTCGTAGACTGATGACAGATTGGGATTGGATCCACCTAAGTTCTGGCTTCAGAAATTCTAGAACCTCAGAAAAGGTAGGCTGGCCAATAACTCCAGAGTACCATGCATTTAACAAATCGGTGATTTTAAACACACCCCGGGCCGCAGTCCTGGCTCAGATCGAACTTTCCACGTGTCTGCAAACAATACTGTGACATGGGACAGGCTGACATACCCCATGTGCCTTTAGAGGGTGCTGGGAAGAGACATTTGCAGATCTAAAACTCGCATTCGGGGTTCAGCTTCCAATGGTAGTCCTAAGAGGTACCACTTGTTGCGGGATCACTTGTTCCCCTGGCAAGATCCAAATTCCTCCTAATGCCATCTGGGGAGGAGGAACATTCACTCAGTTTCATGGAGAAGTCATTGAGGTTTAAGAGAGGTGGGGGTCTCACCCAGGGTTGTGGGATCGGGAAGCAGAAGAGACAGAACTTGAATGCAGTTGCCTGCCGTGCTGCCTGCAGCCTCAGGCCATGGCTCTCAGTTCCCAGGCAGTTAGACCTGTGAGGAGGAGGCGCCTGCCTGGCCTCTATCAGGTGACTTTCAATGAAAGGCCTTTGCCTTCCTCCTGGGTCCCTCCAGGTGGCAATGTTTGTGCTGCAACAGTGATGTTTGTTTCTATAACTCTTGTTTTTTGCAAAAGAGAAGTTTTACTTGCAAAACAGCCAAGCATGTAGAGAAGGCAGAGCAAGCTTCAAATCTCTGTCCTCCGGAGAGGGTTTGGGGATGGATAGGGCTGAGGCGTGGGGAAGCGTGACTGGAGCAGACTTAGTCAACCGTTCCATCATGGGCCGTGCTCAGGGGTGTTATCTACAGTCAACTAAAAGAAGAGATGAAGAGCAGGGGAAATCTGGAAAATTTAGTCAGGAGTTAAGAACAGGAAGTTAGTTAGATTCTCCCTTGGTTTCACTACGTCAATTAAATGAGAACGTTGAATCCATGATCAGATTGGCACATGTCCCCAGAAATTGCCAGGTACACAGGTGGGCAGCATCCCACAGCAACTGCATGCTTGGGGCAGTGCCTGGGCCACACCTGCCTGGGTTTAGATCTGCCTCCACCTTGAACGAGCTCTGTTACGCGTGAGCCTGTTTCCATGTCTGTGAGACGGGGTCACCTATCTCACAAGACCGTCAGGGGGGTTGAATGAGTTAACCTCTGTGGAGCACTTGGAACAGAATAGGGATTCAGTGCTGTCCTCTCTGCTGTTGTCCACACTTCCTGACTTTGTAAGGAACTGAAAGAATATACAGTTGGAAATGTGATCGCCTGACAATCCAAAGCACAGAACATCCTTTCAAAATGTTGGGCCTGATTGAGACAAGAATCCACTTATACACCGAAGCTGTATGGATTCGAGAAATGGTTGCTTTGGGGAATCAGTAACCAGATTTCTCCAAGGCCAGGGGCCAGGGCATCTGTCTGTAGTCAAGGGTGACCCTGCTGCCCAGAGGCCCCTCTCACCCCTGGCTGGAGGTCGAGAATTCCTCCAGACCACTCCCTTGACCCCTGGGCTCAGCCACAAGGACACATTTGCAGCTACCAACAAGCACATCCCATGTCAAGAATATTTCTTTTTTTTTTTTTTAACTTTTTAAATTTCTATCTTTTATACTTAGTTATACATGACAGTATTTTCCCACTTTTTTTGTGCACAAATGGGGTACAACTTTTCATTTCTATGGCTGTACACAATGTATACATATCCTATGTACATATACATAGGATAATACTGTCTGTCTTGGTCTACTATCCTTCCTTCCCCCACTCCCTCCGGTCCCATTTTCCTCAATTCGTGACATCTCTGTGAGCACAAGATCACCTTTGATGTTTTTTCTTCTGGAAAGTGTAAAAGATCTTTCTTTTTTCTTCTTCCTTCCTTCTTTTCCTTCCCCTTCCTGTGGTGCTGGGGACTGAACCCACATCCTTGCCCTCTACAACCGAGCTCCACCCCTAAACCCGAGTCTTTGTTTCGTAACCTCGCGTCTCTCAGCATCTCAAGGCTACCTCTTGAACTCATTTTTGCAGTTCACATGCAGCACAGTGTCCCTCAGTATTCACAGGGGTCTGGCTCCAGGACCTCCTTGGATATTTGCAGGTGCACAGGTCTCCTCTATAAAATTGTGTGGTATTCTCATTTTACCTGTGGACATCCTCCATGAGCTTCAGATCATCTCTAGGTTACTCATAATACCTAGTACAATGTAAATGCTATGCAAAGAGTTTTATACTCTGTTGTTTAGAGAATAATGCCAAGGAAAAGATCTGGTGCAATTATTTAAAAAAAGCAAAAGTTTCTTCGATCTGTGGTTGGTTGAATCCAAGAATTGAGAACCCAGAGGTACCAAGGGCTGATTGTACTAAAAAAACAAAAACAAAAACAGAACAACAACAACAAAATCAGCAAAATTAAACTACAAAACAACAACAACAACAAAAATAACCCAGCAAAATTAAACTGGGTAAGACTAGCATGGTGCTCATAGCTACAACTAAAAATCTGTTTGGAGCTGTGAGAGAGAGAGATGAGGAGGGTCACTGGCCCCAGGTCATCACAGGTGAATATATGGAGTGTGATGATAATACTAGGTCAGGCATAATCTAGCTTCACCACCACTGGGTGGCATTTTCCAATTGGCCTCTAAGTTCCAGGGAGTCCTGGGGCTGCAGCCCTGCATCCTGCTGAGACTCGGAGGAGAACACCACACTAGCCAAAAGCCTCTTCGTGGTCTTGAGAAATCAAAGTTGGCAGTACTCAGTGACCTTCCTCTTGCCATAACACCTTCGCTCACTTCCTGCTTCCGGGTTACCTAAAAGTTCAGGAAGAACCTGTGATATGAATTTATGAACTGAGCCTAGGCTGAAGAGCATAGGCTGAGAGCTCCCGAAAGAGCGTGGCAGGAACTGTTGATCGCACCATGAGCGAGGTGTGGTCTGCATTTGTGATTTGGAAAGAGATGTACAGGTTCTCTCAGTGGCTGTGTGGGCCAGGGTGGTTCATGGCTGCCCTGCAGCCACACTGATCTGGCCAGAAGCTTCACAGGGCAGGGGAGATACTGGCTGAGTTGGTCAGCTGAGCAGGATTTTGCCTGAGGAGGGGGAGGGCATGGAGGTGGGATAATGGAGGCTGGGACAAGGTGAGACCAGCCAAGGGCAGCAAGGTGGGATCCACCTGGAGAGGGGCTGCGGTGCCAGGTGACAAACAGGCTCACAGTTTAGTTCTGTTGGGTCAACGAAGGCAGAAGGACACTGGGAATGTTGCAGAAAACAGTTTTTTCATCTCATTACATTAAATTTTTGAATGAATAAGAATGAAGCCCTATTTCATAGGGTCATTGTATGTCTCAAAATAGGTAAGACAAGTTCAGTAACATGATTTTACATCCAGAGGGGCCAAGGAAAATGAAAACACACTGTACAAAAAGCAGAGTGGAAGGGTGATTAGCATGGGGGTGTTCAAATGGCAGATATTCTTATTTTTAATACTCTCTTTATAAGGAAATGTGATTTCAGAAAGTGACGGTCTGAGACAACGCTTCATTATTGGCTCTGATCTGCATGATGGCTTAATCTAACGTTCATTGAACAATTGCTGTATACCAGTGGCTGTCATAAACGCTTCATGTGTTTTAGCTCACTTCACTGTCACAGCCAATAGTGGCTGCATTATTCCTGTCTTACAGGTGAGAAATCTAGATTGAGAGTCGTTAAATGACTTTCCCAGTCAGGCGGGTGCATGATGGAGCTGGGATTTGAATTTAGGCAGCGTGGCTCCAGGGCCCTTGAGTTTGACCATTGGGGTGAGATGCCGATGACTTCTCGCCCGTAGAGGCCCTGGACACGTGGAGTGTGGGACCCCCACAGTCTCCATGCTCCAGGTGCTCAAATGTGGTTGGCCCAGGACGTTCATCACCATCTCTAGCTGGACTAGGACAGTGGGCCAGTTCTGTCCCACCAAGGACCCACCACCAATGGGGATACAAGTTTGTTAACAGAGCATTTTGCTTTATGGTTCACCAAGCTTTGGAACATAATCAGAGATCGATACTTACCTTCAAGGGAGGTTTTGAGAATTGACAAACATCCTTGAATAAATAATTCAGGAGCTGTGCACGTTCATGGCAGAATGTGTGTGTGTGTGGGAGAGATGGCCTGTGAGCTAAGCTGGCCCCAAGAAGCGAATGACAGGACACTGCAGCCTGGTCATGAGAAGGCTGTGTGTGGAAAGGGCTCTGTCTTGGTTTTCTGAGGCCATTGTCCCTCTTCAAGCCCTGACCGGGCTCCCCCTGGTGGGAGGAGGGATACTTCCTGGCATTGCTCTACACCAGCCTGAGGAAGAAGCTCAGGTTCAGGCCGAGGCCAAGGTAAAATGGCTCCTGGGCCCTGCCCATGGGCGCCCAGCACTCAGCAGTGGGTCAGGCCATCCTGGAAGGGTGTGGCAGAGCAGGAATGGCCGTGGGGAGCCAGGTCTGTGAGTGGAGGCCGTGGACTGGGCCGTAGAAGTTTGGAAGTCCTGCATTAATTCACACATCTGAGGGACATGTGATGGTACCCACATTTAGGGACACTCTGAAGTGTCAAATGTCTATCAGCAAGTCGGCCCCAAAGCAGGTTGTGTTTTCATGCCGGAAGTGTTCACCATAGGGAAATGGGTTTCTGTGGAGCCTCGACTCACATGAGCATTTTAGTTCTTCTTGATGTCTAGCTGCACCACAGCTCCTCTCCTCCAGGGGATCATAACCAGGGAGGAGACAGGTGACATCTGGTGGCTTCACTTTTGCTATGCCACCCTTGATGTTTCCTCCATGTTCCCCCTTTTTTGAACATTAACGCCTTAAGGCAAAATTCCGTGTGTTTCCTGACCTTCTATTCTCACTAATAATGTGTGACCCCTTCACGTGTAATCTGTTCCCTGGGCAGAGTCACCGCCACGTAAGGAGAGCATCTTCCCAGAAGGGCCTCTGACTTTTATCCTGTCCCCTCTTGCCACAGCATGGCAGTGATTCACCAATGCTGGAGAACATCCTTGCAGCTTTTCCACCAGGAACGGTTCTTTTTTGGGGAGTGGAGGGTACTGGGGATTGAACTCAGGGACACTCGACTACTGAGCCACATTCCCAGCCCTGTTTTATATTTTTTTTCACTGAGTTGCTTAGCACCTTGCTTTTGCTGAGGCTGGCTCCGAACTCTCCATCCTCCTGCCTCAGCCTCCCCACCTGCTGGGGTTACAGGCATGCGCCACTGCACCCGGCTGAGGAACAGTTCTTTATGATAACTTCCAGCTAACTTCTGAGAAAGTGTTTTTCACTTGCTGTGTAATCATTGAAACACTTAATCTTTTGAGTTGTGATTAAATATGCACAGCATACAATTTGCCATCTGAACCGAGTTTGAGTGTGCTCAGGAGAGCAGATAAATTCATCCTGTACTCCCATCACCACTGTCCATCTCCAGAACCTTTTATCTTGCAGAACTGAAACTCTGTACCCACTTCATGCTAACTCCTCACTCACCCTTTGTCCCTGATGACCAGAATTCTACTTTCTGTGTCTATTCACTTGACTCCTCTCCTTATCGCCCTGGTTTATGTTATACCACTTGCCGTAATGTCCTCAAAGTTCATCCATGTTGCAGCAGGGGACAGGATTCCTTTCCTTTCTAAAACTGAGTGACACACCATTGCTTTAATACACTACATTTAGCTCATCTGTTCATCCATCAGTGGACATTTGGGTTGCATGTACATTTGGCTCTTGTGAATCATGCTGTTCTGATATGGGTCCACTGATATCTCTTTAAGACCCCACATTCATTTCTTTTGAATATAAAACCAAAAGTAAAATTGCTGGGTCACGTGGTGATTCTGTTTGTAATTTCAAAGAAGCCACTATACTCTTTTCCAAATGAAATTAAAGTTTTTAAATGCATGTACTCCACAATCGGCATTATAACAGTGATAACATTATTAAAAAAAAAAAAAACTCAACCCAAATTGACTAGTGTTCTTGGTGGACAGGACTCTAAATGGTTTGTTCAACTTCTTTATTCAAAACCTAAGGAAAGCAGTGCTGAATTGGTTCATTTGGACAGTCGTAAATGGTAGGAGAACTTGGTGGTCTCTGAATTTTTTTCACTGGATCCATAGAGTACAGTTTTTTAAGCAAAGAGCATCACAGATCTGAACAGGATTCCAGCTGGTATGGTTTGCTGAAAAAACAGCTTTTGTATCAAGGTTCGAGCTTGAAGCCTGACTATTCAACATACTAGCTGTGTGACTTCAGAGAAGGTAATGAACTTCTCTGAGCTTCAGTAATAATACCTTGCAGGGCCGATTGGTGGATGGAATATGCAACATGGTCAAATAATCGTCATTGGTATCTCAAATTTCTGGGTTTTTGTTTTGGAATTTTCTTTTTTCCTCTACCAATGTGCTTCACCCCAGCCCCTCAAATTCTTCTTTGTAGATGGGATCCATGCCTGGAGACAGCCGAGGCCATACCTAATCCTGAATGATTAGGAAGTGTGTTTGCACACTGTGAGCTTTGCTATTCATGATGAGTTCACGTGTAAACACACCAACACAAATTAAAAGTTAGTACTTTATTTCATTTATCAAAAACCAATCAAGCAGCTGTGATCTTTCCCCCCAGACTTTCAGACAATATTTTAAGCTAAAAAGCAAAAACAGCACTGCCTCCAACCCCCCAGTACATAATCCTGCCCTTCAGGTTCATGCAGGCTGGAGAGGGCCGTGGCATTTCAGTACGATCTCCCTCTGGTCCCCCAAGAGGCAGTGGTGACCTCAGAGAACCCACGAAGACCCCAGATGGATTCTCAGGGCAGAATCAATTTTGCAGAAACAAAGCCTCCAGTTCTGCTTTGAGACAACCTGACCTTGTCTCACCTTATCCTGCCTCGGCAATGATTCTCGGCAGCTGTCCCAGGAAGTGAGCCTCCAACGGGGATGGCCCAGGAGGGACCTGCACAAGGCCTGCCCCTCACCGTGAGGTCTTGGCCATGACTGTTTTCAAAGTGTTTCAACACGTACATGTTTTCAAATTCCTTGAACTAAGAAAGAACAGGGCAAAGAGATCACCAAATCAAATAGCTTTAGTTTGATCTGAAGTCCTGGGAAAACACACACTCACAGTGGTATTTTAGCAAAAGAGAACTGTTTGTTCTGGTTTGGGTTCTGAGTTTAGTTGGTGGGTTTAGGACTTGCTAATCAAGCCCAAGAGATGTGTTTTCACATCCTACACTCGGCACAATGCCAGGCTTGACTTGCTTTGGTAACAGAGCTTCTTGGGAAGATTATTCTTATGGCCGTCTGCATGAGCAGCCCTCCCACGTACGTGCTGTACAGGATACTTGAGGCCTGGGAGCTGGCCAGGGAACCTTGCAGTGGACTGAAATTCTGTTTCTGCTCATTAATAAATGGATGGTGTGGGGCAATGCCAGTGAAGACCGCAGTAGAGAAGCAGCCTTTCTAGGTACAGCTGGGTGTGAAAAAATGGTTGTTTTAATTTTGTATTGGTGCTTTCAAGATGCCGTGTGCCATTTTAAAAGGACAGATCTCAAAAGATGCCTTAGTATTCCTCAGACAAGGTCAAGGGGAGTGCAGAATCAACAGAGTTTTCTCTCCCGGGCTCTTTTCTCCTCCTCATCTTTGCTACAGGGCTTGGCGGAGTCCTCTCACTGCCCTTCCCATCTCCACCCTGCCTAAGTCTCCAGCCCCGCTCCTTCCTCCCATCCCCTCGCGCCCCCATCCCTTAACCCTGGGTCACAGCCAGTCTTAGCATTTCCCTCCACAGCCTTCAGGAGAGACTGACACTTCACACTGACAAGAGAAGGAGCCATGTGTCCAGCTGGCCCTGAATGAATGCTGTCCCCTCACCCCGGGGCCGGTCCCTCCACCTGATGCCCCGCTCTGCCCAGCAGGTCCCTCACAGCTTATCCTCATTCAGGCTCTTTCTCTGCCTGAAAGTCCCTCTCCATCCTGCCCCACCCGACCTGCTGCATCCATGGACCTTTCACATGCAGCTGGTGGCACAAACCGGGAAGTCCCTCCTGACAGCCTCCCACCAGTTAACCCAGTGTCCTGTCCTGGAGAGCTCCATCTCTGTGTACCAACACTAGGGATTCCCTGCCAAGTTTGTGACCACCATGACCCATTTTTTGATGATCTTTCTTACAGGAAATACATAAGGAAGATCCATTTTCATCCATTCTTTAAAAGCATCTCTCTCACACACACACACATGCACATGCACGCACGCATGCACACGAACACACGTCTAACCTGCTGCTCTATGCTCCCGCAAGGACAATGTGGCCTGGTATCACCAATGTCACTGGGAGGTGGTCGTGGTGCAGGAGGGCATCCTGGCCGCGTCCCCTCATTCTGTGCTGTCCCTGCAGTTCACACCCTGGCCTTGTACTCCCTGTCCCTGACTATCCGTTTGTCTGACTCGGCAGGACTTGTCCTACAAGGACCGGCACTGGCACGAGGCCTGTTTCCACTGCTTCCAGTGCAAGAGCTCCCTGGTAGACAAGCCCTTTGCGGCCAAGGAGGACCAGCTGCTCTGCACAGACTGCTACTCCAACGAGTACTCGTCCAAGTGCCAGGAGTGCAAGAAGACCATCATGCCAGGTCAGCACGCACTCCTTTCTCCCGAAGGAAGTGAGAGTTCTTGACCCACGGGGCACATTGACTTAGCCTCAGACACTGATGTGGATCCCCCGGTGCTGTCC
Organism: Glaucomys volans; assembly: GCA_020662805.1. Classification (NCBI taxonomy): domain Eukaryota; kingdom Metazoa; phylum Chordata; class Mammalia; order Rodentia; family Sciuridae; genus Glaucomys; species Glaucomys volans. The sequence continues at coordinate 39,895 of JAJEJO010004460.1, forward strand.
CTTGCACTTAGGGAGGTGTCTTGAGATTTGGGAAGTAGGGATGAAGAGGCAGATCATTGGGAGGAGTCGAATCTTCTGGCTGTATGTGTGGGACAGGTTCTGCAGCCCATCTCTAGAGTCATCCCTCAGTATTCATAGAGGATCCAGAGAAACCTACCTCCATGATGCTCCATTTCCTTATGTAAAATGGTGTGATATTGCCCAGCACCTATGCATGTCCCCTGTGTACCTTAAATCATCTCTAGATGACTTAAAACGCCGAATACAATAAGTGCCACACAAAGAGTTTTATAGTGCATTGTTTGGGAGATAATGACAAGAGAGAAGTTTCTACATGTTCAGTACAGACGCCATTTTTTTGATGCATGGGAACCATGCATGGGACACAGGCTGTCTGTAGGAAGAGACTGCGGGCTTCCCCTCAACCCTCCCTCTTCAGCCCTGCCTTCCCACCAGTGGCTATGCTTTCTCTTTTCTTCCCTTCTCCTTGCTGAATTGTACTCACTCAGTTCTAAACAAGTACTCATCGGGTCCTGGTGTGCTCAGGGCCCTGGGCCAGAGCTGGGCGTTCATGAGCTGTGGGTGGAGAGCCCCGCCTGTCCTCTCCCTGGTGGAGTGGACATGCTGGACAGACATTGGAAAGGGCAGAACCACAGTCAGCTCAAGCGCTGGGGACGGTGATGAAGTGTACTGTTTGTTGGTGGGGGAGGATGAGACTGTGTCCCTTGGTTTTCTGAGGGGAGAAATTGTTTTTTATGTTTTGTTTTGACAGTGAGAAAGAGGCATCTTTTTTTTTTCTTTTTTAATGAGTAAAATTTGGGATTTTTAAGATAAAGAATTACAAAAACAAATCTTGTCAGAACGTGTGGAAAATGAAGGTGAGGGAGAGTAGCTCAGAGAAGAACCTAAGATCGTGACCTTGGAGACTGACAGAAAGGTAGTCTGTGGCTGTTTCTAAGGCCGTTTGCCATCAGGGACATCCCTTTCATGACCAATGAAAGGGTGACCTGTGGGTAGAATCACCCTGTTTAATCAATACCAACACAGAACACCTGTTAAAGCTGAATGCCAGGGAACTTTTTAGAGTGGATCCCGCTTGGGTCCTATTGAATCTGAGATCCCTCCTGGAGAACCATACGGAGCCAGCAGAGAACCTCTCTCCAATGGGGTGTCCTTAGGAAGTGTGGCCCCTCACACACACACACAAACTACAAAATGAAGCAGGCCATCCATCACCAGATAGGTGGGGTGACAAGCTGATTGGGCACAGAGCTGCCCCTGAGTACATGAGGATTTAGTGAAACTCAGGCTTGCAACCCCTGATCCACGGCGGGAGGGAGGAGGCTACTTGCTGACAGATACCCTCCTGTCAGACGGGTTGGTGGGAGGGACCAGGCAGGACTCCGGGCACACAGCCAGGACAGCGCCCCCAGCGGACAAACTGGGTACAGCGGAGCAGCGAACCCTCAAATTACCTTGAAAGTGATCCATCCTCAAAGCAGCTTCCCTACCAGGCGCAGTTTATCTGTAACCTTGGAATGGCTTAGAATTAAGGACAGGCATGTTAGGAGACACTAACTCACAATGACAATGTTGGGTTATGTGGCCTGATTAAGTTTAGGTGAAATTTAAGGAGAATTTGGTCTAAAGAGTAAATTAACCTTGTGATTCCAATTTTTAAAGTATGCAATTGAATCTAGGCTTATGATTTTAAATTGAAATGTTCATAAAGACAATTTTGACATTTAAGATATCTTAGAGTTCATTGTATCAGTGTTAACATTTCAACAATTACTTAAGAACTTCAGGTTTGTTTATTCAAATATTTAAAGAGGATACAAGTATGTTCAATTTGAAAATGTAGCTTAGTTGGTTTGTTTTGTTTTTTGTGTTTGTTCTTGTTTTGGTTTTGGTATCAGAACTTAAACCCAGAGGTGCTTAGCTAATGAGTCACATCCCCATCCCTTTTCATTTTTTATTTTGAGACAGGGTCTCACTAAGTTACTTAGGGCCTCACTAAGTTGCTGAGGCTGGCTTTGAACTTGCGATCCTCCTGCCTCAGCCTCCCAAGCTGCTGGGATTACAGGTGTGTCCCACTGTGTCCACTGGAAATGTAGTTTTAAAGAAGTTCAGTTCACTCAGTCAGTAAATGGTACCAAACAAAAAGTTCCCTTAAAAGGATTTTTGCTTTGTTTGTCTGTTTGTTGAGACAGGATCTTGTTATGCTGCCCAAATTGGCGTTGAATTCTTGGGCTCAAGCAATCCTCCTGCCTCCACCTCCCCAGTAGCTGGAACTAGAGGCTCCTACCACCACGCCTGACTAAGAGGGGGTTTTAATATTCATTACATCAACGAATGCAATAATAAGATGTATAAGAAGAACTTGAACTTGTGGCTTCAATACTGATTTGGAAAAGCAGAGTAGCCATCCGAATGGTCCTTTCTTGCAGTAGCTGGGTTCCCGGTTACCTGTGAAGAAAATCAAGATCAATCGGACAGAGGGCAGACATGTTAGGAGAGTGTAACCCACAGCAATAATACTGAGTCAAGTGAGTTGAAAGGGGTTATGTGAAATTTAAGGAAAACTTGGTCGAAAGAGTAAATTAACTTTGTGATTCTGAGGGAATTTGGAATTGGACTCTGACCCTTTAGTGGAGACCCTGATTGCCAAGCTACAGAGTTTCTCTTTTATTCTGGGTTTGCTTTGTTTTTTGGCAGTGAAGAGATGCTGAGGAGTTTTAAGTGAGGGACTGAAAGAGGGGAAGTACTTTAGGAAGATATATTGGATAGGAAGTAATACTTTTTAAAAAGGAAATAATTAGGCCTTCAGAAGATGGTCTGCTGCATTCCTCTGGTTAATGCAACTTAAAAATAATGGTGGCATACTGTGACAAGGACCGAAAACACCCAGCCTGCCGTGGGGGAGACAGAGCTGCATGGCAGCCTCAGAAGATGGAGATGACAGGCAGGAAGGTCCCTTAGGGACAGGCCAGCTCTGTATATGTCGGACACGCGGAAGGACGGGGAGCCTGTCAGAGCCTGGCCCAGCTGTGGCGCCAGCCCACAGGAGCCTGAGCAGGACACAGCCGTCCTGTAGTGAGATAATCCACAGCATCGACTGGAAAGCAAATGAAATCTTCACTGGTTTTCTTGACAATAGCCCAAGGTAGCCTCCCCTGGGGATCAGCAGACTTCTTTAGCTCCTCCTTCCCTCTTCATTCCACAGCTCCCAAGCTCTGCAGGGCCGGAGAGCCTCCCTCTCCCTGGTGTGCCCAGGATTCCCCTGCAGCCCCGCTCGCTCTGCAGGCTTTCTGACTTCCTTGTCCTCCTCTCACTTTTGTTTTTTTCTTCAACAGCATTCTGCCTTTTCCCCAGTAAATCCTGTCTGTCTCCCCACCCATCTTCTCCCTGTCTCCATGTCCTTCCTCACCTGTCCTGGAGACCAGGTCATGCTAGGGCTCTTCCTGAGTTGGAGAGGTGAGGGAGGCCCTGGGCCAGGCGGTGGAGACTTGTGCTTAGGAGGATGGTGAAGAGGCAGAGGATGGTGGGTGTCGCCAGAGGCGTGCCTGGGCCTGTCTCAACAAACACTTCCAGAGGAGGGTTTTGTGAGGTTTTGTGTGTGTGTGTGTGCATGTGTGTGTGTGTGTGTGCAAGTGTGTGTGTGCTGGAACCCAGGGCCTTGCACACACTAGGTAAGTGATGTACCACAAGCCCCACCCCCAGCCCCCTGAAGGAGCTTCCTGCTCTCTTAGCTCCTTTAATGATAGCATAAAAGCATTTGTGATTTTCAGCTTAAATGAAATTAAAGACCCCTGAAGATCCACCCATCTCATCCTACCAGTGAAGGAACCAGAAGTGTAAATGCCCCGCAGGATTCAGAGTCCGCCCCTCTCTCACCCCGCTTACTGTGGGCATAGGGGTTTGAGCTACACTAGAACAGATGAAGGAAAGAGGGGATGAGGAGCTTCTGCTTGGGAGCTTCCCTCCACTTGGGTAGAGGTGCTTCACTGTAGTGGAATGGCGGGCGGAGGAGGAGTCATGCAAAGGGTGTTGATGGAGGCTCACCCATAGGCATTGATGGAGGTTCATGCGTAGGCCTTGATGGAGGCTCGCCCATAGGTGTTGATGGAGGCTCACGCACAGGTGTTGATGGAGACTCACTCATAGGTGTGAATGGAGGCTCATGTATAGGTTTTGATGGAGGCTCACCCATAGGTGTTGATGGAGGCTCACCCATAGGTGTTGAGTGCTCTGAGCTCACTGAGGAGTCATGCAGAACAGTCTGGGGTCACTTCCAGATGGGCATCTCTGTGGCCCAAGTGCATTGGACCAAGCGCCCATGGCCAGTGGTCCTTGTTGGGCTCCCCACAGCTGAATGACTTCAACCAATGGCAGCTCCTCAGGTCTTGGTCTCCTCACCTGGAGGAGGGACACGGGGTCTCCAGGACATTCCTCAGTTACCCTCAGCATTCCCTGGACACCCAGCCCGCCAGTCTGAATCACTATGAATTCAAAAGCCGTCCAGCAAATGTGACTTTACACCACTGTGATGTGGCACGCCCCCTGCAGCGGGTCAGCCCGCTGTTCCAGCCCTCCTAATGCCCTTCTGGTGTTTGTGTCCTTGGGGAGCAACATGCAGGCCATGGGGGACTCGAGCCATTTGGCCTTGTGTTCCCACCAGTCACTGTCCTGGCCTCTGCCAGCTCTCCTTCCCTGGACTCCCCACTTGGGGACGAAGTGGAAACGACAGTTGTTGGTTTTCAGCTCTCGTTTAGAAGCTGGGACTTCCCTGTTCATTGACCTTGGATGAGACTCCATGTTCCTCCTCCTGACAAGGTAGGAGGGAGACAACACATCTTGGAGATTTGTATGCTGGTGAGTCTTTGGAACTATTCTCAATTCTCAGCCCAAGGCCTTTGAAGACTGCAACCATGACATGAAAAATGGACAAATCTCCTGGATCTTTGAATTTTCCCCCTGACTTGGCCTTCTCTCTTAGGTTCTGTGGAGAAACAACCAATAGGAGAGATGTCCACACTCACACGAGTGTGTGCATGTGTGTGCGGCAAGAGATAGATTTCTTTCATGAGACTGGCTCATGCACTGAGTGGTGGGGGACTGGCAAGTCTGACATCTGAAGGGCAGGCTGGATGACTGGCAGCTAAGGAAAGAGTTGATGCTGCAGCTCCAAATGTAGTTCTTCAAGGCAGCAGCCTGGAAACTCAGGCAGGGTTCCTTGTGGCAGTCTGGAAAACAATTTCTTCCCTTGGAAGTGCAGTCTTTGCTAATAAGACTTCAACTGATTAGATGAGGCCCACCCCTGTAGTGGGCTTCACAGTCTACTGACTGTAAATGCTAGTTGCATGAGAAAAACACTTTCACAGCATCATCTCGACTGTGATTTTTGCTATTTGTTTTGATTAAAAGAGACAAAGTTTCACTCTGTTACCCAGACTGGCCTTGAACTCCTGGGCTCAAGTGATCCTCTGTCTCAGTCTCCCAAGTAGCTGGGACTACAAGCACATGCCACTATGCCCAGCTAGACTGTTTTTTGAGCAACCAGGTCCCATGCCTTAGCCAAACTGACACAAAAAATTGGTCACCACACCTTCCATTTCTCATGGTGTTTACTGGGAAGAGGGAAAAGCAAAAACCTCAGATCACAGATAAAAATCAAACACTTCAGCTCATCTGAGGTGAACTGAACAGATATTTTGAGAAGTAACTGTCCTGCTGTCTGTTCTATTAGGGATAAGAGAGCCTGGGCTGCAAAGTTCTCCACTTCAGGCTCAGCAGTAGAAAATGCCAGGTAGCAGTGACAACAGCACCACAGGGTCCCACCACTGGCCTGGCACATCACTTCTTCAGAGTCCCATTTCATCCTCAGAGTCTCCAGGGTGGGACGGCTTTCTCCCCATGTTGCCAGGAGAAGTGGGCTGGCGACAAAGGCGGGGTCTAGAGAAAGCCTGGGGTCTGCAAAAAACCCAAACCAAACCAAACAAACAAACAAACAAACAAAAAACCAAGCACTAGATTACAGCACTTGTTTACATTGGTTTGATTTTTTGGGGGGGAGGTACAAGGGATTGAACCCAGGAACACTTAACTACTGAGCCACATCCCAGTCCTTTTTTGTATTTTATTTAGAGACAGGGTCTTGCTGAGTTGCTTATGCCCTCACTAAGTTGCTGAGGCTGGCTTTGAACTTGTGATCCTCTGCCTCAGCCTCCTGAGTCACTGAGATTATAGGCATGCACCATGCCTAACTTTGATTTGATTTTTAAAAGACCTTTGGAGGGGAAATAGTTCTAATTCTGTAGCACAATAGGAAAACTATACTTCACAACAATTCATTTTACATTTCAAAATAACTAAAAAAGTGTTGGCAGAGTCCCAACACACAGAAATTATATTTGGGGAGATAGAAATGCCAATGACCTTGATTTGATGTTGTTCACTGTTTGCATGTATTGAGTTACAATACTGCACCCTATAAATAAGTCCAGATAATTATATGTCAGGTAAAAAGTAAATTTAAGCAGGGCATGTGGCACACACCTGTAATGCCAGCAACTGTGGAGGTCGAAGCAGGAGGGTCTCAAGTTCAAGGCGAGGCTCAGTAACTTAGTGAGTCCTTGTCTCAAAATTAAAAAAAAAAAATTAAAAGACCTGGGGATGCAGCTCATTGGTAAAGCATCCCTGAGTTCAATCCCCAGTACTCTAAATAATAATGATAATTTAAAATAATAATATGGCTAACAGACAGAAAACCAGCGTAGTTTTTGCAGTGAATTTAGATTTACCAGACAGCATGTCCCAAGTGAAAATCTTCCCTGAGGGGCCCACACCCCACACAAGCCAATCTCTTGATTCCTAGGGAGGAAAAATCCAGTTCTGGGGTTCACCAGCTCTCACTGACCAAATACAGAGGTTTCCCTGGAAGAGCTTTCTCACAGATGTACTGCAGCCTCTGAGCACGTTCCAGGGGGAACAGTGACTCTAATCTTGCATCAGGGGTCTGATTCCTCATTTGTCTGGTTGAATGATACCCTTCCTCTAGCCTGCACTTCCTCCTGCCTAGAGGCTGTTCTCAACCCCATTCCCTTCGAAGGGAGCTCCGCTGCCACTTGCTGGCCATATTGTATAATAACTCTATAGGACTGTGGCCACTGCAGTGTCTCAGATGTATGGTCGCCGTCGCCCTGGGCTCTAGGTACCCAGTGAACTCGCTGTGTGGTCAGTTCCCCGAACACTAGTGTTCACTTATGACCTATTTCAGAACATGCCAAGAATTCACTTCAGTGAATGTCCCCGTCCGTGCTCATTGACAAAATCCTTTGACTTCTGGTCTGCTTACTCAGAGTGAAGAACCCACATTAAAAGCAGCAAGGGAGGGCTGGGGTTGTGGCTCAGTGGTACAGTGCTTGCCCCATATGTGTGAGGCACTGGGTCCAATCCTCAACACCACATAAAAATAAATGAGTAAATAAAATAAAGGTATTGTGTCCATCTACAACTAAAGAAAATTTTTTTTAAAAGGAGCAAGTGATGAAAGTATATATGGGTAAAGAACCCCTGGAGGCCAAGGAAAGTCATTCTAAAGTGTGTGTTAAATTCCTCCCACCATCTTTACTGAATCTCAGTTGCTTAATGTAGTTTTTGTCTCAGGATCCATCCCCATGTTTGAATTCTGTAGCTTCTGTACCTTAGCTTTGAAGATCATGATAGGTCACCACCCTGAGTTCCCTCCAACACACACATCCCTGCATATTTTATATAATCTATGCAAGGCAGAACCTGAATGTCTGATTTTGGGGGAATAGGAAACTGAGTAAGTGGCCTGGGAATGATGTCCAATAAAATAATCAGGTAATAATTCTCAGCACAATCCTAATTACCTGAGACATGGATGCCTCCTGACCAGACTTCCAGCTGGCTGAAATACAGGCCTGAGCTTTATTGTTTGGACCATAAGTATTATGTTTGGAGTTGGAGCCAGAGACTTGTTCATACACTCCTGTGCACTGCCCGCATTATCTCAGAGTGCTTCCCCTGGCCTGGGACAGGCAGTCCCCTTCCAGGCTCATCCTCCTCACTCCCTGACTCTGGATCAAAGTCTGATGGATATATCCATCATGCCTGTGTCCCCATTCTTCACCTGACCCTGGGGCTGGCAAAATTCTTCCATCAAGAACCAGATAAATGTCTTGGGCTTTGCAGACTCTGCAGCCTCCACTCAATTACAACTACTCTGCACAACTACACACAGTACACAACAACACTCTGCCAGTGGAGTGTGAAAGAGCCATAGACAGTGGAAGTAAATAAAGGGGTGCAGCTGCCTTCTATACAGGACCTTGTGTGTAGACTGGGGTGCAGCTCAGTGGTACAGTGCTTGCCTCGCATGCCCGAGGCCCTGGGTTTGGTTCCCAGAACTGTAAAATTAATAACAACAATAATAAAGAGTGATTAGAGCTCATTTAGAAAACAGAAGCAGTCTGGATTTGGCCTGTGGGTTACAATAGTGGACTGGGCCCTGAGCTGCCCCGTGCATTGGAAACACTTTTCTGCCTCTTTATCCATTACATTTCTTTTCCGCAGTCTATTTTCTTTCACTTCTGCTATTACGTGAACAGCAACTGCATGTATCTTCTGTCTTGAACTATATCTTTCCATAAGTACACGCTGTTTGGGGGAACTTAGGAAAAAAACGAGTCAGCAAATGCTGATTCCCTGTGAATGGTGGAGTGAGCCAGAAAGTGTTCACTCGATTGACTTGGAGGAATGGTAGAAACCTATCAAAAGACAATAGTTATTCCAAAGACAACAGGATGCACAAGATCAGATTAGAGGACTGCTAATGGGATGTACAGTGCCACCTGCAGATTTCAGTCACAGCACATAGCACAGTGCATAAACCAAAAAGGCACATCACAACTTGGTTTACACGGCCAGGTGCATGAAGTGAGTGCTGTAGAAGATCCTGAGGGAATTGGGCTTGAGGCTCCAGGTTCAGCCATAACACAGCCATTTCCATCTCTGAGAACCACAGAGGGGCTTTTTATTTGTACACTGAAACAGGAGAATGCATAGTAGTCCCCCCGCATCCTTGGGGTATATATTTCAAAACCCCCAGTAGATGCCTGAAATCATGGATAGTTGCCAACTCTAAATATATCTTTTTTCCTATAGATACAAACCTCTGATATAAAGTGTAATTTGTAAATTAGGCACAGTAAGAGCTTCACAACAGTAACTAATAATAATTATTAGTAGACTAATGAACAAGTTGTTATTAAATAAGGATGACTTGAACACACCTCTTGATGGCCCACCTGACAATTGAGATGGCTGCTGACTACTGAGTGAGTAGCATTTACAGCATGGATACACTGGTCAAGGGATGACCACACCCTTGGTAGGACACATGGTATTTTAATGTACTACTCAGAATGGTGTATGATTTAAAATGACTGAGTTGTTGGTTTGTGGAATTTTTCATTTAATATTTTCAGTCTGAGGTTGACCACAGGTAACTGACACCATGGAAAGTGACACTCCAGGTGAAGGGAGATGACTGAGGTGTCAGTACTCTAAGTCATTCACCGTAAGAACTGGCCTCAGCTGGGCCAGATTTCTCTTACTGTTTTACGATGCTGAGAGAGAATTAATTTTTTCACTTAATATTCCTAACCACCATATTTAACAAGTAAATGGCAAGTACCTACAATGTACATGTATTGCTCTAGGAGCTGGGTATAGCTCAGACAAGTCCCTACCCTCCACAAAATGGGAATTATCCACAGTTAGACGGGAGCCTAGGAGCTGAAGTGATGCTCCTGTCACAAAACCAGGTGGCAACAGGCTCTGAAAGCCAGGTTATAACCACGCTGTTTTCTCTTGACTCTGACAATAGGTACCCGCAAGATGGAGTACAAGGGCAGCAGCTGGCATGAGACCTGCTTCATCTGCCATCGTTGCCAACAGCCCATAGGAACCAAGAGTTTCATCCCTAAAGACAATCAGAATTTCTGCGTGCCCTGTTACGAAAAGCAATATGCCCTGCAGTGTGTTCAGTGCAAGAAGGTATCTGAGTTCCCCCTGGGCCTTGCATGTTCTAGCTGGTTTGCCTCCATGGCCTTCTGTCAGGCCTCCCTTTATGCAGTAGCTAAGTGGCTTGAGATTGACATCGGTCCTGCCTCAGCTGTAGTCTCATGTGCTCCTGTGCCTTTGATCCACTGCATCTGTGTTCAGGTCCTTCTTTCAAAGACATGAGCACTTCTGTTTTTTGTGGTTAAAAATCCGTTAGCCCTGCTTTCCAGAATGTTTCCAAATATGCACTTAATGTTAGAGGGAAGGAGAAACTCTGTTTTTAAAGCTGATCTGGAATAAACAAGAAACCAGCTGCTATACTTGAGGGGGGAAGGAAGGGATGAGAGAGGAGAAAAGATAGGAAGGAAAGAGAGAGATGATGTGAGAAGTAAAGGAGAGAAGGTCTGTGCATGGATAGGGATTATTCATTAAACTGGATGTGTTCGATGACCAGAGAATCTCTATTGAAGCCCTTAAGGTCAGTACTACTCTCTGCATTTGTAAGCTTGTGAAAAAAAACTGTGGGGGATCACTGGCCCTGTTAGTCTAGCCCCACTCTGACCTGGGCACACCTGCTAGCTCTGCCACTGTACTGCTGAATGGCATCCATTGATTCTGCAAAGTGACATCTTACAGGTACACAAAGAATTGAATCTCTTGACTTGCATGGTTTTGGGGGGTTTTCTGGGTCAAGTGAACAGTGAACCGTTTCCACAGATGACAGGCTATGCCCAGGAAGAACACTATTCTTCTCTTTGTCCTTCAGTTGAACTCTCATCCCTGGTTTTATGCGGGTTCCTCTTCTCTGATCATCCCTTTTACTCTTCTCAAGGTCCATGGTCGGTTCCTTTGAGTTGCTGACTCTTCCTGCCTCCTGTCCACCCGGTGATCTATTCAGTTGCAGACATGACAATATGCCTTTGTGTGAATGTTCATTAAACCCACCCAGAATGTCATTCCTCAGACTGGGAATGAGGCCCTGGGGCACCAGGAATCCAATGGCAGACAAGCCAGCCCCAGACACTTGATATCCAGTCCCAGTAGAAATATACTGTACTGTCCAACCCAGCAGGTGTTCAATGACATCTGTGCTGGTGGCAGGGGGTTTTGGGGGGGGGGCAGGGGGAGTGAAGTATTAACAGAGTGGGTGACAAAAGGACCCTGGCTCATTTGAGGAGCGGGCGCCAGGTGGTGTCGGGGAAGGATTCTTGAGGAAGACAACACAGAGGCTGAGATGCATCTGAGTTAGCTGAAGTGCAGGGAGAGGAGTGGAGGGCCCAGAATTCAGAGCTGGGAGGGAGCACCAAGGGAGGGAGCTGATGTATGCCTCCCTCTGTATTCCCCATAGAAACATCCAGACCAAACATGCTTCCATAAATCCTTTCTGGGGACACAGTTTATTTATAGGCAAACTATTTATGATCTATGATCAAATGAAAAGATTATAGAAGGAGAGTCCTGACATGTCATTAACCAGTTATGAATTAGTTCTTGGGCAAGTTACTTATAAATTTCTCTGGGTCTCAGTTTATTTATCTGTAAAAGGAAATAATTTGTCTTCCTTCATAAGCCTTAGATAAGGATCAAAGGAGTCTCCAAATTCTGTCACACCATTCAAAAAATAAAACGTGCAGAAGGGCACATCCAAGGTGTTATGGTATTTCTGCTCCATCTTCTGCTGCCCTGGTTCTGTGGTGCTGAGACTCACCTGGACACCTCTGATACCTCACTCCATTATGAATCCATTATTTACACGAATGTGAAAAGCAACATTTGGAGGAAAATACTAGATAGAATTGAGGTAGTGATGAGCAGTTCATCAATTTGCAGCTTCTTCTCACAAATGTCCTAAGACTGGAAGACAGTGTGAGGACAAAGTCCTTGGGCCTATTTTTCCCAAAGTTTCCGGGATGCTGGTCCCTTTCTGTGGCATCTGCAGATGCTGTCTAGGGTCTTTTCAGTCTCTTTCTTCTTGTTCCACAGCTCTTCTTGCTGAATGGGCTGAGCTGGAGAGCAGTGTGGGAGGAGTCACAGGCCAGGTTTTGTAATGAGACCACAAGAGATTGCTCCTTTGTCCTCAGCACTCCCACCTCATGGATGAGAGGACTGAGGTGCTGAGATCTTTAGCTGTGACTTGCCCCCAGTCACAGGGCTGGTAAGGAGTAGGGCTAGGATTCAGGCCCCAGTGTCCTTGATGTGGTCTCTGATTGTGCCTCTCCACCACACTACCTCCCTACTTGGGCAGGTGGCAATGCTCCCATGAATCTGAACCTTAGTTCTTACTCACCTGAAGAGCTGAGGGCAGACACAGACACACAAGGGCCAGTGTCACTAGCAGGAAAGCCGGAGGCTGTAACACTGGAGTGAAAGTACTTGGAGGAATAACAGTGGAGTTTGCAAAGCAGCTTTTTTATGACTTAACAAACCCGATCTTTTCTGGGTGTGATCTGCATCATTCAGTGGCAGCAGCAGAGATGGAGGATGGTTGGTAGGAACAGAGGCCACTAACTTTCCCCCTTGTTCCCCCAGCCCATCACCACAGGAGGGGTCACTTACCGAGACCAGCCCTGGCACAAGGAGTGCTTCGTGTGCACTGCCTGCAAGAAGCAGCTGTCGGGGCAGCGCTTCACAGCCCGGGATGAGTTTGCCTATTGCCTGACCTGTTTCTGTGACTTGTACGCCAAGAAGTGTGCAGGGTGTACCAACCCCATCAGTGGTGAGTGTCCCAGGAAAATCACTGCCAGGGCACCGGCCATCAGCTCCATGGAGCCACCTGAAGGTTGAACTAGGTCAAGCACTTCAGCACATGATGGTGTTGAAAACCTTAGACCCTCCAGGCCTTGCTGAGGTTCTGTACCTGCAGGCCTTTGTCTTCCATGCTTTCCTCTCCTTGGTCCAGTGCTAATGCTCCAGCACATCCTAATGACTTCCTTCCAACACACTTGGTCACTGGAAGCCATGTGCGTGCTCTCAAGTTGATGGTCTTGCTTTGGGTTGGCTCAGCCTTAAAACTGAAGTCTACGAGTCTGTGACAACCACATGAGCACCATGAAGTCTGCCATCTTCAGGCTTAGCAGCTGACCTGGGCTCTTAGAAGTGCACAGTGGCATCTTAGTGAGACTTTCCTGCCATAGCGGACAGTAGGTAGATGATGGCAGAGGGTTTGGTCTTAGTTGTTTTCTCTTATCACAGTTCCCAAAGAGTTTGGTAAAAGAGTTCAAAATCTGATTGACTAGGAGATCAGGCAGTGGACTAAGGAATTAAACATGCCAAAGAAATTCAGGGAGGAGAATTAGTTGGCTTCAGACTGAAGTCCTTTTAATGGTCACCATATATTGCCACACCAGTGACCCAATAGGGAGAGAAAAGTGAGAGTATTCTGTCATGGCATAAGAAATGTTCTATTATGTGATTTTTCCACCCCTACTCACTCAGTCAATGGTGTCATACCTCTCATAGGAAGATGGCAGACACATCTGGTACACAGTGGCCTGGCCACATGACTCTCCTGTGTGGCTTTGCAATGTAATTCCACAGACACATTTATTCACCCCTGTCCTATGCAGTTTTCCTTGACTTTCCTTTTCCTCAGGTCTAGAGCCAAATTCACCTAACTTCCTACACCATTAAAACAGTCCTTTGGTGTATAATCCAGAGCTCATTACAGTTCCAATTGAAATTAAAATATAAAGAAAAAAATCACAGCACTTAATTTTCCTATGTTAAGACATCCAATTCTAGCCATTTATTTACCCTTTTTCTCTCAGAATCATTTAAAGGAAAAAATTCAGTCTTCTACCTTAACATACTCATCCCTAATGCTGTTTTCATAGTGGCTTCCATCAATGTAAATGTTTATAAAATGAAACATTCATCCACAGAAAAGCACTTTTGAATCTAATAACTGGATATGGATAGTAATTGAAGTTATCATCATAGTATTGAAAAAAAAACACTACTAGGAAAACAAAACAGAAAACTTTAAAACAGCAGAATTAATTCTCTGAAAAGGAGTGACAAACTTTGCACTAAAATATACTTTTAGCTAGATTTCCAAAGAACTGCATAGGGACAACTGCAAAGCTTAGATTATTTCAAAATATATCCTTATTTTTTTACTTTTCCTCTTTAACAAAATTTATTTTTGTAAATAAATCGAAGTTGGAATTTTCCAACTTTTTATGTGCAATGATGCTTAATTATCATATAAATATAGTTGATCATCATTAGTCAGAATCCAAACTTACAAACTTGCATGCTTGCTAAAAATTGATTTAGAACCCCAGATCGATCGATACCTAGATGCTTCACAGTCATCCACAGACAGGCACAGGGCAGTGACAAAGTTGAGTTGCCAGACACACATGTTCCCAGCTGAGGAATGATGTCTATTACAGCTGAGGTGATGTCCTGCTCTCTGGTTTCAGTGCTGATATTGCAAATAAGTGTTCTTTTCTTGGTCTTTAAGTGACACATTTTTCTCATTTTTTTGTGATTTCTGTTGGCACCTCCACTATTTAAAATGGACACTAGTTCCATCTTGTGTCTCTGAGCATGAAAAATCTGATGTGCCTTATAAAGAAAATATATGTTCGATAAGCTTCATTCAAGCATGAGTTACAGTACTGGACCATAAAGTCAGTGCTGATGAATCTATAGAATATAAGTAAGAAACACATAAAATAACATCTTGTATTAGTCAGTTGATAAAAATACAGTCAGCAGAGAGGCCAGTGGGAACCTAACCTTGAGTGTCTTCTTCAAGCAGTGGTTCAGCATTTGATAATTCAGTGTTCATAAGACATCATGGGATATAACTACTGTGAATAACCACGATTGGCGGTACCTACATCTTCCCTTTAGGACGACTCATCCCCTTTGACTGTTGTTGGCTCTCATATCAATCACTTACCCCATCTGCCAGCATTTCACAACAAAAGTGGAGTTTCTAGAAGGACCTTTCTGCCCTGCATGGCACCTATCACATACTTTTTCATCCTCCCCTTGCAGTGCCGATCCTCCTCCTTGCACCCAGCTCTGGGATGCAGGGCTCACCAGGAGTAGGAGAAGGGAGAAATGTAATGGCAGCAATCCTGGGGCATCCGAGAAGCTTTTTCTTGGCTTTGTAGCTCACTCAGGTCTATAGGCCTAAAAGAAAAAACCGCCTTCCAGCCCTTCAGCAGCCTTGCCTGTCAATCAATCAAAGTGTGGCCTAGCCACTGGTTTTCAAGCTTAGCTGTGTACTGCAAACTGCTGAGGAGAGTCAAAAACAACTGATGATTGAATTGATGTGAGCTGTGACTTTAACATTGGAATTTTTCAAAACTTCCCAGATGGTTCTGATATGCAAAAAAGTTATATCTACTGGTCTAAAGTACCAGTGGAGTTCTGCCCTGGACCAGAATGAGGACAGACAAGGGATACTGTGGAAACACTGGTTATTTGACATAACTGGATTTTTTTGGGGGGGAGGGGTGGTAGTTCTCATGACCAATCCTAGGGCCTCATACCCTAGTGGTCTACCACTGAGCTACATCCCCCAGCTCCAGTAACTTTTTTTTTTTGAAGCTATATACAGTGTTTAGGAAAAGAGTTGGCAGGATTTTCTGGTTTGTCTTGCATAAGTAGCAGAAGGCACCGTGGCATTAGAAGGAGTACAACAATTTGCATGACAGGTCTGGGTTCAAGTCCCAGCCCTGTCATTCACTTGCTGGGAAGAGTAGCTCTAAGGCCTCCCCCATGTAGATCAAATGTTCAAGGTCAGCCTAAAGGCTTAAGCTGTAATCAAAACCACCTGGTGAAGTTAAGACTCTTCATGCTCATCTGAGAACTCAGACCATTGGAAACAGAGTAGTCAGTGTGGCTACTCTGTTTTTAATATGACTGATCACACCATTATTTCTGGAAAGAACTCTAATTGAAATTCATTATCTACATTTCAACAGAACAGATTGTAACTGTGAGAAAGTTCTGTTTTATTTCAGGGTGGGCAGCAGTACACAAACCACCTGCCCCTGATACCATAATCAGCAATCATTCATTGTACCTTAAATATTTGACAGGGATTAGTCATCAAACACAAATCAAGCAGTCAAACTGAAAACAAGTTACTACTTTACTTGGTTAAAAATGTTGGAACTGTGGCCAGCCGCAGTGGTGCACCCCCGTAACACCAGCAAATGGGCAGGCTGAGGCAGGAGGGCCACAAGTTTGAGGCCAGCCTCCACAATTGAGCCAGACTCTGTCTCAAAATAAAAAACAGAAAGGACTGGGGGACTGGGGATGTAGCTCAGTGGTAAAGCACCCCTAGGTTAAGTCATCCTCAGTACCATATACATATATATATATACATGTATACATACACACACACACACACACACACACACACACGCATACACCTGGGGATGTAGTTTAGTATTAGAGCACTTGCCTAGCATGAGGTCCTGGGTTCAATCCCCAGCACCACAAAAAATACAGTAAAAAATAAAACAACTTTGTCCACTCCCTTTTTTATAATCTGCTCCAACTGCATTAGCCCCATCTTCCACCCTAGCTCTTCACCTCGCTAACCCCCTTGTTCCTTTACCTGTACTGCTAGCCTGTGCTTTCAGGGCTGATCTCAGGATCTCCTCTCTTCAAGTAGAACCATCCCCCCACTCCTGTGGCTTCTTGGGAGGCCTTTCTTGGCCATTCCAGAATCAACCCTCTCCTAACTCCCATTAAAACCTCACCCATTAAATCACAAGTGAGCACGATATTTGAGGCTCCAGCGAAGGCATGAGGGAAACTCTGTTCTCGTGGAGTTTTGTTTCATGGGAAAACGTGCAATGAGCAAGTACACAAACAGGAGGCACTTTTTTCACAATGCTGCTCACACCTCATGGAACCAGTTGCTATGGCTATTCCTTCCGACACTTGTGAGCTCATTGAAGCTGTGCGTAGTGGCTTATTAGATATGAATTCTTAGTTCACAGTTGTCCCTGGGCTAAAAAGTCACTGTCCATGTCACAGGATGCAAATGTTGAAATGCCCTCAGTGTCAGGTGCCAGTTCTCACCAGTTCCCACTCCCTTCCCTCCTTTACCCCACGTGCCATCTTCTCTCTTCACAGGCCTGGGCGGCACCAAGTACATCTCCTTCGAAGAACGGCAGTGGCACAACGACTGCTTTAACTGCAAGAAGTGCTCCCTGTCCTTGGTGGGGCGAGGCTTCCTCACCGAGAGGGACGACATCCTGTGCCCGGATTGTGGGAAAGACATCTGAAGGCAGGCAGAGGCTGCGGCTGGCGACCTCACACAGATTCGTGTTTTCTTTCTCCACTAGGCAATGTGGTGTTCTGGTTCCCACCGCCACCTAGAGATTTTCCTCTTTTGCTTTCCAGTGATCTTCATGTTTGTTAAAATCCTTTAATCCTTGTGCTAGTTCAATCCGGGGAAGGAGAAACTCCTTTTTTAAACACTAGGTGGGAAGATGGTTTGGAATTTTTGTAATCAAGTAAGACAAATCCAAGCATAAAAATCCTTTTGAATGATATCTTTATAAATGCATCTTCTTCCACTGCTATTTAATTTTTAAGTGCAATTGACATACGTCACGAACTTGAAAGTTTTCCAAACTATAAATCGGGTAAAGAAGAGTTGGTATTTGCAGCTCTGTAACTTCCTAAAGCAAGGTTATGTGACTTACAATAAAGGTAATCAGAACAAAATGTTTTGCCAGACACAGCGTGTGAAATAATGATTAAATGTTGAGTTTCTGGGTCTGAGTTACACTCTATCACATGGTCCAGTGAAGTTCAGGTTCTAATGGGCTGGGCCAGTGTTAACTGAAATTGCATCACACCATTTATTTATAGGAAGCCTTCGCAGCACCATATTTTCCTTTGCTGCTTTTCCCCCCAAAACCCTTAGCACTCTTTTTCTTGGAATATAATGCTCTACCTTTGATGCAGTAACATGGGCTCCATAAGAGTGGAAGAGGAAGCTAATGATGGGCAAGTCATTTTGGGGGTTATTTCTATTGGGAGAGCTCCATTTTGTTCTATTGTCCTAGGCCCGCCTTCTCTTCCACAAAGGACAAAAGAGACAACATCTTATTCCTTTTTACACTCTCAATGTCCTAACAAGTGAGGGCATTCTGAGAACCTTTAGCATTTTTGAAAAGATATAAAAGATAGGAAACAGAGACAGAGCCATTGCTGTAAAAATAATACTCTGAGCTCCTAGTGTGTCAGTAGTGTGTAAAGTAATCTTGGCTAGCACAGTACACATTTGGGAAACACTGAGTCACTTTCTGGCATAGAACATTGCACATTTTGCTTTAGAATGGTAGCACTAATGACCTTTTGTCCTTTAGCTCTCTAAGATAATGCAATGTGATAAAATGCTAAGCTGAGCAATAGAAAGATCCAGTGGGTGGCAGCATTGTTGGAAATACTTGCTAAGGTGTGAAATGGGTCTTCTGAATTTATAGTTGACTTTAGGTTAGATTTAAACAAATAACTCCAAGCTGGGCATGGTGGTACACATTACAGAAACCTGGGAAACTGAGAATGGAAAATCGCAAATCCGAGGCTAGCTTTAGCAACTTAGTGAGACTCTGATAGCTTAGTGGTAGAGTATCCCTGGGTTCAGTCTCCAATGAGACACACACACACACACACACACACACACACACACACCTCCATCCCTTATCAGTTGTAATGCCATTTTCTACCTCATAAAAGTAAAAGCACTCCAGAGTTCATGACAGAACATCTTATTCACTCCTCAATTAAACTACAGATACGCCATCTTTCCTGATCCAAAACCAGGGGAGTTCCATTTTGAGTCTCAAAGTAGCTCCAAATACACTAATCATCAAATAATCATTCTGAACAAAATATTTTTAAATATTTTGGAACACTGGAGCTTGATCCAAAGTAGGCAAATGTTGGAGGGGAGTGGAATCTTGGAAGAGGATGGCACTAGGTGATTGTCCTGTTTTTATGACTATGGCAGGTCTCAGGGGAACAGCTAAAACTCTGTTAGCAAATCTTCAGCCTCGCTGGCTTGAGAAATCAGAGGCCAGAGTTTGGGACAAACAGCTCCTGGGGTGGGAAAGAAAATCCTGGAAAAAAGAGCCCCAAGTTCTCTGTCTGAACCTCTTCCTGCTGTGAAATGACATATAGAAACCCATCACTTAAGTCCCTGAGTTTCCCTAAAGGCACACAACAAATAGAGACACATGCATTCAGGAAAATCAACTCTTAGCAGTGACAGCCCACAGTATTCCGGCCACAACCTGGTCCTAAACCACTCCCACTCCCCAGCCTGTGACCAGCTCTGTGCAAGTGCAACCAAGAAGGTAATGGCTTCCTCTGCCCCAGGAGGAACAGACTGAGAATAGTGGGCTCCCAATTAGCCCCACTCTGTTCATATGGTGGAGGTTCCATATTGGAAGGGGCAATCTGAAAGACCAAGGATACCAACCCACTGAGAAGTGACATTACTGCTAAGCCCAGAGGGGAGGAGAATGGGGGAGGGGGATGGAAGGAGGGTGCAGTGGGAGGGGGTGTGATAAAGAGGCAGGCTCTGCTGAGGCTGGCCTCCCAGGAATAGGCAATCCTGTCTCAGCCTATGGAGCTGCAGGGATTACAGGTGTGCACCCTGGCTCCCAATTTAGCTCAGCAGCTCTGCCTGAGGGGACTGATACTTAGTACTAAGATCAGAGAAATCTGCCTAAGGGGTTTGTCAAAAACAGTACAGATCTTGCTGACCTAATTAAGTGGGGGTTATCAACTCCTTGATAGTTGTGGGAAAAGCAAAATGACAGCCCATCCAAAAGCTTAATTATGGGTTGCCAACCTATATCACGGAATATTTCTAACATTTTAGAATGCTCCCACATTTCTCTTCCAAAAAGGGGTCTCACTTGTGTCACCATAGTTAAGTTTTGCCTGTTTTATACATTTTTGCAGGTATGTTCAATTTCAGCTTAATAAAAAATCTTAAAGAACTATATTTGTTTTATAGCCTATTAGAATGTGCTCTTCATCTCTGAATTTCAGCATTTTAAAATTGTGACCTGGTGTGAATCTCTTCACTTAATGCTCCTTTGAGTTTGTTGATTAGTATTTTTCATCAAATTTGGGGATATTTTCAGCCATGAAAAATTCTTAAAATGTTTCTTCTGTCCATGTTTCTCTTCTGATAATTCCATGATGCCTACATTGGTATGTTGAATGATGAATCCCATTTCTCTGATCTGTTCACTTCTCTTTATTCTTTCTTCTCTGTTTGGATTTCATCACCTCTGCTGCTGTAACATCATGTATCTCCCACGTCATATCTACTCTTGGGCACTTGTAGTGCATTTTTCATTTCAATGGATGAACTTTCAGCTCTAGAGTTCTATTTGATTCTTTTCTGTATGTTCTATTGTTATTTTGTTTGATAATTATCACACCTCTAATTCTTTAAACATGGAACTAAAGGATTAGTTTTTGAATACACATGTTAATGTTTAGCCAATGTTTGGTGAGGTTTCATGTAAGCACTTTGAGTCAGTGAGACTTCTGCCTTTGCTGATGGATCCCTGAGGGGCTTGAAGGATGCTTTTGTAAGTCCACTCTGCATCCCACTGATTGCTTCTTGAATGTAGCACAACTTATGCACAATCTTTTGGACCCTTAGGGATAAATGAGATTTCTGGGAGTCCCTGTGAGCTAAATCCTGCCCACTACCTGTTTTCTTTAAAAAAAAAAAATTGTATTGGAATACAGGAATGCCTTTTCATTTATGTACTGGGTGTGTGTACACATCAAACATAGATATTTTCACCAAGCTGTATAATTTTTTAACTCATACCCTAATAAAAATAAAATACGTATGTTGTGCTTTTTTAGTCTCCTGTAGTGGGTCGTCATTTTAAAGCTTACTTTTTCTAAACACAGTAAGCAAACATGTTTGATCTTTCTTGATTTTTACTTGATTACTCCCATATATGAAAACTTCAGGGGTGTGTCTCTACTGCATGTTTCTGCAGGAGATGGGCACACTGCTCCCTTGCATGCTTGTATAACTTGGATTGTGCTAATCATTGCTTCCCCTGCCCCCGCCCCTGCCCCTGCCCCATGGTACTGCATATGGAACCCAGAGCCTTACATAAGTGCTCCATCACTAAACTACATCCCCACCTTTTTTTTGGAACAGTCTTGCCAAGTTGCCAGGCTGGCCTCAAACTTGCAATCGTCCTGTCTGGGCCTCCCCAGTACATGTACAGGTGCACACCACATGCCCAGTTTATCTTTGCCTTCTTAAGACTGCCTATGGGTATCTCCTGAGACTCAGAATGAGGACATCTTCCTGCAGTGGTGATTTCTATTGCCTGTGCTAGTGTCCTAGACTACCACCAAGACTGGAACTACTCCCAAGACACGTCCTCACTTTTACCATTCTAGGGATGTAAATTTTTGGCTCAAATCCTATGAGAGCCTGCTTCCATCCCACCTCATTCCTCTACTTTCCTTTCTTCCTACTTTCCATACTTTCCACTCCCCCCACCACCCCCAGTTTTGTTCTAATTCACTTGTCCTATGTGGCATTGTCCTTTGAAGTCGTATGTAGCAGGTTCTGGCTTGGAGGGCTGAGCTTTCATTTATCTCTTCCTTAAAGTTTGGACAAAGCATCAAAGAAAATGGCCTACTCTGTGTTCTGGTTTTCTCTCAGATTTTGCCTATAAGATCTTTGGTGCTTTTAGAATTTAAATATGTACATATTTTTTCCAGTATAATTGCTCCTTACATTTAAGGTCAGAGTAATCCTTTTTCTCTAATGTTTAGCATATGAACTACAAATACTGCATCAGTTAATTCCTATTACACATTCTACAATATTGATTTACATTAATTTTTCTTTTAGTGTCTTAAACGAAATTCAAATCTAAACAACCTTATATTATGTTATATACTTAAATTTTGTAGTGATACTTAGGATACTGTAAAGTTCCTAAGAGCTAGTTTAACTTCAGCCAAAACTGAAAATCCAGTCACTGAATAGCTGAAGAAACACTTTGACCATCACTCCAGGTGGACTGTGACCACAGAAAGAAGCTCAGTACATGTGTCTGCTGTGATGCCATGTGCCCTGGAACTACACTGGTTACTAATCTCTCAACATTGTCCTTAGTGAAAGCTTCACCTCTTCAAAAGAACTGTGTTGTTAGTAGAGCATAACCTTAGAGATCAGCATAGAAATCCTTGTCATCACATAGATGAAGCCCAGGCTATATGCTGAACCCATCACTGACTTGCCACAGCTAGACCCAATCCAACATGTCAGAAGAGGGCTGTCCTTGAGGAATAGGTCAGTCCCAGAACTCCTTGGGAAAACAAAAAACAAAAAAACACTTTTTAATTAATTATACCAAAGCAGAATAAAAATGATATTGACTGATAAATTAATTACATTGCTTTACAAACTTATAAAATGGATAATCCTCAATTATCTCTAGTGATGCTCATTCAGACTTGACACCTTTCACTGCTTGCTTAGCTATTAAATGACAAACTTAAGGATCTTAGGGATAAGCATAAGGTAAATCCTATAAGAAATAAGAAGCAGAGTATAACCCATCTGCTTGACAAAGAAGGAAATGAAGCCCCAAAAGAATAAAGTTTACTTGACTGCAGAGAGGTCACACATTAGAAACCAGTTCTGACTCCTGGCCATTGTTCTATAAAAGATGAATTATTTTTATACAAAGATCATTATGAGGCAAATTCTATCTCTGAATACATACGCAATCTTTTTAAACACTGAGAAGGAAATGTCTAGATGACGTACATTCCAAAATGTGCATGAACTCTGAAACCAACCTTTTAGTCCCCAAAATAGAAAATAAAGGAAGTTACAAAAAACAAACCCACCGAAGTGACATCTATAGTGCATAGTCTATAAAAGCATTTACACAACTAGAAGCACATGAATAAAATTATCACCCAGGTTATAGGAATTTTCTAAAAGAAAAATCCATCAGTTTGCTTTTGGTTGGTTTCTCCAGGCTTCAAGAAATTAAAGATTACATATAAAATATATTTTAAAATATAACTAATACACTATTTCATAGCGCACAGTATGCTGAGATTTTAATTATTAAATGTTCTTTAGATTTCTTCTCAAATGATTAGACAAATCAATTGGAACTGATAAAAACATGGCCCTTGAGAACAGAGACTGTCTTATTTACTGCAATACCTTATTTAGAGCCTGAATAGAGTAGATACCTTTTAATTGTTGAATGGATATTTGTCCAGCATTTTTTTTTTTTTTTAGGAAAATGGAGAAAAGTTAATTTGGCATTGTCTTTTCATTAAAATGTTAAAACTGCAAAACCATCTTTTAAATAATACAACTTAACACCAGAAATGAAAGAGATGTCTAAGACTAAAAGCAAAAGGAATTATATATAATTACTATAATGTACCTTATAAAAGGTATTTTCCCTCATAATTATAGGCAAGCAATTCTATAGCTGCTAAAATGTATACAGGAATTGAACAGCTAAGTCATTGGATGGCAACTGGTAAGAGTCATTTTCCTTGTTGGAGTGAGAGATTCAGACATCAGTATGAACTTACGTTTAACTTAATGCAGCCAGAGAGGGTTGAGAGTTTGGATCTGGACTGCTTCCAAAGGCCCATGAGTTAAAAGCTTTAACCTCAGCAAGGTGTTACTAAGAGGTGATGGAACCTTTAAGGAGAGTTGCCGAGTAGGAGGTTCTAGGACACTGGAGGAAGGCCCTCAAAGGGGACTGTGGGACACTAGTCTCTTCCTCTGTCTCTTTCCTTCCTGGCTACCATGAGGGAAGCAGTTTTGACACATACTCTTGCTAAGATGTGCTGCCTTGCTACAGGCCCAAAAGTAACAGGGCCAACTGTTGCTGTCAGTTGAGAAAGCCTAGAAGCAAT
This sequence comes from Glaucomys volans, assembly GCA_020662805.1. Classification (NCBI taxonomy): domain Eukaryota; kingdom Metazoa; phylum Chordata; class Mammalia; order Rodentia; family Sciuridae; genus Glaucomys; species Glaucomys volans. The sequence continues at coordinate 63,934 of JAJEJO010004460.1, forward strand.
GGTCCCCCAACAGCAATGAGAACATCTAGTGCCCAGATCTTGGTTTTTAACCAATAAGATGAACCAAATCTCCAGAAGTGGCTGATCCTAGGACATGGGCAAAAAATATACAAAATGAACCTAACTACATTCTACAGTGCCAGAAAGTAGGAATGTGCTCAAGAGAAAACATTGAGTCAAAGGGAGCAGGAGCTAACTGAAAGAGCTTTTAATGGCCAATGATGGAACAATATGAGGGGAAAAAAGTATTAAATAAATATAAGTATAAAGTTAGTTTCCATGAGTCCAGACATAATCAAATACATTAATTGTGAACAGATAAATCTGAGCAAAATCTCAAATAATTTATGTAGATACTTGAACAAAGTAGAGCTTACCTCTCTACTCCTTAAATGATGTCCTTCCGCAGAACACAAGGAAAGGAAGAACAGGGAAGTCATAGAGGAGAAACCTGACAAATACTACCTTAAACCTTAAAACATCATGTTTATAGTATGTAACCTCAAAATAATGTGATGAAAACCGGACTTCACCCCAAACCCATAGCCACGATCTAATCACTAGACAAGCACCAGACAAATTCCAATTGAGAGACCTAACAACCTACCTGACCAGGAGTCCTCAAAACTGTCAAGGTCAACAAAAGCAACATGTCTGAGGAACTGTCACAGTCAAGAGGAGTCTAAGGGGACTTGATGACTAAGTGGTATTGTGGGGAGGATCCCGAAAAGAAATTGGATGCTAGGTAAAAACTAAGGAAATTTGAACAAAGTATGGACTTTAGTTAACAATAACATTGATATTGATTCCTTTTGACAAATATTCCATACGATGTTAATATGGAAACTGGGTGTGAGGTATATAAAAACTGCTAAGAAGTTTATTATTAAAAAGTTAAAGAAGCTGGGCGCAGTGGCGCATGCCTCTAATCCAAGCGACTTGGGAGGTTAAGTCAGGAGGATCACGAGTTCAAAGTCAGCCTCAGCAACTTAGCGAGGCCCTAAGCAACTCAGTGAGACCCTGTCTCTAAAATAAAATACAAAATAGAACTGGGGATTGGGCTTAGGGGCGGGTTGCCCCTAAGTCAAATCCCAAGTCCAAAAAAAAAAAAAAAGAGTTAAAGAATTATATAGCGAGGCAGAATGGACATAACAGAAGGCACAGTTAGTTATGGTGTTTTTACAGTTTCAAAAAATATTTGTCTTCTATAATTGGTAGAATATTTTACAATTTCTTAAAGGTTTAAGAGTTAAACAAATATCGATATTTTAGTTCCAACTACACAAAGACAAAAAAAATTTCGTAAGAGGAAAAAAGATTTTTAGGGCTGTTACATGCTTATTTTATTAGTCTTACTTTTTAAAATGAAACTGAATAGTTAAATCTGAACAGTTAACAGCTTCCAATTGCTCTTAGAATCAAATCCAAAGTACTTACCACAGATGGTCATGTAAGTTCCTACATAATGTGGCTCCCACCTAACTTCTCCAACTTCATTTTGTACCATGCTTGCCTCTTTTCACCACCATGGGCCACACCAGTTTTTCTGTTTTAAAAACCTATTAAGCCTCAGAGCTTTCAATCTTGCCTGGCCTGGTATCCATCATCAACTCACTGGGGAGCAAATCACCCTCAACACTTATTGGCTTATCTCTGTTCCACTTACCCGATTCTGTAAATCACCAGAGATTGGTCTCACCTGGGACAGCAACACAGCTGTCAGCTTGCAGCTAGACTGGGACTGGTGACTAGTGGTTACATGTCTGGTGGTTAGTGCTGGCTGTTGGCTGGGCCACCTATTTCCACTGAACAAAGCCTGGGTTTTTTCACCAGGTTGCAGCAGGGGTCCAAATGTAAAAGTAGAAATACTCATTTGACCAAAGAGAGTTACAAGGCCAGTCCATACTCAAGTGGTAGGAAACAGACTCCACCCTGGATGGGAGAATGGACAAAGCAGAATGTGCAACCATCTAAAACTGACCACATGTAGGATGTTTTTCCTGAAAGCTTTCCATGGCTGTCCCTTAGCCATTCTGCCCTTAAACTATCTATCTTCCAGGAAACCTTTCCTAACCACAATATTTACAGCCGCTCCTCACCCTACCTTCCTCAACCCTCACCATTTCATGACTCTCTTTTATTATTTCCTTTCCATCATTACAAATATGCATTATTTCACTGTTTACTTGTCTGCTTTCTCCATGAGAGCAGAAACTTAATATGCCTTATTTACTCCTAAGATCTTGAACAGTAGGTACTTAAGATATATAGGCAATTCACATTTTTATTTTTTATTCTACTGTAGGGAAAATAATCAAGTTATTAAACAACTTTAAGAGTAAAGCACTTTAGTTAGTAAATTGCACTTAATCTAAATGGATTTTTTTCTTCGGTCCAGAGAAAAGAATGAAAGATCTACTTTTCAAGATCCAAAGCAGAAAATTACCTGAATCTTTCCCAAGTTACTTTAGAGCTTTAGTCTTCATATACAACAACACTGATACCAGTTTAAAAGTTAGTGGTTTTATTTTTTAGATCACCCCAACACAATCTCTCAATTGAGTCTCTGGCTTGTCCTATTTTGTTAGGAAAACTTATTACATGGGAAGATTTGGGAACTTCTGTTTTCGTCTTTCACGGCGTAGTGGCAGTCAACATGTCAATCTCTATAGTGCCATCATGTTCCCAAATACCAGACCACTCTAAGCTTCTGCTTATTGTAGGAACTCCAAGATGAGGCTGGACTGTCTGGATCCTGCCTGATCCCAATCAACACACATACAGAAGATTATACAATGAAAAAAACAAAAAACAAAAAAAAACTTTTCATTTAGTTTACTCAAATAAAGATGAATCATTTTTTCATTTTATTTTTTATGAATGACAGACCTACTCAAGATAATTTTACTCAGTTTATTTAAATAATGATAGGCTACTTAAAAGACTTTTTACATACAAAAATGTACATTACAAGGTCAAACGTTTCTGTACTGAATTACAAAACTTGCACAAGCATTTAATAAAAGAGCACACTTAAAAACATTTTGACCATTTGGTAGCCTCTAAAAATTACTGAAGTTCCACAGTAGTAAATAGAGGAAGTTCTTACATACATATGTGATTTACTCTACTGGCAGTTTTACTTAATGTAAGTTTTTAAAAAGTCATTGCTATTGAATGAGTCTCTAGATCAGTTTTAGAATTGTCTCTCAAAACTTAAGTCAATCAAAATATTATTTCAAATAAAAACTTCAATTCTGAAGAATTTTAACCCTAGCAAATATAGCCTCATAGCAGTAGTAAACCAACTTTCCAAGGCACCTGGTAGCTGTCTAGATTAATAAGGCTAGTTTGGAAAACTGCACTGCCTTTACAGCCACTAGGAAGCAAGTTAGTGCCCTGGAGCTGCAGGGTCTTGAGACTGCAGAATTCACATGGCAGTCTATGATCCCTTAAGTGCAAAAGGACTGGGGTTAGCCTATCTTTGCCCCTTAGTGAGTGGGTAGGGTCAAGCAATATGACTTGCAAACATAAGCCTGAAGCTTAGGATCTTAGAAAGGACAAGAATGGAAGAAATAAACCATTTGGGACTGAAGAAAAAGGGAAAAACAGGGTACAATATGAGAGGAAAAAAAAGAGCAAGGCCCACCTGCTGATGGCAGAAGTGGTGCCTCTTACTATACCTCAAGCCACCCACTGACTCTAATGCCATTAGTTTGCCTAGCCCAACAATAAAAGCTGGCTTTGTTGGAATACAGAATCAAAAGCAACACTATCAACCCAATGTAGTGAGTAAAAGTTATTCTAAAGTTGTATACCATTCAAATCAAGTCCTCCTAAACTGTCAAGCGAACCAAAACATCACTTCAAAATTAGACTCCCAGTGCTGCTGGCTCCTGACTTCCAGCATTCGGCAAGCTTCGTTATGTGGAGAAAGTCATTTTGAGACAAGCTCTATCCATATACCTTCAGATGGCACAGCGCTCTAAGATGGTGGGAGTATGTAATACACAGGGCATGGTTTAGCACTTCACCTTTCAAACTCAAAATAGCTCAATAATATGCTGCTATATGAGCACTGATTCTGAATGTTCATAATATAAACTTCAATTTGAAGCAACAATGTTACACAGTTCAGCTGTTATTACCAACCTACTCTGTAAGTTAAATATACAAATTAAAAATTAATTTCACTGAGTAACTAAAAAAAAGTTCCCACTGACTTAAAATCGTCAAATGGCTAACTCTCTTAACTAAGAGAGAAATACAGGTGGAAGCAGAGGGGACAACTAAATAGAAAATATAATTTGTCATTCTACCCTAAAATCTGTACTTTAAATCTCCCTTAACATATATTTACGTATAGGATCACAGTTCCCAATATTATATCAGCCCTGCAGATAATATATTTAAAAATTTACTGTAACATCAACAATTTATGCAACACTTAGTACATATCAATTTTGTCTTACATGTACAGATTTACAGTCTGGAATAAAGGCAGAATGGTTAAAACCTACAGAATTAAAGTCTTAGTACAGTACTTACCTGCAAGGCTGAATTAAGTTTTTGTAAGGCTATTTAATAGCTGAACTAAAATGTTTGGTTTAACAAATCGAGAGAAATGAGGCTCCTCTAAAAGCATATTGAAAAAGGAAAATCCCAATTTGAAGTTCAATCACACATGGAAAAAAAGTATAAAGTATATTCTTTGCTCTTGGTTAGAAATATACAGCAAAAAAGTAGACACCTGACCCATGAACATGACATAAACCTACTTTCTCACTGACTTCCATTATACAATTGGAGTGATACTACTCAAACAAAAATAATAATAATAATAATAATAAAACTTTGTAGATAATTCTGCATGGGACAGCTATATTATAGTATAGGGAGCCCCATCCAGCCATGATCCCATTTTCCCTGTGCTGCACTTTGCAGTGAATTCCACCTCCAATAGCCCCTATACCGCCTACTCCAGAGCACACTGATTTCCACCCCTTACTGCCATGCTTCCTGGACTCTCCTAAGTTCTAGAATTTTATGCCCTTCCCTCTTCTCTCAACTTCTTCCAATCAAGTACCACCTCTAACATGATTATTCAGCCTGAAGATTTTTTAATGAACTTCATTTAAAAAAGATTAAGTTCCCAGGAAGGAGTAATGGCTGAACTCACAGAGTGAGATCATAGACTGATTATGAAAAGAGTAGGCAGGACTGCTGCATGACAAGAACATTCTAAGGGATGGACTAGTCAGCTTATAATCAATCAATTCCATTATGCTTCAAGGGAAGAAGCAATAGCAAGCACTGACTTCCCCCCCCTTTTTTTTTTAAATGGGAAGAAGCAATGTAGCAATTAAAGAACAGCAATTTTATTTGTATACACGAAATAGTTTCCAACAGTACCACCAAGATTCTTTTCTTAGTGAACCCTTAAAGATGAGAGTGGCAATATTTACTAAAATACTGTGATGAATTGTTATATGTTTCTGCTTGGGAAAAGAAATTAATAAAAATGGTAAACCAGTATTTCAATCTTTTAAAAAAAGGTCAAATGTCCCCCCAAATAGACTCTGAAAGAGACTATTGAGAATAATTTTAAAAAGTCATTAAATGCTTTATGGCAGATTTGCAGCTAATGATCTGACTATGGTCAATATAAATGACATATATTAAGCCATTATTTTAAAAAGAAATCCTTTCATAATCAGGATACGAAAGACAAATTTTAAAAAGAAAGGAAGGGAGGGAAGGTGAGAAGGGATGACTGTATCTTTTTAACTTGTTTTAAATCTCTTAGGAAAATTCCACAATAATCAGAATTTTTGTAAATAGTGTCAATATATGTGAACTTGTTTGAAAAACTACAATTACAGTTATATTTACATTTTTGGAAACTTCCCTTCACGGCCATGTAACGTGTTGTATCTTCCTCTTCGTTTCTGGGGGCTTCAGGTTATTCTAAAAAATATGAATAGAAACCAGTTCATATCTACAGAAATGTCTCAGAACATTCTGAGCTGAAAAGAACATTCAAGCACCAAGGGTTAAAATACTAACGGAAGATCATTGCTGCCATCTGGTGGCAATGTAACTCAGGACATTAGGAAAATATAGGCCTCAGAGACTTTGGTCTCTCTGCTCTGTGGTTTTCAAATGTTTGCACATCAGAGCACTTAAAAATACGCCCAAGCAGGGGTCTTAACCCAAAACCAATGAATCGATAAAAGGTAGAGGGATGGGGAATCTCACTTCTCCTGTTTTGTTTTTTTGGCAGCTCCTCAGGTAATCCTAGTAAGGCAGAGCTGAGAGCCATTGACAGCTCCAAACCCACTTTCTCTCCTTGCCTAGCTCATCTCCTCCCCAACATCACAGTTCAAAATCAGTGGGAAACATGAACAATACAAGGGAACATTTATCATTTATAGCTATCTCACACCTCTGAAAGTAAAATTCCTTTGGGTAGAGAAATGCTCTTTAAGACCCTGGAAAAAAAATCCTCAAGGTTCACTCCTTACTGCAGGATTTATGCTTCCAACTCTCATCCTACACCTTCCTCCTCTCCCAAAAATGTGGGTAAGTAAGTATGGAGGCAGCATGGTGTCTTAAGTGTGTGCCTTGGGATCAAGCAGACATGGGTTCAAATTACGGTCTGGTCACTTACTAACTCAGGAACCCTGCACAAGTTTATTTAAATTCTCTAAACTTCTGTACCCTTGCCAGTGAAAAGGGAGGAACAAGAGTGCTTACGTTTGGGATTGCTGAGAGAATTCAATGAATAAGTAAAGGCTGGTTAAGTAACTTTCTTTTTCCAGGGTCTATATTTCAGAATGTTTGAACTACTCTGAGTTTTGATCCCTCTGACATTAGAAGATGATAATAAAGCCAAAGTATACTACAGGAATAATAACTATAAAACTGCTAGGTGTTTAAAAGTAAAATCACTCCTCTGAGGAGTCAAAGGAAAGACAATGAGAGCACACATGACAGATTCTCCTAAACTTCCTCTATCCATCCAAAGTCACCTATACTTCCCAATGGTAGGGAAGACCATTGGAATTGGAGAGAGTTTCTGGTGTGGTTTCAAGGTAAGCATGAACAGACTTGCGGTCAGGGCACAAATATTGTTTAACAAATAAATGACCCCGGACAAAGTACTTAACATTCTGAGCTTTACAAATAAAGGAGTACTCTCTCCTTTTAGTTCTAAGACACTGAAAAAAACTAGATGAGAAAAATCAAGAAAAAGTGCCTAATGCTCCACTATATACATTTTAAACAGAAATAAATTGAATGAACTTTTAAAAATACTGGACTTTAATATGTAATAATAACTTTAATAAACAATGGATTTTAAAACTCCAGGGTTCCAACACATAAGTGACGACATAGAAAAATCCAACAGGAGATAAAAGGGTTTAAGAGGAGCAAGCAGCACCAATGGACCAGTTCAAGCTGTCCGAGAACTGCTCAGGTTTCAGTCACACCACCAACTGGCACAGAAACCACCCCATACTTACTGTAGCCTCTGCTTCTTCTTTAGGAGCAGCTCGCTTTAACTTCACAGGAGTAGTTCCAACAGGGGACAAAGGTGGTGACTTCATAGTGCCTGAAGGACTTTTTCTATGCATTAAGTCATGGTTCTGTTTAGTGTCATTATTATTGTGTTCCGATTTATCGTTCGTAGGCAAATTGGAAGACAAAATTAGGGGTGAAACACTTGAAGAGGAATTTGATAATTTTCGAAAGGCATTACTGGTAAAGCTTGCCTGAGGGGGAGGTTTGAGTCGATCATTGTCTCCATTCTCTGTCTTTCTTACTTTTATGCTTGTACTTGTTGAGCTTCCATCAAATACAATGAGAGGTCTTTTCCTTAACCCATCTACAGTGCTACTCCTGAAATCAAAGAGAAGCACTTTTGAAAAATACTGTGTGGGATGGCAAACCAGTTCAATGGAATTCAAAATTAAAACAAAAACAACAAGATTACTGATAAGACTAATGTATGTTGACTACTGGAAATGAAATCTGGTGTTCACTCTAAAAGATAATTTTCTAGTGGGTTTTTTTGTGTGAATGTGTTTTATCAGTTCTGCTTTATTTTTATTTTGTTGGGTGGCATTATGATATTATGTTAAAATATCAATCACTTATCATTCACACTAGTGTTCTGTTTAAAAGTGTTAGAATATCAAGAAATTCAGTTAGATTTAATATATACACAAGACATAGCTAGTTTTAAAGTGACAAACATCTAACCCTAGTCCTTAAAACAGGATTTCCAAACAACGAATCACCAGATTGCTGACAGAGTTATACCGACCACATAATTGTAATGCTATTTCAAAAACTATATGAAGACTACCACAATGGCACCCCAGAATGAAGAACATTCTATTTCACTTACTAACAGTCTCTAAGGCCACAGTATTGTTTCAATTGTAACTGTAATATCTGTACAATTTTAATCATGTTTTGGCAAGAGTCTTCAAGTTTTGCTTCTCAAAATCTAATTTGCATTTTAATAGTAAAGGCAAATGCATTTATTTCTCATTACAACTCAAGTTATAGAGCAAATCTATGAAAAGAACTAAATGTTAATTTAACTTGAGAAGTCAGTTACCAGTAAAACACTTTAACTCTGCTAAAGTGCTACCCAGGCACCAGCATCATAAGTGACATCTTGGGAACTTGTAAGAAACAGAATCCAGGGACTCAAACTGAACTACGGAATCAAGTCTTAAAACTAGCATTTTAACAAGATCTCTAGGTGACAGACCACTCACCAATCCTTGGATCCCGAATGAGTTTCATTTTGTAGATGATAAAAAAATAAGCTCATTGTTTACCCAATGCTATTGGAAAAAAGAAAGAGGGAGGGAGAGCAGGGCTCATCAGCCTGGGAGCATTGAACCTAAGATTCAAGGGGCACATTGAAGTTGAAGAAGCCTAGCAACAGGGAGCAAGTTCTATGTGTGACCTTAGGCATGTCAAGCAACATGTATGCTGCTCAACAGTGCAAGATCTCTCTTAGAAATTTCCAATTTCAATGCTTGCTGATTCAAGAATGAGAGACTACAAATTTTTAAGATAGAGCCAAAGATCATTTCCAAAATGGTACTGAAGGACTGTCCTGTGAAGTTGCTTCAAAGGGAAGTATAACCAGACTTGAAAATTTTGTTTACTAGGACCAAGAAAAAAGTAAATGAAAAAGAATATGCCCTGTAACCCATAGGCTGGCAAAAGCTAACACTAGTGCAGTCTGTACTTAATATGTAACCATCAAGCTAAAATTATGCTGAGTTGAAATATGTTCCTGATCAAAAGTGAGATTGTGCAAGTATTATTTAGGTATCGGAGACTGAACCCAGGGCCATGCACATTGCTAGGCAAGTGTCCTACCACTGAGTTACACCCCCAGTTCTTACATGTATTTATTTTTTCAAAATGACTATGAGCATACATGTGTCCCTCAACTACTGTCAGGTTTGGGGAATAATCTCAATTTTGAGTTTTTCTTGGCAATCAGATTAAAACCACTCAGAGCTACACATTCCCTCTTACCCCAGCCCTCCTGCTCTGTCATCTCCTTCTGCATCACCCGTGACAGTGATATAATAATAACACCCACTGGTGGTAACAGTCACAGGGGAAGATTACTTTGGAATCTTAGAACACTCTGTCCACATTAAGTAGCCAATACTATTGATCACTCAAATGTAATTTTCTTTAAAAGAGGAAAAGTCATTGGCTTGTGGGTTTCATAAATTTTTTTCCTGAAATTTAAAAACCTTAGTGTACCAGAAACGAGATGACACTCTTTGTTTCTGCACTGCTCAAAGACCTTAGGGTTTTACTTGACTAGTGTTTTCTCTCAAAATTTAGAAATCCTACTGGTTCTACCTCTTAAATACATCCAGATCCTATTCAATCACTACCTTAGTTAAAGATACTACTATTTATTGTCAGAATTACAGCATGGACTCCTTGCTGCATGGAAGCATGGAAGGCTTGGCAGCTTCCACCCCTGTAACTTCCCCATCTTCAATTACTTCACAGTACAGCAGCCAGAGTGGTCTGGTTAAAATGTCATCTGATAGGGTTACCATCATCAGTGGCTCAAAATCCTACAGTGGTTTCTCATCTCGGAGTAAAATCAAAGCTCTTACTCACAAGTTTTCCATGATCTGACAATCTTCCCCACTCACCCCTAATACATCTCTTGCCTCCTGCCTTCTCTACTTCCAGCTTGCTGCTCCTGGGCACATTCCCAATGCAGCGTCTTGGATTCTGCTGGAATGCTAGCTTGTTCTGTATTCCCTACATGTCTCCCTACTGAAATGTCATTTCTCAGTAAGGTTGTTCCTGGCCACTTTACCAAGAATTACAATTTCTCTTCTGTTTGACCTTTCTCCTTAGCATGTATCAGTATGTAACATATCATACACTAAACTCTTTAATTATTATGTTTCTCACAGCTGATATATGGGCAAGGAATTTTATCAGTTTTACTCACTGCTATAAAGTACAGTGCCTGGTGTTCAATAAAGTGTTATTATTCAATATTTATTTATTCAAACAGATTTTTCTTTTTTAAACTTAAGCTTACCTGGGATAAAACCAAAACTGTTTAGGCATACAAGATAAAATGAAAATCAGAACCACTAAAAAATACCTTTTTGTTTCATTTTTTATCTCATGTTGTTCTCTTTTCTTTTCCATCATTTTCCCCCATCTATTCTTTGGCAAATCCCTCTGAGGCAATGGTATGGCATGCTGAACATAAAGATCAGTAAGATTGTCTTTGTTTACTCTTATGTCATTTTCAACAGTTATGTTCTTCTGTAGAAAAGGAAACAAAAGTAATTTCAAAACAACATCTTTCATTTTAATAATACCTACCTAATATGGCAAGACATTATTTCTTAAATAACAAATTACAAAACCATTTTCATAATCACATACAAAACTTCAAAGTCCTACAAGTTTCTGTTAGATGTGGTATTAATGATAGGTCAATTCTCCTGCCAAGAGGAAATACTAGGTTCAGTTTTATCTGAAAACCAATGGTCATTATGTCCACAGTATGACATGGATTGCTGCCCACAACTCCAGCCAAAACTCCAGGCATGAAGACCATTTCCAGAACATCATCTTAATCTATAAAGGGGACTAAAAATGGGGGACTGCCTGGGGAAAACAGATAAAAGCAAGCTAATGATTTCCACTTTAAATGTTATTATTATAATCAGATTGGTGAGATGGAGGCCTTTCCCCGTGTTATTTTTCACATTTCTCTACTGCAGTATTTCTGTTGTTGTTACTGGGGACTGAACTCAGGGCCTAGCACAAGTTACTCAGTCCCTGTAGTAGTTCTTTAATTGAGCTTAACTACCAAGATTTAAAATAGCACTGCAGAAGGAAACTATAGTCCCCTCACTGATGACAGTAACAGTACATCATTCAAAGCCTTTCCCCCACATTTACACTGTTCCTTTCAAGTATCTTACAGTCACTGCCCAACCATCCCTATCTAAAGAACCTCATTCTCTCTCACTTTTCAATTTGTCCTTGACAACATGGAAAATATACAGCATGATAAGCAAAGGAATAGTTCTGAGGACAATTTGGATTTAAGAAGGAAAAATGAAAATGAAAATGAGATCACAGTTTCTTTTACTTTGATTCAGAAAGGCTAGAAAACATTTGTTATGTAAAACCTGACAAAACAAAAACAAATCATGAGGTATGAAAAGCTTAACTTTTTTAAAAATTAAAAGCACGTTTTACTTCTTCCTCTTGTAGAGTGAACTACTGCAATTTTCACCATGCATTCACTCAGAGGTGGGGGTAAGGATTCACAGGCTTTGGGAAGCACTGCCTTAGGGCAATGATTCTCAAAGTGCATGTCCTTGGACCAGAAGAAAGAACTGGTTAAAAATGGAGAATTTCAGGCTACATCCCAAACCTATTGAATGGAGCTCATCAATCTGTGCAATGATTCTGATAAACTTAGAAGTTTGAAAACCAAAGGTAAAAGGTAATTTCACCGAAATAATGTGCTTAGCAGGAGAACTTGAGGCTACTAGACAAAGTTAGGGGACCGAGAAAAATCCATGTGAAAAACAAAATACGCCACATAAATCTCTAAGGAAACCTTCGGTGATCTTCATTTTAAATAAATCGAAAACTTTTTAATTTTTTTTTAAATTTTTCGCCTATCAGAAGCCACATCCGTCCCAAACGAGTAAGTACTACATGGATATCTGGGAGTCTTCAATTGTCCTGCTAACATACCGTTTACAGATGGTGTGACCTTAAATAAATCATTTCATCTGTTTGGGACTATTTCAGGGTCTTGAAACGAGATGAGACGGTGTGCAAATGGGCGATCTCTCGGATGCTTGCCAGCCCCGACGTTCCGGGATTTGTACCCTCCCTGTCCCTTCTTAGCTGCTTCCTCAGCCCCATGCTTACACACAGGCCGCGGGGTACCTGCGACTCCTCCCTCCGACCTTTGTGGCTCCTTATGGCTAAGTCCTATTTCTTAGAAATTCATGATACTCTAGGGGCGTCTCTTTTCCGGATGGGGGTGAGGGGAGACCTGAGTAGTCTGTGTGGACGCAGAGTGGCCCAAACCCCACCGGAGGAGAGACCACTGCGGGAATGACCGCCGTCGCCAAGGCTGCTTGGGGCGAGCTCAGCCGCGAGCCTCTCCCGGGCAGGCCCACCCAGCCGCCCGTCCTCCGCTCGGCGCACCCGACCTGCTCCAGGGTGAGGAGGAGGAACTCCTGGGACAGCAACTCCGGATGCAGCAGCAGCTCCGAGTCCGTGCAACTGCGACCGCCCACATCCCCCGCCATCGTCGTCGCCAGGAGACCCCTGGCCGGCTACCCACAAGGCTCCGCGAGAGAAGCGTCCCGGAAGTGACGGATGGGGCGGAGCCTAGCGCATGTCGTCACTCTCACTGCGTCCGGAACCCGCCACAACCTATGCTTCCAGGTAGGGTGTGGGGCCTGGCACCTCCCAGCAGACGCTCCCTGGAAGCAGGGAAAGGAGAGGGATGCCAGACACAGAAACAAATGGCACGTCGAATCTTGCAGAAAGCGGGGGGTTAGCGAATACACGGAGCCGGACACGATTGGTCGCGCCTCCCGTGACGTCCGGTTGCAGAGGCCAAAGGGATTCTCGAGGAATCAGGCCGAGAGGGCAAATATGCATTGCCCCAAATGTGACACTAGTCATGTCCGAAATTTTGTTTTTTCCTTCTTTTTTATTCAACTCCCCTATCATTTGTCTCTTAATTGTCCTCTAAATGTTAGTCCAATAAGGCCAAAGACTGTTTCGTTGATTCCCTGTAACCCCAGCCCCTCGGACTTAATAAGCACTCAGGTATTTGATAATCTGAATTAACCAGTGCACATGTGAATAATAGCCAGCTGAAAAGCGCCGATAGTGGCAACCAAACGTCTGTTTACCTCCTGCCTGCTGCTCTATTTTACATGGATGATCCAAATCCTCCCTGTAGTCTTATAAGACATACATTCCTAGATGGCCTTTTTCTCAGGCGAGGAAATTGAGGCACAGAAAGGATAAAGTGCTCAAGATCAGAGAATGAGGAAGCAGCAAGACTAAGATTCAAGTAAATTTCTTCTACACTTAACTATAGTGAAGTAAAAGTTTTTAGTTAAAACGAATTGTAGATGTCAGTTATAGTCTAAATGACCAAAAGCTCTCCCAATTTTCTGCACATTTATGACTTAACATTTGCAAACATCTTCTGGGTGCTTATTTACATCCTCTTTGTTGTATCATTTTATTGGAGAATTTCTTTGCATTGGCTACAAAAATGTGAACAACTCCAAGGATGCCACAAGGTAAACCTGGAAAGAGTACTGGAAAATTAGTGGGCCACTAAATCAAAACAACAAAATAAAACGATGATTTGCAGTTTTTCTGAGTCATTTATGTCTGTGATACTTTATGTATAGAAACTATTTCAGAGCTGAGATAAATTACTCAGTCCTTATAGAAAAAGTCTAGTTCTTTCTACTAGTGCAGATGAAACTAATCTAAAAAAATTACTATTTAAGTGACTTACATCAAATTGACCAGAGTCTTAAAACTGCACTGAATGTCCTAACTTGGAGTTGTGTATTAGCTTCATGGTATTAACATCACAACATTCCATATGCAAAATCTGGTTTGATAGTTTCATAATAATAGTGAGCCTAGTATGATGGTGCATGTCTGTAATTCCAGCAGCTCAGGAGGCGGAGGCAGGAGGATCATAAGTTCAAAGCCAGTTTCAGCAATTTAGTGAGAACCTAAACAACTTAGTAGAGACCCTGTCTTAAAATTAAGAAATAAATAAAGAGGACTGGGGATGTGACTCAGTAGTTAATTGCCCTGGTGAAAATAATAACAACAACAATAGTGAAATTGGCATGAGTGGTATTTTTATCCCCATTTCCAGGCATGTTGTTTTAGTGGTAAAAAGCCTTGGAGACAGCCTGGACTTGAAAGCAGATCTCAGTTCAAATTTTGTTCTGCTGCACAGAGACATTAGGTGAGTTTGTCTCAGACTTGATCTCTTCAACAGAATAATGCTGTGCTGTGAAGAATGGTCAAAGAGTAGAAATTGTAGGACACTCGATTATAGAGTAGATGATAACCAGTCTAGAGAAGGGGAGAAAGGGCAGTTTTCCATACTTGCATTACTCTTATTGGAACAAATTCTTCTTCTCTCATAGCCATAGCATCCTTATCTCTGAGATGAAATTATAATGCCACCTCACAGTGTTGTAACAATTGGAACTGAAGTATGTCAAATGCTTCTCCTGTTGCCTCCACCTAGAGATTGGTCACCAAGGGAGAGAGGGACAGGATGTTGGTATAAGAGGGAAACAAATTTAATAGTCTGGAAATGTGGTTATAAGTCTTTGCTGTACTCTCTCTCCCTGTGGTTTTCTGGACTAATCACCTAACGTAAAGCCTCAACCTCTTCTGCAAAAATGTTTTGTGGTAGGTCAAATCTGTCTTTATTTTTTTTTTCCATCCCAGCACTCACCAATTTAAAAGCACTTCCTTGCTTAGAACAAATCCACTAGTATTATTCTAGATGATTCTGAAGCAGAAATCTAGGTATAGAGGAAATTGTTATTGAGGCAAAATAATATTATTATTAGGAGAGAGGGAACTAAGAATGAGTATTGTATGCACCCCTCCCACCTCCAAAGGAAAGAGAGATTGTTTGTAATGCCTGCCCACTCTTTCCTGGGCAGAGTCTCAGAGTGGAAACTTGGACAATTTTGAGGTTTGCTGGCTGTGTTTTAGTCCAAGTTTTCTGTTTCAGGAGATTGGTGAGGAGGCCCTAGAATTTGCTTTTCTTAAAAGTTCTGGGATGAATCTTCAAATACATCCAGGTGAAAAGGCTGCCTCACAGAGATTGTAGCCATCCCACGTGGCAAGAAAGCCACAGACATCCCAAGCCTCAAGCCAGAAACCAAAAGATGGAAAACCGAAACCCCAGGTGGGCAGAACAACTCAGATTCCTGTGGGACCAGTGATTTGAGAACCTGATGTCGCTCTCTTCTCATATGGACCCTTAAGATTATGCCAACCTAGACATAGCCCTGAGGAAAGGGGAGGGTCTGACATTACGATGATCTTTGTCACTGCCCCAGAAGACAGGCTTCAAAAAGAAGGTTTGGTTACAGAAAAAAATTCTCTTACACATTTGAGTTTGTAGACTGAAGTTTATTCATATTATCTGTCAGTTTTAGACAGTAACCAGAAGTCACTTTATACTCGAAGCTAAGTATTATGAGAATTTTCACATCATTCACAGATGAGGTTTTATTAACATTTTTCTTTGGTAGCTATAGATAACAAGAACAGAACTAAGGGGAACCAACCTTAGCTCCCTGGAATTGCCACCTCCTAGCTGGTAAGTTCCTCCAGGGCAGGTTCCCTGCTTTTCCACTGAATCCCTCGCCTGGCTTAGTAGCATCACTCTGTACTTAGTAGGTACTCAGTAAATGTTTGTGGCGTTGTTACAGCATTGGGGCCTTCCAGGAAGCCAAGGCAACATGACGGCTTCCCTTCTAACGCTGACTGATTCTTGTAATCAAGTCAAAGATTTCAGACAAGTTGCTCAGAGTTACAGGCCTGAGTTTATTAGAAGGGATGGGAAAGGGGACATACTCAAAGGAGAGAGTGGGTCCTCAGAAAGGAGGGGGACAGTGTACCTCTTCTCCCCTACAGTTTGTTGGGAGTCACAGGGAAGTTTCCAGAGAGTTCAGTCCAGGTCCACCTCTTGACTTCTGACTGAAAGCAGGATGACATCAGACTTTCAGGTCCCCACTGCCATGACAACTCTAGGTCACTTTGGCCCATGCTGACTGGCTCTAATTGGAACCTGTTCTTATAGATTTTATTATGGTTAGGGGGAATTATCCTTATCAGACCTGGTCTATGAAAGAGTCACAAAGGTCTCCCTTTTCAGGATAACTTAGGTTCTTCTTATCAACATTATTTTGGGCTTACATTTTTCCTGCAGGTAACAAGTAGTTTGCTGAGGAATGTGACGAATCCTGTCCACTCATGCCAGGGAAGGCTGCAGTAAATTGCTTTTTAAAAGTGAAAGCAATAGACCCATTTTATAGAATTATTCCCTTAACCTCATGTTCCCACCACTCATGTGTCTTCTCCCTATAAGAATGAACAAAATGTATACCAAGGACTTAGGGTGCTAATACCGGTTGCTGCTAATGTACTATTTAAGATATTATGTCACACATTTGTCATTATTTGTCAGAAATATATCTGAAGATAAATTAAGGGACTTTAAAGTGAAGGAAACAGTTTAAGGAATACTTCACATTTTGCACTTGTGGTTTTTGCCATTTAAAACAATTATATTTTTTGATTATTGTCATTTCTCATCCCTTTTACAATCAGGGTATAATAAAGACATGCTTACTTAGCCACTCGCTTTCTCATAAACTCAGTGTTTTAGTCTGTACGAGCTGCTATGATAAAATACTATAGACTGGGTGGCTTATAACAACAGAAATGTACTCTTCACACTTCTGGAGCTGGGAAGTCCAAGGTCCTGGCAGAGTCAGTATCTGGTGAGGGCTCATTCCTCATAAATGTCAGCTTCTAGCTGCACCCTCATGTGGTGGAAGGGGCAAACAGACTCTCTTGGACTTCCATAGAACATTAATCCCATTTGTGAGGGCTCAATCCTCACAACAGTCACCTCCTAAAGTACCCACCCCTTAATACTGTCACGTTGGAGAATTGGTTTCCACATACATTTGGGGGACACACAAGCATTCACATTATAGCCCTCATGTCACAGGTCACCTCTATATCCGTAGGCTCTCTAGCACAGTGCCTGCCACACCATGCAAGATCTTGAACCTTCCTGATCCTCAGGCACTTCCCAACCGAGCTCCGGGGTCATCAGCCCTCTAGAACACCTTTTTTTGTTGTTGTTCCTTTGAAGTGGCAGGGGAGGCCGGGTGGAGGCAGTGGTAGTGGTGGTGGTAGTTCTTCCACATGTCCTTCTAATTTAGTGGTTCTCAAAATCAATCATTAGAATCCCCAGAGGGTTTAGAAAAACAGTATTCTGGGCTCCACCTCCAGAGTTTTTGATTTTAGTGGTTTGGAGTACAGGCCCAGGAATTTGCATTTCTAACAAGTTCAGAGGTGATGTTGCTGCTAGCTAGCTGCCCTACCTTATAAACAACCTCACTTAAGATCAGTCACCTGAGGACCGAGACTGTCTTCCTCAATTCGGTGTGCTCTCCAGCCTCTGGCATAGTACCTTGGCAGGTAGGAGCTGCAAAGGGAAATAGCTGATTTGAGTAACAGTTCAAAAGGTTTATTTTACTGAAGCTGGATTACAAGTACATGAATGTGTGTGTCTGCATGATTAAGTCAGTTAGTGCTGTACATGCAAAAGATCTTAAAACCTGACAGGGGCTGGGAAGTGGCAGAGTACTTAACTAGCATGCACAAGGGCCTCGCTTCTATCCTAGCATACCCCACCCCCTAAAAAGAAAACATGGCATGTAATGAGCTGTTTGTTTTTTTAAAAATCATGAGTGTAACTTTTCTTCTAATATGATACCCATCTATGCTAGACATGTGCTCTTAAGAGTACTCAAGCATAATAACAGAATCTGCATTAAAGCTTCTTTGAGACTTGTGGTGTAGCTCAGTGTAGGGGTATGCTTAGCATGGGCGAGGTCCTGTGTTCAATGCCCAGCACCAAAACCAACCAACCAACAAACAAAAAGACCTTTTAAAGATAATTTAGTCCATCAATATTGATCATCAATAATTTTTAATATTTTTTGAGAGCTATGTTCAGAAAGATGCAGCAGGGACCCTACTGGACATATTCTTTGTCTTCCTGAGCTCATACCCAGTGAGAAGTGAGGCCCACAAAGTGTGTTTATGAGGATGTTACATTTTGAAAGTAGACAGCAATTATTAAAGCATCTTGTTATATCTATGCAACTCTTTTTTTGTGGGGGGTGGTTACTAAGGATTGAACTCAGGGGCACTCTACTACTGAGCCACATCCCCAGCCCTGTTTTGTATTTTATTTAGAGACAAGGTCTCACTGAGTTGCTTAGCACCTCACTTTTGCTGAGGCTGGCTTTGAACTCTAGATCCTCCTGCCTCAGCCTCCTGAGCCACTGGAATTACAGGCGTGCGCCACCAAACCTGGCTGTACTCTGCTGAATATGCTTGGAGAATGAACAAAAAGAAATGATCTAGTGTCTGTACAAATCTTCCTCCATCTCCTATTAGAACACATCTTTTTAACATTCTATAACATACTGAGTATATTTGCTATGAGCCCAAGGGTCATTCATAAATATTAAAAAGTGAAGTTAATACTCCTTTGAAAATGAAATGATTGATTTTTGTTCTTAAACATAACCAACAGAAATAACAGAATGAATTTAGAATCAGCTGATGCAGATAATTTGCACATTTATGGTCCAGGCATTTATATATAACTGTCAGTCATTTGAGACATGAACTTCTCAGCAAGTTCCACTAAGAACAGATGTTTCTAGATAGAATAATGTGCCCACATAGAGCTTGCCATTTTTAGAATCCCGTGGTAAACCTTTCATAGAGGAGATAATTTTTCTGCATTCTTTTTTTGTTAATAAACATTTTCACTTCCAAATAATCTAAAGTAGAACACAAAGGGTGTTTCATAATCTATTCAATCACTGAAACTTAATTTTCCATTAAAAAAATTTACTGTTTAATTCTGGGTTCTTGTTTTGCTGTTCCTTACCTAGCATGGAATTTGAGACCAATCTTTGCCTTAGTCAACTCATTTGTAAATGAGTTCCTGCTCATAAGTGTATAGTAAGGTGTAAGGAATAAATTGCTCTAAAGTACTGAATTCAGTGTCGCAATCAGTAGGTGTCACCTCTGCAACTAGTCTTATGCAGGGGTGTCTTGTGGTGTGGGAAAACACTAAAATGCAAAAAGGCAAATGTAGATTCTAGGACAAGCTGAGCCAGTGATGAGTTGATGACAAGTCACATATTCTCTGCGAACCTGGTTAAAAGAGGAGCCTGACTGAGTTTGCTCTAGTGCCTTCCAGCTCACAGGCTCCATTCACTGTTGGCCTCTTTAGACCTTAGGGTCCTTCAGGACTGTTCACCCTTGAAACCCAAATGCTGGTTGAAACTGCATGCTTCTCCCAATTGGAAGCTGAGCCAGTGACACTGGTTCCACCAAGTCAGAACTGAAGCACTATCTGTGGATGGGATTTGTATGTGCCCATAAAGTCACACTAGGGAAGGGAAAGGGGTGGAGAATAGGCCACAGGAGGAGGGTACACCACACGAAGATTAATTCTTGATGATATTTTAATTTGATTTTTCTATTTGTTTTTATTATTTTTCATCCTTTGAAACAGAAGGCCACAGAGTAGAATATGGTCTCTGCCTCCAGCTTGTTTCAGGGTAACATCTTTGTCTTATATTCCCAGGGATTGGAAGAAAGCCTAAGCCACAGGTCACCAGCTGGTTCTAAAAAGTCTGGGAAAATCACTGGGGAAACTTCCCTTTCTGTATGCTAATAGCACCGACAATTCTGGAGGGAGCTTTCGAATTCTCTCATGGTGAAATTAGATTTTGGCTACATATTGAAGAGGGGTTCCTGGATTCATGGTAACCCAGGAATTTTCGTTGTGGCTTGACCCAAAGAAAGAGTCATTGATAGAACTAAAAGCAGACAGCAAAACTGTCCTCAGGATTCCCTCCTTTAATAAGAATATCGCTCAATTATACTCCTCCCCAGAGAATTCCATTCAGTCCAGGGGCCTGGGACTAGGGGAGGGCCTGGGGACCGGTTGCTTAACCCAACAGCGCCTTTCAGCCCAGGAGGGCGTCCGCCTGCAAGTCAGCTCCTCGGGCCCACGCTGCCAGGAGGCAGCAGGGTGAAGCGATTCCCGGGAACCCTCCGTCCATCCATTCACCGGGCCAGCAGGTATTTCCAAGCGACTCCACCCTGCCCAGCGCCGTTCGGGTGTTGACAAGGTGGACAGCGATCAAGGCGGGCGGGTGTTTTCAGCGAGCTGCCCACACCGGTGGGGGAGGAGAAGCGCCATCGCGGGCCGCGCGGGC
>JAJEJO010004460.1:85014-273139 GCA_020662805.1 Glaucomys volans
ACGTGCTGGAGGGCGAGCGCTGCGTGCGCGCTCCGCCCGGGCAGGTGTTCTGGGGCAGGAATGCAGGGACACCGGAGCGAGGGTCCGCAGGATGGGGGCAGGTGTGCAGGTGTGGGCTTGGAGCCCGGCGTCCAGTTAGGGTCCAGCATGCACGCGGGGGGAGCCCGTGAATGTTCGCGTGTGTGCGGGATGGGGCGGGTGTGTAGGAGTGTGGGGCCAGCCTCTGAGCGCGCGCGCGCGCGCGTGTGTGCGTGTGTGTGTGTGTGTGTGTGTGTGTATAGAAGGTAGGGGAAGATCTGGTACACCTCGTCCTTGAATTGGGTGCTGGGGAAAGGGGTCTGGAAGGACTGTCCCCCTGTGTCCCTGGTGCTTCCACCCCTGGTCTGAATGGTCTGAATGCCGTAATTGAGGTTTCCCTGAACCCGGAGAGCTGAAGTTTGGGGTCACAGGGCCTGAATTGTCCTGAACTGGGAGATAGGGGGCATTTTAGTCAGAGGAAAGAAGCCTCTAGCGGGGTCTTTAGCATCAGAATAAGGACTGGAAGCTGCATCCTATGGGATTTTCTCTTTCAGTGTCTTCCAAAGGGACAGGTGGGAGTTGGTGGCTTGCCTCCGTGTGTCACATGGGTTGACTTTAAAGATTGAGGCTGTCTGCTCCTGCTGTCGCTTCTGCTTCAAGAAGCCTCTTTCCCAGACAGCCCTGGGACCCGTCCTAGACGCTGGAAAGGGGCTTTACACGACAAATAGACTACATTGGGCACTGTGGTCTTAGTGGGGTTGAGTCACTGATGAGTGCCCTGGGTAGACGCCTGGTCCACCATTAAGGAAGGCAGAATTGCAGGTGATTGTGGTGGCAAGTTAAGGTACTGAGAAGGTGTGCAAGGAGGATCCCTTGAGCTGTTTGCTGCGTGGTACCCACTACTCTCTTGTGGTTGTGGACATACTTCTCTTTTTTAGTTACAGCTGGTGGATGACTGGTACTTCAGCTCCATGGGCAAATAGGAAGGAGCACTGGGCCAGCTGCTTCCTTTGCTTTTTCCTTCTATTTCTGCCAGGCAAGCAACCTCCACATTCATAGCAACAGCCTCTTTGGTGTGTGGCAAATGGCAGCCTAGGATACTGATGGAACCCCCCCTGGAACTTGTCCACAACCAGCCTTTAAAGGCCCCATTTCATCTATGGCATGGGACTGGCGCCCGTACCCATGATGAGTGTGGGCTGTGGATTCAGTTCCCTGCTGTGGCCCTTGGACAATTTGCTATACATTTTGATTTCCTCAATCTAAATAGGGTTACTATTACAGAAGGCACATGGAATCTAATAGGAAAGTGTGCCTGAAAAGCACCTGACACAGGGTCTGGCACTTAATAAGTGCACAATAAATCACTGTTAATACATATAAATGAGAGTGTAGGGCTGTATCTCTGTGAGCTCTGAAAATCTACGGTTTTATGCTATGAGTAATTGTTAACCCAGTGACTGCTTTATTCTGGAGTTAGAGCCATTGTGGATTCTGAATTTCAGTTTGCTGTACACATCAAGACATACATTTCCAATTCACTTGGATAAGCAGTGTGGTAGCACTCCCGGTCTGCTCCATTCACATCTGTCCTAGAGTTGGGGACAGAGCTGTTCACCATTGCAGGTTCCCAAGGCAGATCCAACCTGGTCCTAAACCCTTTGGAGAAAGATATGTATGGGGCCTGTTCCTCATTTAAGGCAGCTCCAAGTGAGGAGTTTTTAAAATCATAGATGGTCTTGAAAGTGCTGTATTTTCTAGGATTGATATGCAACTAGCATTTCTGTTCATTAAAAAAAGAAAAGGAAGTTATTTTGCCTTACTTCTTCATGCTCATATTAAAACTTTGTGATCCTTTAAGAAAACTCGAGGAAATTTTGCTTAATGGGTTGAGTGTCTTCATCTTGGTCAGAATCCAGTCCTCATTAGAAATACATTAAAGTAATCATTTGTGGTAGCCAGGTGTTTGGATTCTGCTGAATAATTTGGCTCATACATTAGGACTTGTCTCCTCAGTGGCAAATCTGACCCGTTTATATTATGTGTATATATATGTGTGTGTGTGTGTATATATATGTATATATGTATATATACATATATATATATCTACCAAATGAATGTAGAAGTTACATCTTATTTCAAACCTACCCTAAATAAGACTGAATGCTCCTGCAAAATGTATTCAGAAATCATACTAATGATTTGAGATCGAAATCTTTCCTCATAGTCAAGTAGCTGCTGTTAAATCTTTAAGGATTCAAGAACAAATAATGTTTGTCAACAAGGGCAACTGCCTATATTTTATAGGCAAGTGATAATTTTCCATTGCTGTTTGAAAGTTTTCTAGTGAGGAAGTTGTTATCAAGTAAATGCCTTAGAGACCCCTATTCCCATTCTACTCTGCATTTCCCTCTCCCTGCGTCAGTTTCCTTCTTCAGTTGTGTTATGGTTTGGATCTTAAATGTCCTCCAAAGGCCATCTGCTGAAGGTCTGATCACCAGCCATTGGCACTGTTGGGAGGTGGTAAGAGCCAGTGGAAAGAAGCGACATCATTTCCCAGTGATCTCATTGGGGATGTGACTTTGGAGGGGATATTGGGACCCCAACTGCTATCTCTCTCTTTTGCTTCCTGGTTGCCATGAGGCGAACACTCCCTGCCATCTTGCACTGCCTTGCCACAGGTCCCAAAATCAATGGAGTCAAGCAACCATGCACTGAAACCTCTGACACTATGAGCCAAAATAAATCTTTCCCTCCTTTTAAGTTGATTTTCTCAGGTGTATTGTCACAGCAATGGACAGTTGATGAGCACAAGTTGTAACTGTTGATGCTATTCTTATTGTAAATGGTGTGTGTGTATATATATATATGTGTGTGTATATATATATATATATACACATATATATGTGCATAATCTGCATACATGTATACACACTATACATAAATGTGGTTTATATGCCATTTGTGTATGTATGGTGTGTGTATATGGTGTACTTATATAGGTATAGATACCAAAATCCTCAGAGGCTCAAGTCCCTTAGACAAAATGATATAGTATTTGCATATAACCCATGCACACCCTCCTTTATATTTTCAATCATCTATGGATTATTTATAGTACCAAATGCGATATAAATGCTGTCAATTAGTTGTTGTACTGTATTGTTGAGGGAAAAATAACCAAAAAATGTTTGTCCACAAAAGACACAATTTTTTCCAAATATTTTCAATCTGCAGTTGGTTGAATTCACAGATGTGGGACCCACAGATAAGAGGACTGACTATATGTTTATATATTTTTAAATAGTCTTGATTAGTATTGCCCAGGAAAAAGGATACCAACTATGAATAGTTACATATAGGTGTACACCAGGTGTAATATCAAGATGACAAAATTAGACAGAATTTAACTCTGTTTTCTTTTTTTTGAACTCTTTTAGGTCACTGAAACAGGCCCACTTTGTTGTGACTAATCCTTTGCTATCTTCTTAATTTTTGAAAAGGGGGAAAGTTGTCTTTAGTACATGTCAGTGAATTTGTTGCTGACTCCCAGCAGATTTCATGATTGAGTCATAAACAGACAGCTGTGGGTACTTAGAGAGCACCTGGCCAGCCTGAGGTGCCATTCAGTAAGAACAATCTATGTCACGTAGATGTGTATCCTGTTTTGATAGAAAATGTGTAAACATGTTATTCTGTATCTGAGCCGATAGAATAATGGGAATCCTCTTCTAGACCCACAACAGGGGAACAAGGCCCCTGCTGATTACCAGGGTCCCCTTAGGATGAGCTGTGGTGGGACAGTCAGTTACCTTTAAGGACCCTGGTGACCTTTTGCTTAGAGATGTTGCAGGAAGGACTGAATGCTAAGAGAAGATCTGAAATCATACTGCCCACCCTCCTTGAGTATAGCAGGAGGGACATGGCTTTGGAGTCAGAAGCAAATGGACCAAGTCCCTGTGCCACCACCTCTTTGCTTTTCACCTTGAGCGGGCTACCTGACATTGCCATCTCCTGTAGTATCTACTTCACAGAGTCATTGTAAAGAAGAAAATCAGTCTCTCAAGGGCTCAGTAGCTTTCCAAACCAAGCACTCTGGGGCTGTCACGAAGGGAAGCTACAGTGTCAGGGCTGTGGGCAGCTGGTGCCATCCAGGCTTGGAGCTGGCTTTGCCTGAGGAGGCAGTGTGGCAGCTGATTAAGGACATGTGCTTTGGAGCCCAGTTGCTTAGACTAGCATCCCGGTTCTCCCCTGCAGCCATGGTTAGTGAACCCTTCTGCACTGCCATTTCCTCCCTCCTTGCCCAGAGCAGCTAAATAATAGCATAGGGAAAGCCTACAGTCAAGTCTAAGTCCTTGTTCACAGAGGAGGCAGTGACTGTCCCAAGATCATAAGGAAGTGGCCAAGCCACAACCAGAAGTCAGCATTCGCAGTTAATACTGGGAATGTCACCATGCTCTGTGTCTGTTGTTTACTATGACTTGCCACCAAGGTGGCCCAGATGAGCTGTGGGACCTTGATCCTCACAGAGGGCCTCACTCTTTCCAGCCCCAGTGCTCCCTGTCAGAGCTTCTCACCTGCCCTCTGCTCCCAAAGCCCACAGTCTCATCACTGATGTCCCCAGCAAGAGTCAGCTGGTAAACCCCAATCCATTTGAAGCCTTGCTATGGAGAATATTTCAAAGCAACAAAAGTTCAAATTCTTATTTATTTATTTATTATTTTTGAGAGAAGGTCTCACTATGTTGCACAGGCTGGTCTTTCTTGAACTCCTGGGCTCGAGTAATATTCCTGCCTCAGCCTCTCAAGTACCTGGGACTACAGGGACATGCCATTATGCCTGGCTTCCAAATTCTTCTCTTTGAAATGCATTTTCAGGAGGAAAAACTTGTAATTTAAGGGTGTCATTCATATGTGGACTATTAAGCTAGGACACTACATTGGAGACAAATGTCCTCCCCAAATTATTCAATAACACAGATCTTACGATCACTCCAGTAGCCCCGGGGACTTGAAGGGAGTCTTTTGGTGGAATATTGGACACTGTGTTCCATCTCATCCTTTGTGGTTGCTGATACCCAGATCTTCTGATCAACTCCTTTCCTGCTGGAAAAGAGATTCCTAGGTGACCCCACCCTGCTTTGATCCAAAGAAATGAAGATTAGAACAATACTACTAACCAAACTGCAAACTGTAGTAAGACGTCAAATGACTTCTTACCATTCCAGCATTCCAGGACCCTTTTCTGACCCAGTGCACTTGGTGGCACGTGTCCTTGGTCTGCTGTCTGTGACATAGTTCCTCAGGCTTTCCTGTCTTTTCCATGACCTCAGCACTCTGGAAGGGTACCAGGGATTCTGCAGAATGGCCCTGAGTTGGGGCGTGCCTGGTGTTTTCTTATGATTAGGTTGGGGTAGTGTATTTTTAGAAAGAACACACAGAGGTGACCTGCTGCAATTATGTTTTAATTTAATGCTGGGGTACATTGCATGTCCCTACCTCAAGCAGTAGGAGCTTCTCAGGTCAAGTTCTGGGGTTCTGGTGGCTCTGCCACCTCAGGGTCACCGGTCTCCAGGCTCAGTGAGTGGTTCCATGTGCTCCAGTCCCCTCATTACCCTGTTAGATCATCTGGAGGACTTAGGAAAGACCCTCTCCTCCCCTCCCCAACCTGAAGCCAACTGCAGTTTAAAAATCAAAAACTTCATGCCTTCTTATCATGAAAAAATAATCCTGTGTGACTACTGAGACTTGAAGTCACACCAAACATCATCTGACTTGAGAGCAATCACTCACATTTGTCAGAATCTTGAGGTAATGTCCATTATGGTGATCATGGGTTAGTCCATTTATATCTTAAGAAAAGAGGGAAAAAGTCCATAAAACCACTGAAATGTATCTTTTAGGTGCAACTTGAAGTTTTTAGATGCTGATGTGGTTGTATTAAATGTTGTTGTATAAATGAATTAAATGTGTTACTGGGGCTGAGGGCTGTAGCTCAGAGGCAGTGGGACCCCCTGGATTCAATCAGCAGCACTATAAACAAACAAAAAAGATACAGCTAAATGTGTTATTTCTACATACTGTAAAGAATTCCTCAGGGGAACTGGAGGTGGATGTTTGTTAGTAGAGGATTCCCATTTAACGTTTCATCTTCCTGAGTTAGCACAAAGATGCATCTGAATATAGCTGGCAACAGAGATTTTTGTTAGCAAAGTTTGCCTCTTCCCCACCAAGACAGAATTTTGAGGCTGTGATTTGGCTCTTTATTCACCCAACGGCACAGTGTGAGAGGGTTAAAATTTTCCCTCTGCTCTCTGAAGTTTCCATAATGAGCATTTCTGGAATTAACTGACAGTAGGCAGATTACCAGGAGAAAAGGCACACAAATTTATTACTTGCATATGTGTAAAAGCCACACAAAACATGAGTCTCAAAGATGGATCTGATGATTGAAGCTTCCCTGGCATTGTAAGTCACAGAAAAGATTGGAGACCAGAGGCTCCTTATTGGGGCCGGGGGACAAGGGGAAACACAAGTTTCAGGAGGGTGAGGAAGGAAATGCATGGTGGATAAAGTTTTTCTTGTCATGTAAATAAACCTCTAAGGTAACTCCTCAGAAAATTGGTGGTACATTTTGAGCATCTCTTATCCAGAGCCTTTTAAATATTGACTTGGTGCCACAAATGGGAAATTCCATATCGGATCTTATGTTGTTAATTGCAGTCAGAACTCCAGCACTAAAATTATAGTATAGAATTACCTTAAGGCTGTGTGTATGAGGGGTGTGTGAAACATTAATGAAGTTCAAGTTTAGACCTGGGTCCTGTCCCACGATATCTCATTGTGTATGTGCAGATCTTCCAAGATCTGAAGCCATCTGAGATCTGAAATGCTTCTGGTCCCAAGCATTTCAGGTAAGAGGGACTCAACCTGTAGATTCTGTGTTGATCTGTAGTCTTTTTCTAGATCCTTCTTTAGGCAGATAAGGGGACTTCTGAGAAAGCCCTTGCCTGCATCTGTCCATTCTTCCTCACTGTCCCCCATTCAGCACACCAAAGTGCCACATTTTGGGGTATTGCTTTTTTCCAAGCCCCAACAATAGCATAAGAAATAGAGGTTTCCAGGCCAAAGGCAAGAGAAAAGTATCTGCAGTCACACCACCTGTCCTGCTCAGCAGCCTGGACCATGCCATGGCCAGGAGAGCAGGAAGGATGCCCAGGGAGGAAATTCGGAGGGTCAGGCTCTGCTGGGTGGCAAATGCAGTCTGCTGGCAGGACTGCACGACCTTCATAACTGCCCATACCACTTCTGCTTTGCCAGGTGACCTGAGCCAGGCCATCCCCTGGCATTTCTGGGCTCTCCCAATCCAGGCCATCACTCTGGGACCCGAGAAGCTTGGCTCCTGCATATGCTTCTAGCTTCCTTCATCACCTCAGGACTGGTCTAAAATAACCCAGGATGCTGGGCAAAGGCCTCCCTGCAGAGTGCCCCCTTGGGGACTTTCCTCCTCAGGAAGGTTTGCTTTGGCTGCATCTTCTGCTCTTGGGCTTTCTCTCCTGATTCAGTGGCCCCAACGTCATAACCTCTCGACATGGAACTGTGAACCACTAATGGACCTGGCCATGCTCTGAATTCTCCTTCAGCCCTTTCCAAGCTGCTGGCCTTTGGCTATTGATTTACTTCTAAGGTTTAGAGTCAATATACTACATATTGTTTTCTCCAGGACTCTGTTGTAACAAGGTATCGGTGTTTGTGGTATCTAACCTGCTTTCCTCAGGTTAATTGAGAGATTGCTTAAGGAAATGTTTTTAATCCCCTAATTAAAATGACATAAATAGGAACTTTTAAAAAGTCATTGTATTTATAGAAAAACTGCAAATGGACAGAAGATGAAAAAGAATATTCACGCATGATGCCTGAATCCCCAACCAGGGAGTCAGTGGAAGGTGTGTGAGGAGTCCACGCTCTCCCCTGTCCTCCCCGTGCCTCTTCTGAGACCTGCCTTGACCCCACACATGTTGCAACTTTACATATACACCTGTGACCCTGTGGGCAGATAAGAGCCCACAAGGCTGTGTTTCATTTAGGGGTATCATGTTAAGTGGACCCTACACTGTAGTTGGTGGTAACCATTTTCTGACTAGAGGTTTTAATTTCTTGGAAATGTGTCCAGAGACTAGTCTCAGCTCATGATCCTTTTTGATTGCTGGTTGGTTTTTCAGTGTGCCTTGGATGCTGGAAGGTTCTTTTGAACAGAAGGGGCTAGCTGTTTCCACAGTTCAAAACTACATGTAGCTTATCAAGCAAGTGACTATAGTGTTATGGAATACTAAGAATTATGGAAAAATAAGAATTATGGAATAATATAGAATATCATAATAATAAGAATATAATAAGAATTATAGCTGCCTGTAACTTTTCTAAGTAAGTGAGGAAAGGTTAACTAAGGTTAGATTTTTAAGGATTTCATATCTGATGCCAAATCTGCACTTTATATTTCAGTCACTGAATTCCCTTCTGAAGGATTGTTTTGATTGTTTTTCCCAAAAGCATTTTAAAGAGGGTAGTGACGTGTTGTTTTAGGTAGGGGGCCACATTGCTGCCCATCTCCCCATATTGGCTTTAAATCTGGCCCGTCTCTGGTTCGTGTGGTGGAATAACCATTTGATCTCTGTTCACTTGTGGTAGACTATCATAAACTAAAAACCAGCCAGGAAAATGAAAATGTAAAATGAACTTACTGTAAAATGAAAAAATAGCAAATCTAACTTTAGCTAGAGTGTCCTTTTTAGAATGCAGAAGAATTAATCTTTAGCTTGTTATAGAAAGCACCTTTAGCTATAGAGTTTGGGGCCGTTCTCCCTCCTTGACATGATGAAGTTGTGGTGTACATACAGCTGCCTAGGGCTCTGAAGAATTCGATTCACTTAGGAGGGAGGCGTTTTTGTATATCACAGGACACCAGGCCCATCTTAAAGGTGACTCTCCTATTACGAGCACCTTCTGTGATAACAGGGTGCTGTTCTCCGACTCTAGGGTAATTATGGGTAAAGATTCCTTAATTAAGTCCACTTTGCCATAGCACTCTTTTAGCAGAATGTTTATGTCTGTCCCAGATCAGAAGTTTATTGTGTGTGTGTGTATGTGTGTTTACATATGTGTGTATAAGTTAAAATCTCGTAATTTTGGATCTATAAGTCTCTCTCTGCATCTAGATAACCTATATACTTTTTAAAATGCTCTGATTTCAGAGCTGGTTTGCTGTGATCTTTTTTTACAAGGCCTGAACTTGGTGAGATTTAGTACAAAAAGGAGGGTGAGGCAGTTTGTTAAACCACTTTGA
Organism: Glaucomys volans; assembly: GCA_020662805.1. Taxonomy (NCBI): domain Eukaryota; kingdom Metazoa; phylum Chordata; class Mammalia; order Rodentia; family Sciuridae; genus Glaucomys; species Glaucomys volans. The sequence goes on from JAJEJO010004460.1 coordinate 94,375, forward strand.
ACTGGTGGAAAAACGAAGAGGAGATTCATGGATAGCCCTGAGAGCACAGGGAAGTGGGTAGAAGTGCAGGAGGCAGGACGCTGGCCTTGGAGAAGCTACTACCCCAGAAGACACAGATGCTCACCCAGGGCAGGGCATTTGCCACCTTGAGCAATCTCTTGTCTTGTCCTGTATTTTCTGATAGTCTCTTCTTTTGGGGGGCACTGGGGATTGAACTCAGGGGCCTTAGACCACTGAGCCACATCCTCAGCCCTATTTTATATGTTATTTAGAGACAGGGTCTCACTGAGTGCCTCGATGTTGCTGAGGCTAGCTTTGAACTCGTGATCCTTCTGCCTCAGCCTCCCGAGTAGCTGGCATTACAGGTGCTAATAATCTATTCTTCTCTCAATGTTTGTGATCAGTGGGATGCTCCAGTTTGTACTTTGATAACCTGAGAAATGACCATTAAATGTAGATGCAATGTAAACTATTGAATTTAATGAACTAAGAAATTACAAGTAAATCCCTTATGCATATAATAAATATGCTTCCATGAAATGAATTTTCAACAAGGAACAAGCAGTTTGTGATTCTTTTTCTATTTCCAGAGAAAGCTAGTTTTGGAAAATGAACATTTCATATATAAATTTGTATATTTAAGAATTAATATTTAATATATAAAAGGGTGTTTATAATCTAGATAAGACATAGAGAATAATAATAAAAGCAATGATCAGTTTAAGAAACAAACATTATTAATAGTTTTTTAGAAAACTCTCTGCCCCTTCCCAGGCCCCTCCTCCTGGCTTTGTGTTCTGGGTTCCTGACTGGCAGAATTCGTCTTGTAGGGACCTGCTGTCCCTTCTCTTGCTGCTGTGTACCATTCCAACCAGTGGAGGGAGCCTTGGGTGTTTTCAGTTTGCCTTTATCTCAAATAAGATTGTTGTGAGCTGTCTTGCTCAGGTCTTGGTGGACAGATTCCACAGACCACACCTGGAGTAGAACCATGTGCTCACTCACTCGGGTCAAGGGCTTCGGAGAGGGCTGAAACGGCTTTTCCATCTTGAAAGCTTCCACCAGCCATGCAGCGTTTTCATCGATCTTTGTTCTTGCGAATACCTTCAACTGTTGTCAATTTAATGGGTACACAATGAAGTCTCTTGTAGTGACAACTTGCAATTCTAGGTGACTGATCAGGTTGAGTTATTTTATCACGTTGATGAGCTAGGTACTCATCTGTCCTCTTCAGTGAAAACCCTGCTTGTGTATTTTGCTGATTCCTCTATTATATTTCTTACAGTAGGAGTTCCCTATGTCGTCCAGATGGCCTTGGTCAGATATGTGATGTTGGAATCTCTTCCCCTAGTCTGCTTGTTTTTTCCCATCTTATATTTTCATTTTTATGGAGTCTTTATTTTTTGCAGTACTGAGGATGTAACCCGTGGCTTTCTGCATGCTAGGTGAGTGCTTTATCTCTGAGCTCTGTCCCCAGCCCCCAGGGGGCTTTTGAAGGGGACTTTTGAAGAATACAAGTTTTAACATTTTATCATGGATGAATTTATCTCCCCCGCTTAGGGTTTGTGCTTTTTTTTAAAAAAATCTTAATTTACAAATCCTCTCCTATCATAAGATCATGAACATATTTTAACATGTTCTCAAAGTTTTAAAAATTATGCCTTCCATACTTAGGAATCTTAATCATCTAGAGTAATTTTGATGCATGCTATGAGGTATAAATCCAGTTTTTAAAATTTTTTTCTTAAATTTTTTATTTAATGAATATGCATACAATAAACATATTCCATAAACAGTTCAAGTTTCCATATATGCAGGGTTTCCATATGTGGACCCAGGTATATTCTCTTGGCTAAACCTCATAACCACATTATTTTATTTACTGAGACTTTATATTTTACCTGTTGAATCAGGTCTCCTGATCTTATCTTTTTCAGAGGTGTCTTGTGTTTTTAGGCCTTTTCTGCCTTATAAATTTTATTTTATTGATTTTGCAGTGCTGGGGATGGAACTCAAGGCCTTACCCATGCTAGACAAGTGCTCTGTGACTGAGCTACACCCCTATTCAGAGGGCTCTCTGCCCTATGAATATTAGAATATGCTTGTTGACACATGTCTGCCTTGTTAGAATTTGCATTGGAATGACAATTTTTTTCCTCTGGATCAGTTAGGGGAATTTAAAAAAAAAAATTGTGCAACATAATTTGCATACAGTGAAATAAAAGTGAATGAATTTTAACAAATCTGTACACTTGCATAATCAATCCCTCAAACATGATACTCTTTGTATCACCCCAGCAGGTTCCTGTTCTTTCCCAAGTAAACACTTCCGATTTCTATCAGCATAGATTTCTGTTGCCTGCTTTTGAACTTCATAGAAATGAAAATTTCTAGTATGTTCATGGTTTCTTTCGTGTTCCTTTTGAGATTCATCCATTTGTTGTCTTCATCAGAGGTTTATTCCTTTTATTTTAAAATACTATTCCACTGTATGAATATGCTTTAAATGGATAAAACGGAGCTATTTCCTGTTTGGGGCTATCATGAATAAGCCCAATGTGCATAGATCTATACGAGATATTTTATGGATACAGATCTAGACCCAAAAGAAGTGGAAAAATCAAAAGTGGGGTAACATGTTTAACTTTTTAAAAAACTGTCCATCAGATCTCCAAAGCAATAATGCCATTTTATACTCACTCCTTCCAACAAAGTATGAGATTCCAGTTGTTGGTTCCCATGCCCGTTCCCTGCCGTCAGTCTTTTGAAAGATAGCTGTTCTAGAAGCTGTGGAGTGTGTCCTCAATTCGGCTTTAGTTTCTCTGCCTGCAGATGATGATGGGCATTTTTTCATGTTTCTTTTGGTCGTTTATATGCCCCCTTTTGTACAGTGTCTTGTTTGAGTCTTTGACCCACTTAGAAAAATAAGTTTGTCTTTTTATTATTGGCTTGTAGGAGTTTTTATATTTTCTGGATATGAGTCATTTGCCAAGTTTATGCACTGCAAGTCTTTCTCCCAGACTGGAGCTTGACCTATTGTCTAGCCTTATGTTGTAATTGCGTACTATAATTTTATAACAGTTTCTGAAGTCCATTAGTGTGTGTCCTTCAGTTTTGTTCTTTATTTCCAAGATTCTTTTGGCTATTCTAGGCCCTTCGATTTCCTTTTAAACTTTCAAACCAGTTTATCAATTTCTGCAGAAATTATTCCTGCTGATCTTCCTTAATGTCTGATAACAAGATTTTATATTTCTTCATAAATATTGTACATCTTTGCTAATCATTTTCTCATACCTTGTTTTTCCTTGTTTAAGATTAATGTTTCTAATTGTTGTTTGTGTAGAGAAATGCAGATTGCTTTGGTATGTTGGCTTTTTTTTGTTTTAAAGAAATTAGTTCTAAACTCATTAATTCTAATCGATTCTTTTGGGCTTCCATGTAAACAATAATGTCATTCATGAATAATTATAGTCCTGCATCTCTTCAGTTCTTTGTAACTATTCTTTTTCATGCTTTATTGTATTGGCAGAGGCTCCAAGGCAGTTGAGTAGAGATGGTGTATTAGTTTTGGAGGACACTCTACAGAGGTAACGCAAATCGTGTTCCTTAAGTAGCAGAAATGCACTGTCTCAAAGTTCCAGCGGGAAGAAATCTGAGCGTAGTGTGTTGGTAGGGTTGTTCCTTCCAGGATTGGGAGGGAGAATCTTGGGCACCCTTGTCTTGTTCCTTGTTTTAAAGGGAATAATGCTGAAATGTGGTGTTAGTTTTTTTGTTTGTTTGCTTTAGGTAGTAGCAGGATAATATGCTACAAATTGTTGTTGTAAATGAATGTTGAATTTTTTAATGCTTTTCTGCATCTATTGAAATAACGTTGTTTTTCCTTTTAAATTTGTAAATACAGTGAATTAAAGCCAATGGATTTTATTTCCTTAAATCAATGTTGCTTCCAATCTGGCCATGTTATGTGTTTTTAAGATATCTTGGTTGATTCAGTGTGCTAATATTTAGGCATGCTTAATCATGAGTCAGATTGATCCATTGTTTCCCCTTTATCCTTACTGGGTTTGAATATCAAAGTTTTACTTTATACTGGCTTCATAAAATAAAGTGGGATATATTCCCCCTCTCCTTTTTTTAATATTCAGGATAATGGTGTAGAATTTGAATTATATGATTCCAGGTGTTTGGCAGAAATTGCCTGGAGAACCCTCTAGACCCTGTGCTTACTTCATAGGACAAACAATGACCATGATATCTGAAGACAGCCAGTGTTTTGAGTTGCTCATAACCTCCTCCAAATCAGCTCTCCTGGCTTTGGCTGTGTGCCATGAAAAGAGGCAGGGCCTCCAGCAGCATACATAGCTATTATGATAGTTCTCCAAACGAAAAGCATGTGCTGGCCAGCCTATGTATAGCCGGAAAGATTGGGCTTGTCATTTGGAGTATAGGTGTAGATAGATGATCTGAGGTGCCTAAGAGCAACAGGTTCCTATAAGAACAACTCTAGGTGCTAAGATAAATGTTGCTTTGTACATTTCCAGAAAAAGCATTTTCAGAGATACTCATTTAAATTCAGATTATCATTAGTGGTAGTATCTTTTAATGGATAATGTGCATACTCGACTTGGTAGAAAATGATTGCTAATATTCTTACTGTAGCTGTTAATGCATATTCTTCTATTATTGATTATTTTTCTAGACTTACTTCCTTAATGAGTTTGGGAGACCTTTGGGAAATGAGACAGTGTCTTGTAACTTTTTATTTTATTTTGCACAATTAGAGTACTTATTGCATATGTAATATTTTTCTTACCTAAATTATGGTCCATGAATACACTAAACCTTTCTCTCTTTCTCTCAGTGGATGTAAATTTTGAAAAATTTGGAGCAAACATGAAAATGGTAATCTTCCAAATTGCAATCATGCTTTTGATGCGTAGTTCTAACAAAAAGTTAAATCAGTTTGAAACCCACAGTAAAGGATGATTTGTGTGCCTCAGGGAAACTTTAAATCTTATTACTCTGTGGAAACTTCTGATTGAGTTGGAGTCAATAGAGAGGTGTGGCTTCAACTTGATCTCTTTATGATTTATATTTTAGCTATATAAATTAATCATGTGAATAGGTCACGGAGAGAATTTTCCTACTGCTTAAAAGAATAAACCATTTTTAAGTGATGTGGTCAGCTTTCATTTGCCTCCCTCTAATCTTGATTTTTATAAATTACTATTTAATTATTATTGCAGTCCTTAATTTTTTTATTTTTGGTTTTGGGGATTGAACCCAGGGGGGGTTAACCACTAAGCCATATCCCCAGCTGTTTTAATTAATTAATTTATTTTCATTTTGAGACAGGGTCTCACTAGGTGGGGTCCTTTATTTAAAGAGCCCTGCTAGGAAACTTACCTTTGGCAAGACTGGAATTAATGTAGTTAGCAGATAATTAAACAACACTGCACTTCTTTTTTAATATCATGAAATTATGACTTTTCACAGGCTACATGTTTTTCTTACAAGTCCCTCTTCCTCTCTGTCTTTGACAGCCTGTCTCAGTACTTAGACAAAATGCAAGGTGTTTGGCTCTTTCCATAATATTCTTCATTGCAAAATGTTCAGGTTATCCCTCATGCTAAGTGACGGCAAAGGCTAGAATTATAGACAATCTGCTTTTAAGAAGTTAAATAAGAGGAGTTTGATCATAGGTGCCTGGAGCGTGTTTTCCTGTTCTTTCTGCAAAGGGAGAGGTGCAATTCACATTTTAAGGGACAGGATGGCTTTATCCTGCCGTTTTAAAGACAGCCCTGATCGATCAACCAATGATGGAAGAAGTATTTTGTATTAATTTGGCTCTCACTGACTGAGATGTCTCCAAGCCTATATTTCAATATCCGGGTCTTGCTCATTAGCATTTAAATGGAAAAAATATTGTCTAAGTGGGTTTTGGTGATTATATTTGGTTGCAACAAATAGATAATGGTGTTTAAGAGTTGTTTGTGCCTGAGTTATTTATAGCAGCTTATAGCATTCTTCACCTAGCTGTCCCTGGGTGCCTTTAGAAATCCTGTAGCTCTGGGACAGATGGACAAGGGTGACTTCTCTGTGGGTGGTGTTCCTGACTCTTTGCTGTCATCTCTCTGAAGATGAGCACACGTCAGTGAGTGTGAAGATGCTGGCGGGGGTGCTGCGTGTCAGTGTGTTCTTGTTTGTGATTTAGTCTTTCTTCCATTAAAGGTGAGCGGGTTACCCTTCCCTGAGGATGCAATGTGGCAGTTTCTTCTCTTGGTGCCCAACTTGGGAAATTAACACCCGAAGCAGACTTGGGGATTGAGAGAAGGGTAAAAACTGGTCAAGACCAGTAGGGAATTAGTTACAGTGAGATAAAAAATATTTTAGGGTGCAGTGTGCCAGATATTAAGCATTTTACTCAAACTGATTTAGTCAGTCCTCAAAAAATCCTACAAAGTAGGTGCTGTTATTTTTTTACTCATGTCACAAGTGAGAAAATTGAGGATGGAAAGGTCAGGTGTCTGGGTGCTACTATAAATTGAGTAATTTGCAAACAATAGAAACCTATTGTTTACAGTTGTGGGGATTGGCAAGTCCAAGATCAAGGTCCTGGCAGGTTCAATGTTTGGTTAAGGCCTGTTCTTCATAGATGGTGACTTCTCCCTGGGTCCTCACATGGTGGGAGGGACAAACAAGCTCTCTCAGGCCTCTTTGGTAAGGACAGTGATCCCATTCCTGAGAGCTCCACCCTTAGGACCTATATTCCCAGTTGCCCCCCCCCCCCCACTGCCACCACCACAGTGAAGATGAAGTGCAAACTCATGAGTTGGAGCAGGTGCAAACATTCAGACCACAGCACCAAGTAATTTACTCAAGTGATGGGAGGGGATAAGAAGGACTCTGATATGTCCTTAGACAAACCTCATTCCCAGGCCCTTCTGGGGATTCTATTGTCTCAGGGAAAGGAACTGGAGTCTCACTCATGTGTAGCTGTTGTTGCCTTGGTGAAAGTGGGATGTAAGAAATCATGGAGCTGTGAAGTCTTTGAGTTGAAAGGTGTTAGGCTATTTGGTTCTTCCTCTTGCTTGACATGTGCATCTTTCCAGAATATTTCTCAGGCCTTCCAGTCTTTGCTGGGATGCCTTAGAGGATTAAGGAGTTTAATCTCTCATGAGATTAAATTGAAGATTAACTAGAGTAGCTTGAAGTGGTGGAGAGGTCATTCTGATGCGAGCCAGACCAGCATTCCTGTAACTCCCAGTCTTCACAGTCCTCTCCAGAGCAGCTGACACTCTGCCCCCGTGGGTGTCAGAGACTGTGTCATGAGGCTGTCTTCTATCACCCAGAAGTCAAGGGAGGCCACCTTGCCATTCTGCTGCCTCCCACTTTAGAGGAAGGAATAGGAAGCCCAGTGTTGCACGTGAGGTGGTCTCTCTTTGCAACTAACCGCCTGAAAGACAGGGGATTGGAGGCACATCTCTACCTGACATGAACATGTTTGGTGCCGAATGTAGCAATGGGGTCTGGGAGGAACACAATTCGAGGCATGGTTCTTGCTTCAGTGTTTCTGTCAGGTCCTGGAGCAGCATCCCACCATTCTCTTAACGCAAATTAAAATAATCTTGACACTCAGGGAAGATCCACAAGGATCGTTTCTACCTCTTTTAGAACTCTTTGTCCTGTTGTCTGTGGGTGAGCCCATGTTCTTGTTCTCGTGGGTAGGTGTGTCTCCCAGGAATGATGGGAGGAAGCTCCAGGTAACTCAGCTCTGCTGGAATGAGGGGACGGCACTGTGATCACAGGCACCCACATGGGTACCCTTTGCTGGGGTCTCCCAGTTGCCTGGTAGGACAGGGCATACAAAAAAGTCTTTTCTTTCTATTTTTTAACAGCCTCAACTTATTTCCTTGGGTTGAAATGGTGACTAGGGAATCAGTATGTATTTATTGTGACCCAAAATGTTTCTGCTTACACCTTGTTCCTCTGAAATTACCTTTTCCTCTTTGTCCTCCCTCAGATCAACCAGTAGACATGATGAACATCAAGGCCTTCACCTTGGTCTCTGCGGTGGAGCGGGAGCTGCTGATGGGTGACAAAGAGCGCATCAACATAGAATGCGTGGAGTGCTGCGGCAGGAACCTCTACGTGGGCACCAACGACTGCTTCATTTATCACTTCCTGCTGGAGGAGAAGACTTCGCCCGCAGGGACAGCTGCGTTCACTGCCACCAAGCAGCTGCACAGACACCTGGGCTTCAAGAAGCCCGTGAACGAGCTGCGGGCCGCTTCGGCCCTCAACAGGCTGCTGGTGCTGTGCGACAACTCCATCACCCTGGTCAACATGCTGAACCTGGAGCCCGTCCCCTCGGGGGCCCGCATCAAGGGGGCCACAGCGTTCGCTTTGAACGAGAACCCCGTGAGCGGGGACCCATTCTGCGTGGAAGTGTGTATCATCTCTGTCAAACGCAGGACCATCCAGGTGTTCCTTGTGTACGAGGACCGAGTCCAGATCGTCAAGGAAGTGTCTACTCCAGAGCAGCCACTGGCTGTGGCTGTGGACGGCCACTTCTTGTGCCTGGCTCTGACCACACAGTACATCATCCTGAACTATAGCACTGGCCTCTCCCAGGACCTGTTTCCCTACTGCAGTGAGGAGAAGCGGCCCATCGTTAAGAGGATAGGCAGACAGGAGTTCCTGCTGGCTGGCCCCGGAGGCCTGGGTGAGGAGGGCACTGGGGCACCGCCACCAGCAGCACCTCTGTCTTGCTTGGTCACCTGCAGGATCACTTGAATGTGTGCTTTAGTGGGAGAGATGTTTTTTAAAAAATTATTTTGGTGCTGGGCATTGAACCCAGGGGGGTTTAACCTCTGAGCCACCTCCCCAGCCCTTTTTGTATTTTATTTACAGACAGGGTCTCACTAAGTTTCTTAGGGCCTCACTAAGTTGCTGAGGCTGGTTGTGAACTTGGGATCCTCCTGCCTCAGCCTCCTGAGCTGCTGGGATTATAGGCGCCACCTCGCCTAGCAGGAGAGAGGTTTTAACTGTGAAAAGGAAACACAGTCATGTGTGGCCTACTGATAGGAATGTGTTCTAAGAAGTGCATCTTTTGGTAATTTCTTCAGGGTGCAATTATCATAGGGTGTGCTTACATCAACTAGGATGGCTATGATGCCGCTGGGTGACATCATACTCTTATGGGACCACGGTCATGTACGCAGTCCATTGTGGACCAGTGGTCCTTAAGCACAACATGACTGTATTCATAAAGAGTGCTTGCCAGCATCGAGGACATGTGACCAGGTCATGGCAAAACCACACCTCAAGTGTCCTACATCCCATCAGTGCGTGTGGGGTTAAGCAGGCAAAAGCAGTTTTGTTTTGTGTTAAAGTGGAGTCCGTAGACAACTCTCCTGGGAAAATTATTTCAAGCAAATAACTACAAAAATAAAACCCTGCAAGACTTCCTCTAGCTTTGGTAGAGGTAGGTCTGTTGGTAGGTCTGTCACGTGGTTGTTTTGAAAAGGAGTCCGGGCAGCTCACTTTTCATATGCAGAGGGTATTGGCTTTCCATGGCTGTACCCAGCAACTGATCAACTTCTAAAGTGAAAGGGCTACTTGGCTCACAGTCTTAGAAATTGCCCTCCATGATCGATCAGGTGGAACCCTGCTTTGGGCCCCTAGTAAGGTTTCCAGATGGCAATGGCAAGGAGAGAGGGTGGCGGGGCAAACCGTTCAGCTCCTGGGTGGCCAGGGAGTGAAGGAGGAGGAGGAGGGGGTGAGGTCTCACCATCCTCCTCAAGGGCCGGCAGGGAATGACCTGAAGACCTCCCCCTGTGCCCTGCCTCTCAGGGGTTCCCCCGGCTCCCAGTGGCACACTCTTAGGACCATGCCTTGACACATGGGCCTTTTGGGGGACACCTGAGACCCAAGCCAGGACATGGGGGCTTGTTTTGTCCATGATTTTCTCTATTATTCCTATATTCTCTGCTATTTCATCCCACCAAAAAGTTTGTAGTCACTTTTTGAAAGGGACTTTGGCTGTTCTGGTGGCCCTCCCCAGTTCCTTGAACTGCCTATGGAGGTTAATACAGAGCTAGAGTTAGCATGAGTGGTGTCTGCTGAGAAGCTCTTTCAGTCCTTGGTGGCTCCTCTGAGCCTTAGTGAACACATTCATGTCATTGGGCGCTGGTGAGAATCACTCCATCCTAACTCTCAGATTTTTTAACCTTCGAGACTTTTTGTGCTCTCTTTGAAATGCTATCTCATTTCAAAGTGATTGAAACATTTTCTTCTATTAACTCAAATCTGGGTCATGAACTAGTTAAATCTCTTCTCGAGTTTTATGTTTAAGAAAATAGACTTTATTTTTTTTAAAAGCAGTTTATTTTGTTTTTTAAAGCTGTGTTTCACAGCAAAAATGAGAGGAAAGTATAGAGATTTTCTATCTTGCTCCTGTCCCTAAGGTGCACCTATCCCCTCTTGTACTGATGGGTATATTTTTCATTTTGTTTGAACTGGTTTGAACCAAGGCCCATACATTGCAATTGGTTGATAGCTGGAAGTTTCTTCCTTCCTTTTAGGCTCCCCACCTTCTTCATATTTTTACTTAATTTTTGGTTGAAGAAACTGGATGGTTTCCACCACAGCTTCCCAGCTCTGGATTGTGGTGATTTTTTCGTTGTCGTGTTAATATGCCTCTCTGACCCCTGCGTTCTACAAATGGGTCACTAGGAGATTCAGGGTTTTCCTTGCTTGCTCTGTGGGGAGACAGGTCTGCTTTGTGGCAGCGGGGGTACTTCTGCTCTGGGTTACATAATGCCTAGTTATCTCCCTTTCTGTGATGATCACAGCTATTGACGATCATGGCCTCCATCTGTTCAGTCATTAGAGGCTGCCGATCATGGGCAGCATTCTGTTGCCATCCGTTCCTCCTTCACATGTTTTCAGGAATGATTCTGTGAAGCAGAGTTTCTCCCCCTCAACTGTTTGATCATCCCTAAGCTCTTGCATGGAAAGATAGGGTGAGCCCATGAGGTGGTCCCTCTGACTTCTGGAAATGACTTCTTACCAAGCATCATTATGAACAAATGGGCCTCAACTCTTTTGATACATCCCTAGAAATCTGATAGCTGTCTTATCTTTTGGAGTGTTCTGGGCTGACCTCCTGGTTTTCTGCCTCAGATCTAGTCTCCAGCCATTCCTCCACGGAGCCCTGCTGTTTACGGACCTTGGCCTGGGGGCTGGAAGTGCTTGCTGTACATCATTTCTAGGCCTTTTCTGGCCAGTCTAGGAAGTCATATTTCAAGGAGACGCCATGGTGAGCCCATGTGGATGGGCACCGTCCATCTGTGTGCCAGCGTCTCCCTGAAAGGAGAGGTTGGAACCTTGCCAAAGCCTCCCTTCCCCACCACCCCAGCATCATTCCTTTGATGTGTCCCACGGGACACAGAACAGAGTCGCAGCCCCAGCACTGCTGTTTCCACAGCATAATTACTGGAAAAAGTCTGATTGTCAGTGGTTCTTTGTGTCCTTAGGATATTAAGAATCAAAAATTACTGTGTTCAAAGTCCTCAGAGTGGTCCCCCTGTGTGTGGTTATGCCACCACTTGGTACACAGTTTATTTTACCTTCAGATCTTAAGAAATGGCTTTGGTTTTGTTTATTTTTTATTATATAAATATTTACAAATGCCCAGGGGTGCAGCAAGGTGTAATCAAAGAGGACTGGTGTATATTCTGCCCTGTGCCTAGCCTCTCCCTTCCCCAGTAGGTAACCTTCATTTTCAGGCCTTATTCTTTCATTTTTGAATAAAACATATGAACAAATATATAAATATTTGTGTCTCATCCCCTTTTCTCTTGCCTAAATGGTAATCTACTGTTTTTCTACCTTGCTTTTTAAATTCAGTATGTTATGGCAGTTGCTTTGTATCATAGTCTGAAGTATTCCTCCTTCATTTTAAATTGTTTTTAACGGGATCTCACTGTGTTGGCCTTGAACTCCTGGGCTCAGGCGATCCTCCTGCCTCAGCCTCCTGAGTAGCTAGGACTGCAGGGGTGCATCTCCACATGCCAGCCCTTCTTCATTTTTACAGCTGCATATTGCTCTGCTGTGTGGCAGTACCACAGTTTATCCCCCAGTCTTCTGTGGGTGGGTAGTTGGGTTTTCCCAGTCTTAGACTACTTAACCTTTTTATTAAAAAATTTTATTTATTTTTATTTTTACAGACTGCATTTTGATTCATTGTAGACAAATAGGGTACAGCTTTTCATTTCTGTGGTTGTACCCAATGTTGATTCACACCATTCATGTGATCACACATGTACATAGGGTGACAATGTCTGTCTCAGTTCACTATCTTTCCTTCTCCTGCCCCCTCCCCTCCCCTTGCTTTCTCTATGCAATCCAACGTTCCTCCATTCTTTTCTTACCCACCCACTCCCACCTGTCATGTATCATCATCCACTTATCAGAGAAAACATTTCGGCTTTTGGTTTTTTGGGATTGGCTTATTTCACTTAGCATGATATTCTCCAACTCCATCCATTTAACTGTAAATGCCATATTTTTTTTATTCTTCTTTATAGCTGAGTAATATTCCAGTGTGTATATATACCACAGTTTCTTTATCCATTCATCAATTGAAGGGCATCTAGGTTGGTTCCACAGTCTAGCTATTGTGAATTGAGCTGCTATAAACATTAATGTGGCTGCATCACTGTAGTATGCTGATTTTAAGTCCTTTGGGTATAACATTTTTGAGTTGTTCCCCTCCTCCTCCTCCTCCTCCTCCTAGCATGTCTATGAGTGGGATTAGCAGAGCCAAAGGGCAGACACACATGAACTTGGCTAGGTATCATCCCCTCTGTAAGGGCTGTCCCATTTTACATTCTCCCCAGAAATGCACCCCAGCGGCTGTTTACCTTCCAGCTTTGCCAACAGTCTGTTGTCCAAACTTCTGTTTTTGCTACTCTACTCTGCTACCAGAGAAACCATGTGTCACTCTTGTTTGAACTTGCATTTCCTGTATGTACAAGGTTGAGCATTTTTCATGTTTAGGAGCCATTTGCATTTCATTGGATGAGATTTATCTATTCTTTTTTATTTAAAATCTTTTTTTTCCTGGTGCTGGGGATTGAACCCAGGACCTCACACATGCTAAGCATAGACTATACCGCGAAGTTTCACATTCCCAGTCCCCAAATCATCTATTATCATTAGCCTCTTTAAAAAAAAAAAATTGTAGTATATTTAAAATAACTTGTGTGCTATGTAAGTTTCAAATATTTGTTTCTAGTTTTTGATATGCAGAGACTTTTTATATATAATCTAATCCATCAACCTTTTCAGTTTCTGCTTCTGGATTTTGAGTCATAGTTAGGAATGCTACCCTGTCTTCAAGGTTCTAGACAAATTCTCTTGGGTGTTCTGCTAGTACTTGTACAATCTCATTTCTCCCTGTGTAAAGAATAGATTCCATTTGGTGTTTTTCTTGTGACTGTCCATTTAGTGCAACAAATTGAAGAGTCCATCTTCTCGCCAGCTTTGGTGGCAACCTGTATTTCCTTCTGCCCTTGAGTCTGTGTCTAGATTTTCTACTTTGTTCATGTGTTCTTACTATTCCTGTGCCAGAACCTAACTGCTTTAGTTATAAGGCTTTACAGTGAAAATATTCCACTCTAGCACCCCTTATTGGTTGTAGAGTTAAAATTAAAGGGAAATGAGGTTGCATTTCTCCCAAAATTTACTCTGTCTCCACTACCTGGGTATCATGCTGAATGAACTAGCCTACTTGCAACCAGTATGATCATTAGCATTAGCAAATTCAAAGATCACTTGTCAGGTGTCTTACACATACCCGGTATATTTGCAGGTTGTCTATACAGGGTAACCATCGCCAGCATCATTACATGGCTTCAGAGACTAATAGTTCAAATTACTATGACGAATGTAAATGCACCTTTCAGCATAAAAGCATCTGTTTTCATTTTATCCGCTGCCTTTCTCCCTGAATATAACTTGTGAGCACTCCTGTGTCATGAGAAATTGCTCTTAACTTTTTTGCGAAGCAGTAATTTGCTGAAATTTTCATAGTGCAATTGACTACGGTCAGTGAAAGTGATACTTTCATTGTATCTCATGGTAGTGCTTCTTGAAAAAGGCAAATAATGTAGCCACTGCTTACCCCACGTGGGCCCCTCTCTTCTTCTAACTTACACGAGGGGATGAACTGAAACTTAGAGGGTGCATAGCAGAAAAGAATGGTTTTAAAAGGTGTGCCCTTTGCACATCAGCTACGTTTGCATGTTGACTGCGCTACTGCTCCTTCACTAGCTTAGAAACATGCACTTCTCCTCTGACTTAGCAAGAGTAGAATGGGCTGGTGGGGGTTAGTAACAGTGGCCTCTCTTCCTGATGGGTCAGCAGGCACTTCTCTGTCTTGGTTTGGCTCCCCACTTGCCTGGTACAGCTCTGTTCTTTTATTCTGGTGAAATCTTTGCTTTGTGTTTTGTGTGGCAGCCTTTGTTCTTGACCTTTGACTTCTGACCTTTTAATGTCAAGAACATGAGTCCAGGCCTCTGTACCTCTGCACTGCATAATTCCTGGTCAGACTTCGCCCAGCCTTACCAAGGTGTTTGTAGTGACCTGTTTTAATTTCTGGACAACATTATTGGCATCCATGTGACCATGGGCGTTATGCTGAACAGAGCTTGGTTATGTGACCTTCCCCAGTTGGCAGAAAACTTATGATCACTCCAGGCTCATCCCTTGAACAGTTTGCCTTTTGCCCAGTGCCTGGGTGAGGATGGCGTCATAGTACCAGTGTCCCCGAGTTGCCTTTCTTTCCTGTTTCGCTTCTCTTTAGCTCACTGTTTTCAAATACATGGAGAAGTGGAGATTAGTGCTAACCTAATTTCCTCCCAATCCCAGTGTTCATTTTGGACTTTTAATACGTTCCGTAGCTTTGCACATCGTGTTGATTCCTTCAGGAATCTTTGGTGCTCCTCTGAATACTTTGGTGTTGCTGTTGGCTTTGATTTGATTGAGTGGCTTCAGGACGGTCTGTGAGTTACAGGCTCCATGCACTGTTGGGAGGTGGTGGAACCTCCTCAGGTCCTCAGAGGGGACTATGGGACCTGGTTCCCCCCTCTTCCTGGTCCTCTGGCTTTGCTTCCTGGCTCATGAGGTAAGTGGGTTTGCTCTCTCCATGGCGTGCTGTCTCATCAGAGGCCCAGGGCAATGGAGCCCTTGATCTTGGACTGGAACCTCCAAAACGTAGCTAAAATAAATCTTTTCTCTGTATAAATTAATCGCCTCATTATAGTATTGGAAAGCTGACTAATATACTATTGTTGGATAATTTAAACTTTGATTACTCCATCTCAGTTACCATAAGATTTTGGAAATGCCATTCTCCATGACTTCAACTACATGTATAGGCCCACTGCTGGACCAAAACCCGATGACCTAATTTCTCCAACCTTACCCTTTAGACCTTAGTCATCTCGACGGTATTCTTCTGTGTTCCCATTGAGCTTGTGTTGGCTTCTTTCCTGCTCAGTGTAGCTTTTAACACTGGCGTGTAACAGGCGGTGCCCTCAGCAGCCTCAGGCCAGGCTTGATTCTGCTGTGCAGAAACATTGTCTCCTCCGTCATTTGTGTGCTGCTCTGGCTTTTGTGTGCTTCATGGAAAAATTAGTCCCCATTTGGGAAGAATGCTGTCACCCTCTGAGAAACATTGAAACTCCAGTCTGCCCACTCCCATAAGTCTCTGGCCTGCAGTTCCATGAGGTCCATCACTGCCTCCTAGCCAGCTCTGTTCACATTCCCCCGTTTTTCTGTGGGTCACCCAGTGCTGCTCATTTATGAGGCTCATGGCCCCTTGGAGGCCTTGTCTGCCTTCCCACTTCTCTCTTGCCTCCCAGAGAATGAGTTGCCCTGTTTCCTGGATTTACCTCTGAATATTTCCAAATACAGGAAAGTATTCTCTCTCCTGCCCCACTCTCTCGTATACTAGAAGCCCTTCGTCTGCGGCAGCAGTGTCCAGCAACAGCATGCTGTTTTCCAAGACATTTTGCATCAACTACCTTGAAAGCCCACTTGAAATGGGTTGACTCTACTTAGCAGAGGTTTTCATTTTGGGAAATCCCAATATTAAAGCCTTACGTGCAAAATAGATCAGCTTCATTTAATATGGAAGTTATCGTTGACAAACACTTTACAGCAGTCTGGCTTGAACTGCAAAATTGGGTCTTTCTCTGTATTATAGAGGCTACACATTACTATAGATTACAGCACACTCTGTAATGAAGGAAGAGAGCCAGTTATCCAAAATTAAGCCTCAACTTAGCATGGCCAATTCTTGCTAGAACAACTAGTGGAATGCCTGCACATAGTAGGTGTTGAGTGAATGTGGCAGGAAGCGCTCAAATGTAGACACAGGAGCAGCTGGAGGACTGGATGTGAGAGAAAGCTTAGAAAACATCCTAAATTGTTTGAAAAGTAGCTTTTTCCCACTTGGGGACATGTGCATGTGGGCTCATTGGAAACATTTTTTAATCTCATTTTTAATTTCTAGTAGATATATCCATTCTGGGTAAGGTGATGCTCATCCCAAAAGCTAAGTCCTGTAGGGTTCTTTGCACATAGAGTGTATTGTATTATTTTGTCTTTCTTGAAATAGAAGAAAGCACAGGAAGATCGAGGAGGTGGATAATCCACACTCAGACATGTCTGCAGGAAGAAAAGATACCGCAGTTACTTGAAAACCCAGCTCCCCCTTTCTCCCTGTTTTTCCAGGCATGTTTGCCACCGTCGCAGGGATATCCCAACGTGCCCCCGTGCACTGGGCGGAGAACGTCATTGGGGCAGCCGTTTGCTTCCCATATGTCATCGCGCTGGATGACGAATTCATCACAGTCCACAGCATGTTGGACCAACAGCAGAAACAGACCCTGCCCTTTAAGGAAGGCCACATCCTACAGGACTTTGAAGGTACCTGTTGAAATCTTAAAGTTACTTACCAAACCTTTTGGGGGAGAGGAGAGGTGCTGTCGGTCTATGTAGTAGATTATACATGACAGGCTTTATCTTCTTAACTCTATAAAAATGAATAGCTGTGTGATCTTAAATATTATTTTAGTATACTTAAGTTTCTCTGGTAATTTTCGCTTTGTTCCTGGTTATAGAAATGAAAAATTCCTTTGCAAAAACAAACAAACAACACCTTTCCTGATGTTGGTTTCTTCGGTAAATGTTACCAAGGGCCCATCAGGAAACGGGCCTCGATCTGAGCGAAGGAGAAACACAAATGACTGTAACACAGTCTTCTCATTTCAGGGAGTGCAAGGTTGAGATTTCAGTCAATAGCTGGAGTAGTTTGAGAATTTGTCAGACTTGGAATGAGGCTGGCTGGGTGAGCAGAAGAGGAGGTGCTTCCTGCAGATATCAGGGAGGGCTTCATGAAGGGAGGGGATTTGAGCCAGACCTTTAAGGATGTGACAGAACTGGCCAACAGATATGGTGTGAAGACCCTTCCAGGAGAGAGGAAGGCATGTGTACATCTGTGCGAGAGGGAATGGGTAGGGGTGGGGCCTAAGCCCATCGGGCTCCAGGATGAGTGGGCCTAGCCACAGCAGACCAGAGTGGTCAGGGACCACCTCATCTTTTGTGTCATGTGCTCCAGTTGAGAGAATTGTTTCCCCTGTCCTCAATTTTATTTTGACCACTTCCAAATGTACAGGAAAGTTGAAAGAGAAACAAGGTGAACCCCCATAAACCCTTCACCCAGATTCAGTACTGATTAATGTTTGAGAGTAAGTGGAGGGCTCAAGACATTTAATGCTGACGTAGGTCTGCAGGCACCTCCTAAGAACTGGGGCATCTTTCTCAGACGCCGCGGTGCCATGTTCACAGCCAAGAACATGAGCATCGGCCATGTGCTGCCATCTGACATCCCACCCGTATTCAGATTTCTCTGCTTGTCCTAAGAACACTTTTTATTACATTTTCTTCAAGAACTAATCTAGATTTTTGCATTGTGTTTGCCAGTTAAGCCTCTTAGTTCATCAAACATTGCCCTCCTTGTGTCTTAGCAGCTGAGGACATAAATAATATGACACAGAGTCCCCAATACACAATGGCTCACATTCTAGGTGGAGGACTGAAATGTGACGGGGAGTAGCACGTAAGGCATCCTTGGTGTCCTTGGGGACTGGCTCTAGGACTCCTCTTGAATTCCAGAATTCAGGGATGCTGGAGTCCCTTACACAAAATGGCCAGCCTACTATTTGCATAGAACCCGCATGCATCCTCCCACATAGTTGAAATAATCTTTAGATTACTTACAATTCCTACTACACTGTAGATGCTATGTAAATAATTGTTCTTTTTATATTTAAGGGATGACGACAAAAAAGTTGGTACATATTAAGTTCAGGTGCACTTACCCTCCCAGAGTTTCCCTCCCTGGCTGGTCTAATCCATGGACGTGGGACCTGTGGATACAGATTGCCGTTGTGTGGCAGAGCTTTGAGGCTGTGTAGATTGAGTGGTAGAGATGGGCATAGGGAACTGTGGACATAAAGAGACTGATGTCACCCACCTGGTATGGGGACAAAGGAAGGCTTCCTGGGGAAAATGACACCAAGCAGGGAAGGGACAGAGTCTTCTAAGAGCAGGAGAGAAACTACCTTAGTCAGAATACAGAAGGCAAAAAGAAAAGATCCATTAACTACTTCTGGTGAACACGTAATGCTTGGTGGAAGTTTCTCGGGCAAGGAATCAAATTTAATTTGAAAGCACAATAGTAGGCTGGTCTTAGACAGCATTCCTGACTCTTCTGTGGGCTGCCTGTGGAGGGTCTCACAGTCCAGAGAGGACAGCAGTGTTGGCCATGGGTCAGGTGAACTGGCAGGAAGTGGGGAAGTGATTACGTTAATGGCAAGACTTGGAGGTATTTGAATGGAAGGTGAGCATGAGATATGGGCTCATAATTCAAAATATTGCATTAAAATCTTAGTTCTGCATAAACTGACTTGGAAGGAAATAAACTTTTCGATAAATTTTATATGAACTATATCATAATTATTGTTGAGAATGTTTCACAAAAGAGCTCTACAACTTAGTTTGACAACCCTTATGATGTATTTCCTACACTGGTTTTAAATTCACCAGCACTTTTTAGTAGAAAAAGGCTAAACAGCAGATGTTATTCTTTGGAAATAGAGTATTAAGAGTTGACCCTTTTTGCACAGTTGTTAGTGTGGGCAGGAGAAAAGGGAAGCATTATAATTTATAATGTCTGTAGGAATTCTATTGGAAAACCCGGTGGCATTGATTAACAAATCAGATAATGATCCATTTGGGGAAAAGCAGTATGTTTTCTCGCAGGCAGTGTTTTTCCCTTCCCAACAATGTGAAATTTCTTCCCAGGAAGAGTGATTGTTGCCACAAGTAAAGGAGTTTACATCTTGGTTCCATTACCTCTGGAAAAACAAATACAGGATCTACTAGCAAGCCGAAGAGTGGAGGAGGCTTTGGTTTTAGCCAAAGGAGCCCGGAGGAACATTCCAAAAGAAAAATTTCAGGTTTGTAATTAGCTGGTCACAAGAAAGCATGCCTTTCAGCCACGAGAGAGGGAGCGTTTGGATTCAACTCCCAGGCATCGGCCTTTCTGTACACCAGACCATACACTTTGAATTTTGTATCTTCTGTTTAATCTTCTCCACATTTGCACCTGTGCAGGGTAGAGATCAGTGGAACTGCTCCACTAGGGCTGTGCAGCACACAGCAGATAATCCGGTTTTGAACTTCTGATTTAATTCCTCTTTCTTGATACACCAAGCTGTGTTCCTAACCGACTTTTGTCTTCAGTGGAGCTTCCCAGAAAACTCAAGACCATAGTTCCTGTCAACCAGAAGAGTGAGGTCAGGTTAATTGGGCTCTGATTTTAGACTTTGAATTTTGGGGGAGTGGTTTGAATTAAAGTTGAGATTTCTGTCATCTGTAACAAAGCTTTGCTAACCATATTGATAAAGTACTTCTATGCAAGAGCCCATCTAGTTGATTTTCTTTAGAGAAAACTTTTAATGCATTTAAGAAACATTAAATATAATTGGTATGATAAATGTAATTGACAGATGTCCAGTTCCCTGAAAATTACTACTCAGTGAGATGTAGGGTGTTCAGGCCTACATCTTTGAGAGTAATAAAATAATGGTGTGCATGCACTTCATATGATTATCTAAGTTGATCTTTAAAAGTTCTCACGAATGAATAGTGTTGGTCAGATTTTACACACGATCGTGTTACCGCTGCAGAACAAAATGGTGTGCTGGAGCCCCAGCTGCTTCGTGCAGGGAGGGGAAGCTTTTGAAAGCAAACGCAGAGCAGCTGTGTTGTTTATGGCTGTGGGATTTGAAAAGGGGCACCTTTTCTATGTGCAAGCACCAATGAGTTTTTCCACCCTCGTTCTGACTTTTGTTCGAGGCTGATCTATCAGCATTCAGCAGGGGGCAGCAAAAGCAAGAAGAAGAAAGCTGCTGTTCATGGTCTGGTACTGTGCTGGACACTGAGGTGATTTTGCCTCCGCGTTGTGCTGTGGTGGTGCCCGTGCAGTGCCAGGCAGGGCAGAACGCAGGGCAAAGGCGGATCTCTACTCTGCTGCTTCCTGTTGGCACCTCTGTCCTCCTGTGAAGACAGGCCATACATGCTGCTGTCTGGGCAGTGTTGGGGTGCAGGGTGCACACCAGTGTCTTGCTCTCGAGTCTGATATCTCAGGGTTGTTTCTCCTTTCTCACCTGTTCCCTGCCTTCTCCCTGGATGTCTCTGGAGTCATGCATGTAGCCCTGGAGATACATCTTCAGCATTGTATTGAATGTAGCCTTTATTCTCAATTCATACTGTCACTGTGGGTGTCCAGCACCTTCTCATATTTCCCCTGAATCACGTTAACAGCCTCTCGTGTGTCTGCAGTCCGCCTGCCAGCCACCACAGGAGTGGTCTTGCTTGGTGCAGACCAAGTCTCTTGCTTAACATAATCAGTGGGTATGTCAGCACCCTGGCAAAGTCCATGCCCTTGAAGCACTCCTTCGTCATCTGCACGGCTTCATCTTCTGTGGTTGCCCCTCACCTCTGTGAAACACATGTCTAACCCCTATTTGGCTACCCCAAAAGGAGGACAAAGAGAACAACTCTTGAGCCTATGCAGTGTTTTAAAACGTTGCTTCTTTTATCCTCAGAAGTACTCAGTTACAACCAGTGTTCATTTAACAGAGAAGCCCCACATGCCTGGCAGCCAGATCAGTGTAGCCTGTGGACATTTGGCTGCGAAGTCCCGGCCAGCCCTCTCAGCAGTGCTCTTGCCCGGCTGGCCTTGGCCTCCCTAGTTCTGGAATACGCCATGCATTTCTACACTTCTCCCACCTCACTGTTTATTTCTCAGTATTTGTGCCATTTTCCATGACTGGGGTGTACTTTTCTACTGGATAAAATCCTATTTCAATACCTTGCTTCAGTCTGGCTTCGTTGCTAAGCCTGCCTGTCCCTCCAGGCAGAGCTGAGAGCTCTTCCCTCCTTGCTTGCGCTTGACAAATATGGTTTGAGCATCCCCAACTCCCAAATCCAAAACCCGAACTATTTTTAATGCGGATGTAACACCACAAGTGGAAAATTCTGTACCCGACCTCATGTGTTGGGCCCCATTTAAAATGTTGGTGTACTAAAAGTATTGTAGAAAATTGCCTTCAGGCTATGTGTATAAGGCATATGTGAAACATGAATGAATTTTGAATTTAGGCTTGGAATTGCCATCCCCAGAATAGCTCATTATGCATATGCAAATATTCTGAAATCTGGAATAATTCAAAATCTGAAACACTTCTGGTCCCAGGCATTTGGGGTAGGGGACACTCACCTGCACTGGTCTGTAACAAACACACTGCCTGTCGTTGTTTGTCAGTGTGCCCCTTGGCCACGTGCCTTTCCCTCCCCTAGCTCCTGGGTAGACTCTTCCCTTCCTCGGAAGAAATCAATGAGTGGACAATTCAAAGCTTTGAGCTGGTCTCCCAACAGCTGTGATATAATGGAGCAGAGAGTTTTTGTTTTGGAATGCAAACCAGAAAAGAACAGTAAGACAATGTTGACCCCAAAAAGGTCTAGAAAACAGTTTTCTTGAATGTCTGCATTTTAAGAATTAGATGCAACTCATAGTCAGGTGCATTGTTTTTTGTAATTTTGGAATGCTGCTGACCTCGTGCTAGCTCCTAGGCTTGGAGAAACCACAAAAAGCCCTGGCAAAGAGGCCAGAGTTGAGTAGTTGACTGGTTCTACACCATGACGCCCCTTTTTCTGCATTTAAAGCAGGTACCAGTTCTGCTTCCCTGAGCTCTGACCTAGTGCCGGGGGCATCAGAAAGTTTAACCGTGGGACTGAGATTATAGGAATATTTCTCCTAGAGATTAAAAGCAGTCAGAGTGTTGCTTAGAGCTGTAAGAAAGCAGGGCTTCGATTGTATTAAGCAGGAGGATGAAACAGAAAGAGACCGTAAGGAGACATCAGGCTTTACGTAAGACAATGGTCTGTGCCACACGTCATTGCCTGATTTGTGCCATGTGGTAGGGATAGTGCTTGTAGTGAAGGTTGAGCTCTGATGGAGTTTTCTTTCCTTCTCCTCTAAGAGGATTTCATATGTGTCTCTAAAAGCAAGGATGCCCTGTTTAATGTCACCACTGTACCATCATCAAGGGCCCCCCGGGTCAGTGCTGTGCACTTCCGGTGGGGGAAGAGCCCATGTCGCCCTATGAGTCTTTCTGACCCTCATTTCTTTTTAGCCTTAGGAAAAATCCCACTAGACTGGATAGAACAAATGCCCAATAGGAACCCTCTCAAAATAAGAAAACCAAAGGAATTTCATAAAATTGATAATATTAAGGTGACCATCAGAATAAAGAACACAAACACGCCAGAAGGCGGCAGATGATGAAGAAGAAAGGGGACAGGGCCTCCTGGAGCCATCGCTGTCCTGGTGTGTCTGCTGATCCCTCGGCTCCTGGGTTTTCAGGGTGAACCCACTGCCAGGTGTCTACAGATTCATCTGGTTGTGATTGTCATCTTCCTCAGAAAGCTCCTGTTACAGCTTTGAAAAAATACTCCAGTCTGAGTCCTCCCCTGGTCTGCTGGGTTCTTGCAGACTTGCAGGAAAACATCTTCCTGCATTGTGGTAAATGACCCCTACATGCCCTGTCCTCGCCTCGCCACTCATTTCTCTGTTATATTTGGCCCCACAAGCCGCTGCAGCCACCAGAGATGCCATGTTTTAGGAACTCTCACTTGTCATAGTGAAGATGTCCATGCTGCTGTGATAGGATTATTTCTGCTGCTTGGAGAAAGATCCCCTTTAAAGCACCCTAATTTTCTTCACCTCTTTTTCTTTCATTGGAAAAGGATTTATGTACCCCACTTCCCTCCATATCTCCATAGATATGGTAGAATCGAGCGAGTCATCTTGAAAGGATGATGGAAGAATGTAGATCCTGGCATTAGTTAGGGTTGCAGACAGCAGGCTCAGAGTCAAGAGAAAGAGAGAACATTTACTGAGTGCTTACTGCATGCCAGGCACTGTTGTGCAGGCTGGACACGGTGGGACTCTCTTCCTCACCACAGCTGTGTGAGCTGGACCCTGGTACGAGCCCTTCAGTAAAGATGAAGGTGCAGCACGAGGGGTGGAGTGGCTTGCCCTGAGCCACAGAGCCAGCACCGGGCAGAGCCAGGACTCACCACGGCATTCAGACTCAGGGAGCCTCCGTCTGAACCAGCTCAGGTCACCACAGAAATCACAAGCCTTTGGCTGCTATTGGGTTTACTGAAGGAAAGAAATCTGCTTAGAGAAGCTTTTTTCTTTCTTTTTGCTGGGGGTGGTGGTGGTAAAATATGCTTAACATTTTACCATGGCAACTATTTTGAAGTGTGCATTTCAGTGGCTTTAAGTGCGTTCAGTGTCGTGCGGCCGTCACCACTGTCCATCAGCAGGACATTTCATCCTCCCAGACTGCAACTCTCTCCTCATTAGGCAACAACACCCCCACTCCACCCCCAGCACACACACACCCCGCCCCGGCAGCACCCTCTGGCTCCTCCCTCTATGCAGTTGCCTACTCCATGTGCCTCACGCAAGTGGAATCATGAGAGTATGTGTCTCTGTAACCCGCATCAGAATCCCCTCCCTTTTTAAGGCTGAGTAACATTCCATTAGTTGGAGAAGTTTCATTTTTTTTTTTTTTTCTTTGTGGTGCTGGGGATTGATCGGAGCAGCATGCATGCTAAGCATGTGCTCTACCACTGAGCTACACCCCCAGGCCAGAATTTCGTATTTCACTAAGCAATGCATATTCACCAGGAGCCACAGAACAAACGACACTTTGAATTTCGTGCTCCAGAGAACTGTTCTCTTCAGAAGCCTTTGTGTGATATCCAGCTTAGCCAGTGCAGTCTTGAGAACAGGCTTAGAAAACTTTACATTAGAATCTTAGGGTTTCACAAAATTTCCAATTCCCCAAATCACTAAAGTTAGAAATCTCAATTCATATGTGTATGTGTGTGTGTGTGTGTGTGTGTGTGTGTGTGTGTATAGAGAGACAGTCACAGAGAAGTGTGTGTGTATGTGTGTATATGGATATATAAATGTGTGTGTGTATACACATCACTCATAACTAACATGGATTTTAACTTCAGTTTCCACTGAATACACATGACTGCTTCAGCCTGACTTGAGTGTTGGGCCCCAAGCTTTGTGCAGAGTAGATGCCAAGTGACTACCTAGGTGTCTGTTTGGCTGAATGATGTACTGTCTGAGAATTTCGATAACTGCCTAAAACTAAAGGATGAATTGGTAACAGCAAAAGAGAAGAAGAAAGTCATTGTGTTAGCTGTGGCGTTGTGAGAGAAACGCATATGCAGAGAGATGCTTTCACCCTGGATATAAGCACCAAGACTATTGAAATGATGGATGATATAAAGAACAACATCAAATTTTACCTGAAAATTTTCTTCCCATGTACTCACCCTTCCTGTCCTTTTCTCAAGGTTGTGTATCTTGCACCGGGTTTTGTAGTTGGGATCACCCAAGCAGAGAGCAGAAGGAGGTGTCAGACACAGTAGACCACCTGGGAATTAGACAGGCACCTTCAGAGAACCACCTGGGAATTAGACAGGCACCTTCAGAGAACCAAGAATTGGTAGTGCTTGGTAAAGTTTCTAATCGGTCATTTTAAGGTAAAATTTGAAATTGTTCTATATATTGTCCTTCATTTCAGCATCCTTGGGGCTTAAATCCAGGATGAAAGAATATTTTTGCATGCTCCCTCCAAATCTATATGTATTATTCCCAGATAAGGTTATAGAAAATAGCACTTTGTCGTAGTTGGTTTCTGTTGCTATAACAAAATACCTGAGACATGGTAATCTATAAGACTAGAAGTTTATTTGGCTCGTGATTCCGGAGGCTTGGAAGAGCATGGCACTAGCATTTGTTTGGCATGTGGTAAGGGCCCCCTCGCCTCATCATAGCGTGTCAGAGGGCATCACATGGTGAGCAGGGCAAGTGCTACCTCAGGTCTCTCTTCCTCTTCTCATGAAGCTGCTAGTGCCATCATGAGGGCCTCACCCTCATGACCTCACATAATTCTAATTAATACCAAAAGACTTCAACTCTCAAGGCCATTACTTATGTACTTGGGGGTTAAGTTTCCAACATAGGACCTTTCAGGGCACATTCAAACCATAGCACTTCTTATTTGTAGAGATTCAGGATGTCAGCAAAAGTAATCTTGCTGGGTGAGGTGGTGCATACCTGTAATCCCAGCAGCTCGGGAGGCTGAGGCAGGAGGATCGTAAGTTCAAAGTCAGCCTTAGCAATGGCAAGGTGCTAAGCAACTCAGTGAGACCCTGTCTCTAAATAAAATACAAAACAGGGCTGGGGATGTGGTTCAGTGGTTGAGTGCCCCCAAGTTCAATCCCAGTACCAAAAAAAAAAAATCTCTATTTTTGTTTAGGTAGTGGGAGAGTAGATGACATCTGAGTCCTGCAGCCATGAGAAATAGATTGCCACTCAGCTGATGTCTCATTGACAAGCTCAAGTGTGATTGAGAATCCTTTCTGCTTCAAGAATGGCCTCCCTCATTTCTACTTTCAGAAATGGCACTGGCGTTCCCAGGCAGCAGAATCTTGACCTGCTATCTTGGTCTGTTGGGTGGTATAATTAGGCCTGTCTTTAGGTCAGACATGGCTCTTTAGGGGAAGAAAAATAAAGGCTGATGGAGAGAAAGGATATCTACTGAGGGTCAGGGAGGACCTGTTGCAATACTTGGAGAACTCTATGAAACTGGTGAGCTGGGGATGTAGCTCAGTGGTAGAAGACTCACTTGGCATGTGTGAAGCCCTGGGTCCTATCTCCAGCACTAAGAGAAATAAAACAAAATAAAACTTTAGTGAAAGCCCTTTTAAAGCTAATTTGAGAGCGGGATTGTTCTGAAAAAGCAATGACAGAAAGCACTGGGCTGTAGAATCTGAAGGATCTGGCTTTACATCACAGCCCAACTATTTATTACTTGAGTTACTTTGGCCTAAAAACTTAACATCTCTGAGTGGAATTTTCTTGTTTTTAAAATGGGGACGGTGAATGGCTATAAGTAGTTTTGTGGAAATGGATCAGATAGTCCTTCAGGTTCACAAGCTCTGTCTGAGTGGGAGATATTCAGCCAGTAGCGTAGGGATGCTGAGGCATGTGCCTTGGGTTGGGGAATTGATGGTTGTGGGGCAGCATAATGGATCAGGAGGAGGAAGGATTCATGTTGGAGGACAGTTAAGACACAGCCAGGATCTTCAGACTGTGGGGTGACTGATGTGAGAAGAGAGTGAAGAGCCATGTCTAGAAGCCATTTCATTTGAGCAGAACTCAAAAACAAGAAGTTAGGCAGTGACAGGGAGTGGTGGGATTGACGCCACAAGAAGATTCTTGAAGCATTTATTGCTGTTGCTGCATGTTACGGGAGCGGAGGACTCTGTGGTTGAGGAAAGCTGTGTCAGAGTGGATCCAACAGAGGTGACTGCTCCTTGGCTGCAGGAACTCAGACTGTCATGTGCCGTGGGCTGGGCATTCCCAGGAGAGAGTGCGCAGCATTTCCCCAGCTCTGGCTGAGAGAGCCCAGGCACCTGTGTGCTTACTAAATGGGAACAGCCTTGTGTCCGAGGGATACTCTGAGGAATGGTCCTGGAAAGTATGGGTTTCAGAAGAGCAGAAGGATGGGCAGCTAGCTCCCAGACTGCCAGAAGTCCTGGAATTGTTTGTCCACCTGAGCAGCCAGAGACAGAAGCAGGCGCTGAAGTCCTGCTGGTTAATGAAGAGGAGAGGAGAGGATAAAGTGGTGCATTGAGGAAGGATTGGGGATGCATGGACACAAACCCACGAAAACACCTGTTAACCAAAACTATTCAGAAAAATAAATTAGGGGGCAGAGTGTGTAGCCCAGTCGTAGAGTGCTTGCCTGGCATGCACGAGGCCCTGGGTTCCCCGGTACTGAAAAGAAAAAAAAATTGCATGTGTGCCAACCAAGTCGGACCTTTTTTTCTTGCATTATTTCATAAGCAATATGGCATAACAGCTATTTACATGACACTTGCATTGCATTTAGTATTATAAGCAATCTAGAGATGGCTTAAAGTATACAGGAGGGTGTGCATAGGTTCTGTGGAAATACTATGCCATTTTATATAAGGCGTCCTTGGATGTTGGTGTATGTCAGGGTCTCTCTGATCACTCCTCTTGTTTCTGAAGGGTGACTGTATTTATAATTTCATGTACACCTCTTTCTCTAACTCATAACTTCCTATCTCTCTATAATGATAAGCGTTTAGCTTGGGTTGTGGATTAGAAATTTAGGTTCCCCTTTCCGTCTTGTTTTTACAGCATTGGGCTAGGCAGGTGCTCTACCGCTAAGTGATACCTCCGGCCCTGTGGGGGTGGTTTTAAGGCATCTCTAAGAGGTGAAACCTGTGTTTCCTTACAGGTCATGTACAGAAGAATTCTGCAACAGGCGGGCTTCATCCAGTTTGCACAACTTCAGTTCCTGGAAGCTAAAGAGCTCTTCAGGTAATTGGAGGTGTTGGTAGCCAGGCTGCCATGGCAGTGTCCCC
Source organism: Glaucomys volans (assembly GCA_020662805.1). Taxonomy (NCBI): domain Eukaryota; kingdom Metazoa; phylum Chordata; class Mammalia; order Rodentia; family Sciuridae; genus Glaucomys; species Glaucomys volans. The sequence continues at coordinate 122,569 of JAJEJO010004460.1, forward strand.
CTGTGCTCAGAACCTCGCACTCCTGTGATGTGGTGATGAAATGCTGCCTTGGTTAGCTGCAGGCCGGTGGTGAGCTCACACCTCCCATGCAGGGGTGGGCCTCAGCCTTAGGCCAAGGGCCCAAGTTCTAGGGAGGGTGGGGCTGAGGAATGGCCTGGAGGCTGTCTGTGAGGCGAGTTCTGTGGAGGCCCTGGGTTGCTGAGCCAGAGGCGAGGCGGCGTCTGAAGGGTGGTACGGTGAGGATTCTGAGGAACCCGCTGGTCGTGCTTCCTTCTCTCCATAGATTTTATCAGAGTCTGAGTTTAGAAAACGCAAGGGCTTTCTGGAAAAATCTTTGAAAACTTTTCATCAACTTCTAAAGGATTTTCAAATATTATATTCCTGGTCGGCTCTGTTAGGAAGTTGGAAGTTGAGTCTGTCTGCCCGAGGTCCCTCCGGCGTTGTGATTAATCTTGTTCCTGCAGGGAGCTCCCCAGTTGATTTTGCTGTCCCTCACTGTGCCCGTCCATAGGAACACCCCTGCCATGCCACCTGCTCTTCCAGCTGCCCTTGCTCCCAGCGGGGTGCTTGACGAGGCAGCCGTGCTAGGAGTTGTTCAGCACTGCCCGGGAGGTGAAGTCGCGCACACACCCGCTAGGACAGCCCTTAAACATCCCACTGAAGCCCCACCTGTACAATAACTCTTCAAAGTGCCTCACTAAGGATTCTGCAGTTTATAGCTACTGGGCAAACGAGATAGAGATCATTTGCAGCTCGGTGACAACTTGAGGGGACCCTGTCTGTGTCGTACTACCTGCTGCCCGTTCTCAGAGGTGACCTGCACGTGTACTGACATCTTGCCGTCACAAAACGGGGTGTAGAGAATGGGGTTCTGTGTAAAGGAGGACTCGTTCTGTGAGGAGTGATGACCGATATCACTGTACTCCCGCAAATCCTGTGTGCCGTCACCATCTGCTCCTGGAAAGATGAGCGGCTTCGGGGTTTAAGTAGATTCTTTGCTCCTTCGGACCTCAACACTTCCCTGCCAGTCCTTGTTTTATTCTTGCAATGGCAAGTGCCTCCTCATTAGTATCATGGTGTGTTTATCCCAAACATCTTCCTTTTCTTGTGGGTCAATCTGAGACAGTAGAAGATTGACCATCGATGCACTCCTGGAGAAGGCTCCTGTTTGGCTCAGATCCTAGAAGTTGGGTTTGTCTGTCATTAGGACAAAGTCCTTCCAGACATTAGCCTCTCAATAGCTCCACTTCAGGTTGACTGCTGCTCAGCTTTTGTCAAAGGTGTGGCTGAGAGAATGGATCTGTGGAGAAGGTGCTCCTGAGACAAGGATGACTCCCCTGTCCCTTCAGGGGACAGCTGTCAGCTAATTATCGTTGGTCCCTATGAGAAAATCCACCCGTCATTCATGTCGTGGGACAGGTACTGTGTGTTCCTCTGGATATTCTGCAGCCTGTCTTTTTGTATCCAGTGAGGTGTGGCTCTCTTTTCACTTAGCAAACTTGACCTAAGCAGTGAGAGGGTTGTGAGGACAGGACAGTACCTCTGCTTTTCTGGGGCACTCTTGCTAGTTTGGAGAAGAGACTTGTGCCCACAGCTGTTCTGTCTTGAGAGTGTGGTGTGGGCTTATGTTGGCCACTTAGAAGAATCTTCCTTCACTGTATTCACCTGGATCTTAAACAGTGAGCAGAAGTTTCCCAAATGAAGAATCCTACCTGAGGCCAGGATTTCTCAACCGTGGCACTTTTGACATTATGGGACACAGGGAATGGTGAGGGTCCGGGGGGGTTATCTGGTGTGTCAATAGGATGTTCAGCAGCAATTCACCACCTACTAGACGGTGGTCGCACACTTTGAGTCATGAGAGAACTGTCTCCAGATGTGTCTCGTGTCCCCCAGAGAGCTGCATGTCTTCCTGCTGAGAACCACTGTCTAGGTAAAGGGTACAGCAAGAGTGAAGGCTGAGGGGCGTAGTGAAGTGTCAGGTGTGGGGTTGGCTGGGCTGAACTGGTAAGGTGGTTTGGGGTCTGCATGGGAAGGGCCTTGTGTCATCAGCTGCAGGCCGTACAGAGCGTTATGGGTTGAGAGAGGGAGAGGGCACAGGGAGGTGGAGTGGGAGGAGGAGACTAGAGGCAGAAGCCGGCAGAGTGGGGCATGGTACTCAGGGACTGCTGAGGGCACACAGTGAGAATTGCAGACCGCGACAGTCCCCGCTTCGCTTTCCTCCAGAGCTGTCCCACTGGTAGCTGTGACATTGGGCCCAGGTGGAGACCTATAGTTTGGTGATGCCTCTGTTAATTTTGTCATTGCCATGGGGACCAGCAGGCTGGCGGGAAATGGCCCAGCAATGAATTAGAGAAGGGACATCAACAAACGTGGTTTCAGGATGCTGTGCCGGCCGTTTCAAAGCTGCATCCTGATGTTCTGCTCTGAATTCTGTCAAGAGTCACAGTAGAAATGGCAGCATGAATGCTTTATCCCTTATGTTATCAGACCATTGCCAAGGAAATTGTATTAGGTTTGGTTTTTGTTTGTTTTTTTTGTTTGTTTGGTTTTTGATACTGGGGATTGAACCCAGGGGTGCTTAACCACTGAGCCACATCCCCAGCCCTTTTTATTTTTTATTTTGAGACAGGGTCTTGCTAAGTTGCTGAGGTTGCCTCGAACTTGCGATCCTCCTGCCTCAGCCTCCCAAGCCGCTGGGATTACAGGTGTGTGCCAACATGCCTGGCTTATATCAGTTTCTTATACAGTCTCTTCTTTAAAGACTGTTCCACAACCCATTTATCATTTAGTGTCAGGAAAACCATGGTTTTCGGAAGACCTGTGATGTTGTCTGCCCAGATGCTGATGTGGGACATCCTGGGTTGGGCTTCGCCCGCCATGGCTGTGAGGCGCCAGGGCTACCCTGGGTTTTCCTGGCAGCACAGGCGTCTCAACATTCCCCTTCCACGCTGTGTGTGCGTGTGTCTCTCCCGTCTTCCCAGTTCTTCTGTGGAACCAGGTGGTGTCCCTGGGCAGGCATTGCTGCTTTGCATTTGCAGGTTTGGCTGGCAGCCCCAGGCGCTCACCCGTGTCTGCCCGTTCCCACGTGCCCGCAGGCACTGCCCTCCAGTGTCGTTTGTGTGCCTACGTGTACTCTCTCTCTCTTTTTGCTTCATTTAGTTTGACACTGTAATTGCAGAAGCGGCCAGCTTGACGTCCGGGAGCTGATCTCTCTCTACCCCTTCCTGTTGCCCACCTCCTCTTCATTCACCCGGTCCCACCCTCCTCTTCACGAGTACGCAGACCTGAACCAGCTGACCCAGGGGGACCAGGAGAAGATGGCCAAGTGCAAACGCTTCCTCATGAGCTACCTGAACGAAGTCCGCAGCACAGAGGTGGCCAATGGCTACAAAGAGGACATCGACACGGCGTTGCTCAAGCTGTATGCAGAGGCTGACCATGACAGCCTGCTGGACCTCCTGGTCACGGAGAACTTCTGTCTTCTGACAGACAGCGCTGCCTGGCTGGAGAAGCACAAGAAGTGAGTGTTCTCCTCCCCGCGTGACGAAGCTTCCTGCCCAGTCTCTGCTGCGAGGCAGACTTAGCCAGTGTGATTTTTGGTTCCCTGTGGGTCCACGCGGTGGCTACCTTGAAACCTTAGTGACCTCAGGGGCCCAGTGCTCCCCAGATGCTGTCGCTCTTGTCGCTGTCCAAGGGGTCTCGGGGAATTCACTCTCTCCTCATTCTTTAATAGTAAGAGTGCAGTTTAGAACTAGTCATAGACCTTGTTAGTAAATGAAGCTGTTTTTAGGTTTCTTCTGTTGTCAACTGAGGATTCACCTGTGAAGATGCCATGTGATTGTTAATATAAGAGTGCACTGAGGCCCGGTGTGTTGGCTCTTGCCTGTAATTCCAGCAGCTCAGGAGGCTGAGATAGGAGGATCGTGAGTTCAAAGCCAGCCTCAGCAAAAGTGAGGCGCTGAGCAACTCAGTGAGACCCTGTCTCTAAATAAAATAAAAATAGGGCTGGGGATGTGGCTGAGTGGTCCAGTGCCCCTGAGTTCAATCCCTGATACCAAAAAATAGAGTGCATGGAGCCATCAGTAGCCATCAGTATCTACTTAAGCCAAACTGCTTAAGTAGATACCTGGATAAATGATGAAAAGGGAGGCTTTTTGATTTTAGTCCCACAAGGTCATGGTTGAAAACTCTGCCTTCCCTATGCCTGAGTCAGTAGCAGCTTCATGTCCAGGAGAAGTTGGTAACATAATGGCCAGTTTGATTTGGGCTGGCAGCCTCTTCATCTGGGGCAGGAAGTCACAGAACCTGACCCTTCTAGGCCTCAGTTTTCTTATCTTTAAAAGCGAGGGGTGTTGAGTGATCTCTCAATTTCATATAAGCAGTTAATTTTTTAAATCTTTTTTTTGTCTATGAGTTTTGTTAAGATTTGAAGTGCCAAAAGGACTGATGAAATCCCCCAGAGACCCTGGGGAGCACCATGCTAGGTCCTGTTCAGTGCCTGAGTTGACATGGGCTTCCACGAGGGCACCCAGTCTCCCGGGTGACCAGAACTTGCTATGGAGTGGTGTTGCAGAATGAGCATTCCTCATCTAAGATGCTTGCAACAGAAACATTGCAGGTTTCAGAGTTTTTCAGATTTTTGGAACGTTTGCATAGGTTTCTGCAGTTAAACATCCCTAATCTGAAAACCCCAAATCTGAAATGCTCCAAAATCTGAAACTTTTTTGAGTTTGATGCCAGTGCTTCCCATCTGTAAGTGAGGAAAGGTCAGTCTACTTGCTCAGTGTGATTCAGGTCATAAGTCATGAAGCCTTAGTAGAAACTCCAGTTTTTGACCTCTCAGGCCCTCCTCCGGACTCTCCTGACTGTTGTCTGCCCTACCCAGACACCATCTGCATTCTCCACTGCTGTTCAAGTTCAAGCTCCTTGCCCCTTCTCTCGAGAACTGCTCAGGAAGCAGACCTTTCCCATGCTCTTCCCACCTCACTGTGGGCTACTGTGGTAACTGGCGATATATGAAATTGTATTAATATTTGGAGCAAAATAGAAAGCAATTCCAAATGTGATTTTCCCATAGTATCATAGTATTTTCTTTTTCTTGGCTCTCCTGAGATTGGAATCATCCTTTTTGGAGATTGATAGAGCTCCCATTTTTAGTGCCATAAACAAAATAAATGGAAGTGAGGATCCTTTCGTTGTTTGACATTAACTGTCGAGTTCTGAGCTGAATAGGATCCAGGGGAGCGAGCCAGGGAGGTCACTGTGTCACTTCTGCCTACAGCGGGCCATGGGAACGCACCGTCCTGACCACTTTGTTCTCTTCCAGGTACTTTGCACTTGGACTACTCTATCATTACAACAACCAAGATGCCGCAGCAGTCCAGGTGGGTCCAGGACATTTTAGCATTACGTTGAAATCAGTGTCTTTTAACTCAGTGTCACTTAAAAAATAAATAAATAAGTAAATCCACAAATTGTTAGAAACCACTTTTGCCTGCTCTATAACTTCTTTTATCCAGGGCAAAAATAATGTTGTTTTAGAAAGTGAATTCCTTGAGAAATGTCAGCCAAGAGTTTTCATTTGTCTTTCTATCTCTTTGAAGATTGAGGTTTTGAAACTTGAAGAAATGAAAAAGGACAGATAATTTCTTTTCAGTTTTTCTAAATGGATGTGTAATAATCCTACGCATTCATGGGGTACAGTTGATAACTCGATACATGTGTGGAATGTGAAGTGGTCAAATCAGGGTGATTAGCATTGCCAACTCCTTAAACATTTATCATTTCTTTGTGTTGGAAATCTTTAAACTCCTCTGTTTTGGTTCTTTTTAAAATATATAATAAATTGTTGTAAGCCATAGTTCTGAGCTGTAGAAGAGCAGGACTTATTCCTTCTAACTGTGTTTTGGTTCCTATTAACCAACCTCCATCTATCCTCCTTCTCCCTACTTCCTTCCTAACCTTTAACAACCACTATTTTCTCTACTTATTTGAAATCAATTTGAAGTATAACTTCTTATTGAGCCATAAGGTATGCGACATCACTTCCTTATAAGAAAATTAGGGCAGCAAATAGCTGCTGAATTTATCATTCCCACCATTCCTGACAACAACTGTTACCAACAAGCTGAGTAAATTCAGCTTGTATATAGTAACAGTTGTTACTATATGGGGATAGTAACAACACTGAAGCTGATCAAGGCCACGCCTGTGGTGTGTGGTGGAGATGGGATTTGAACCAGCGCTGGGGGTGGCCAGGCAGGGATACTGTACCTGGAGAGAAGAGGCATGGATTTGTCAGCCTCGTCTCTTACCTTGCATTGTTGCATCTTCCAGCTGCCTTCTGAGCTTGACAGCTCCATCTCACACTCTCGGAACACTTTCTGCCCTGTGTTCCTTGTTATCTACTTATATTGCATCGTGGATATGTCTTTTTTGTTTCATTGTGTGAGAGGCCAGGGACATCAGTCACATCCACCAAACTAATGTCAACTCCCTGGCTTTGCAAAGCCGAATGTGCATTTAGTCTTCTGTTGCTCTGGGAAACCATCAAGAGGTCGTGGGGAGAAAGGAACACTTGTACCCTGGTGGTGGGATTGCAGACTAAATCTTTGGAAAGCAGTTTGGAGATTCCTCGGAAAACTAGGGATGGAACCACCATGTAACCCAGCTATCCCATTCCCAGGTATTTTCCCCAAAGATCTGAAATCAGCCTACCATAACAACACAGCCACCTCAATGTTTATAGCAACAGGATTCACCATAGCTAAATTATGGAATCAACCCAGATGCCCATCAGTAGATGAATGGATTAAGAAATTGTGGTATATATACACAATGGAGTTCTCCTTAGTCATTAAAAAGAGTGAAATTATGGCATTTGTCAGTAAATGGATAGAAATGGAGAACACAATGCTAAGTGAAATTAGCCAAACTCAGAAACTGAAAAGTCAAATGTTTTCTCTCACAGAGTAAAGTAAAGGAAAGTGGGGAGGAGGATAAGATTGCATGAAGAACCAGTCAAATACAAATTAACAGATGCGTTAAAGGAAGTCTAGTGGAATAGAGAAGGGAAGGGGAGAGGGGAGGGAGGATGGGAGGGGAAAGCTGGGGTTTGAATCGATTTCTATTCATGTATAAGTTTGTTGGATGAAAACAACTACTGTGTATAACCATAAATCTCTAATTAAAGAGAGAGAGAGAGAGAGAGAGAGAGAGATATTATTGTGATAGCACATCGGAGAGCAGAATTTTAAAAAAAGAAGAAAGGAGGCCAGGCGCACTCCTGTAATTCCAGCAGCTTGGGAGGCTGAGGCAGGAGGATCACAAGGTCAAAGACAGCCTCAGCAACTTAGGGAGGCCTTAAGCAGCTTAGGGAGACCCTGTCTCAAAATAAAATATAAAAAGGGGCTGGGGATGTTGCTCAGTGGTTAAGCGCCCCTGGGTTTAATCACTGGTACCAAAAAAAAAAAAAAAAAAAAAAAAGGATTCTCCATTAACATCATTAATATGTACTCCAAAGCCAAAAGTAGGTTTGGGTATTTCAGATAAAATTTCAATATATATATGATTGTGTTATTTGGTCTGGGGAATTCAGTGTTGAAGAAACAAGTATGGTTTAAGCATCCCTAATCTGAAAATCTGAGATGCTCCAAAATCCAAGACTATGAGTGCTGATGTCAGGCCCAAAGTAGGAAATTCTACAACATAAAACTTTGTTTCATGCACCAAATTGTTAAAAATACTGCATTAAAGTTGCCTTTGACAATGTGTATAAAGTGTACTTGATACAAATGACTTGCTGGTTTAGATTTGAGTCCCACCCCCAAGACCCATCACTGTTTATTATGCAAATAGTCCAAAATCTGAAACAACCTGAAATCCAAAACACCTGTGGCCCCAGCCTTTGGGATAAGGGCTACTCATCCCGTATCACAAAAGATGTTGGGATGCTGATATCAGAATGACAGATGGACATCACCTGCCCTGTTTCTCAGATGTACTGCTTTTGTCAGGGCTCAGAATACCAGCCAGGTGGACAGTTGGATGAGGCTCACCAGGCAGGGGATGTGGCCTCTATCCCTTCCTGCTCCACATGATGCTCCCTCTTTCTGGGAGGGAGTAAGCTTCCCCTCTTTGAGAGAGTAAGCTTCAGTTAGCTTGGTAGGGAAGTTTCTGGTTGAAACGGTGAGAGGTTTTTATCATTGGGCTCATTCTTGAGCCCCCGGGCAAAAGATAACAGGAGCTTTTGGGATCAGAATCACCAAGGCAGTTTGAACAGCACATCTGCCCACCATAGTCCAAGGAGAACCTTAGGATGGAGAACTCAGGTGATGGAGAAGATGGAATAGGTGCTCTCTGATGCTTGTAGGTGAATTCTTCTGGGTCTAGATGTCAGCATTTTAATTATTTTATGAAGAAAGATTTTAAAAGCACTCATCCGTCCCTATAAATTTTGTTTACTGTTTGCATTACTGAATGGAAGAAAGGAAGGAGGGAAAATTAAAATTGATTTAGACATTTATGACTTGTCCTACTATAGGTTGAATACTCCTTATCCAAATTCTTGGGATCAAAAGTATTTCAAATTTCAGAGTTTTTCAGATTTTGGAAGATTTGCATAGACTTTAGTGGTGGACCAATTCCAGTTTGAAAATCTGAAATCTAAAGTGCATTATCAACATGCTTAAAAAGTTTTGGCCCAGCAAAATGGGAGCCTGAGGCAGGAGGATCACAAGTTTGAGGCCAGCCTCAACAACTTAGTGAGACGCTCAGCAACTTACTGTGACCCTGTCTCAAAATAACAGTAAAAAGGGGTGGAGATGTGCTCTGTGGTTCAATACCGCTGGGCTCAAAGTTTTGGATTGGGGGGTTTTCAGGTTAGGGAGAGATTCTCAACCGTACTTTCAAAAGTCTTAAAAGGCCAAGTAAATAAACATACGGCCTTTCTAAACCAATTCCACAGATTCATAACATTCCAGGTTTTGTTTATTTTTATTTTTATTCCTTTCCAGTTGTGGGTAAACATCGTGAATGGGGACATCCAGGACTCGACACGCTCAGACCTGTATGAGTACATCGTTGATTTTCTCACCTACTGCTCAGACCAAGAGCTCGTGTGGACCTACGCCGACTGGGTCTTGCAGAGAAGTGAGGAGGTTTGTGCTTGAGAAAGGCCTTCTTTTCCAGGGTGGCTGGTAGAAGCAAACCACAGGAGCTCTTGATTTTATGTGGGAACAAAAGCTACATTTCAAGCCCCCCTGTTTTCTTTGTTTTGCTTTTAATATCTTCTTCTGAGTCATCTGAACTCCACCTCTGCTAGAAGTTCTGCATTTTGGTGCTTCTGGGAGGCACTGTTTTCAGATTTTGGAAGATTTGCATAGAAAAGTGACCTTCTTCCTGGGAAGGCCACTTTTCTAGAAAAGCAAGAAGCCTCTCCCCGTCAGTTCTTATGTTGTCCTGAAAACACACGTTTTCCAGTTCGTATGTTCCCCTGCTGACATTGGCACCGTGTTGTCACTGGAGCAGTTCACACTGTTGCCCTGAAGGGTTTGGTCCTTGTCAGGAGCGGGCCCCAGGCCTGGGCCACACCAGAGAGACCACTGTGCCCTTCTCTCCTCCCACACCCTGACAAGGAGATTGTGGGTTTGGAGGCCAAAGGGGTCGTGAAGAGGATTCAGCCCATCTTCTTTATTTCCTTTGAACACATTTATTTATTTTTTATTTGTTCTTTTTAGTTATACATGATGGTAGAATGTACTTTGACGTATCATACATCCACGGGGTATAACTTCCCATTCTTGGAGTTGTGCATGATGTGGAGTTACACTGGTTGTGTGTTCATATATGAACATAGGAAAGTGATATCCAACTCATTCTAGGGTCTTTCCCATTCCCACCCCCCTCCCTTCCCCTCACTCCCCCCTGTCCAATCTGGTGAACCTCCCCCCACGCACCCCCCATTGTGAGTCAGCATCCACATATCAGAGAGAACATTTGGCCTTTGGATTTTTGGATCGGCTTATTTCTCTTAGCATGAGAGTCTCCAGTTCCATCCATTTGCTGGCAAATGCCATAATTTCATTCTTCTTTGTGTCAACCCATCTTTGACTTTGAGAAATGACAAGAGTTGATAAAGCACCTGTGCCTGTGGACTGTTGAGGGGATAGCTTGCCCAGGACAGAGGAACGAAGTCCTTAGTGATGCCCACAGATGGCTGGAATAGAGATAGTAAGCCTCTTGGTTCTCACCATTAAAAACACAGGTGTTTCCTTGGCTCCCCTGGGAGAGAGAGTCAGCTCTCTGCTGCGGGGCCTGGGCTGTGGGGAAGCCTTGAGCTCTGCATCTAAATCTGAGTGGAATGTGCCCTCCTGCCCACATCGTGCTGTCCTAACTGCAAGGTCAGAGCCCCTGTGCCTTGTGCACCTTTACCTTTCACTCCATCCTTCCTGGGCCTCTGAGCACATGTCCACTGAGCACATCCCTGACACACTCACTCACACTTAGAACATGGACCTAGTGCCACTGAGAGGGGTAGACCAACCATTCCCAGTGCTCCCAAATGGCAGCAGAACATATGAATTCTGTGTGCCTGCCCCATGAGAGGCCCGTCACTTGATCTGCCTCTCCTTCAAATGGCACTGCAACTCCACAAAGTGTGCATTATTATTCTATTGTTGTTGTTGTTTGTGTATTGGGGATGGAACCCAGGACCTGTGCAGGCTAGGCAAGTGTCTACCACTGAGCCTTCCCTAGCCCTGAAGAGGGCCTGATTTAAGACTATGGCAAACTGAGACTCAAGGAGATGAACAAACTTTGCCAAGAGGTGATAGAGCCACACACAGATCCACACTTAAAACCCAAATTCACACTTTTAACAGCTCTGCTTCATTTCTCATGTTTTGGGATCATGGAGATGTGTGTGTGCATATAACAGAACATGCACTCATAAGGGCCCAGGGGAACCTGGCATGATTATCATTTTCTCATTAGCATTTCCTTGAAGATGGAATTAGACCAGTGTACTTCAGTGTGACAGGAAGGCAGTCTGGACACGTTCAGGGACAAGAGTGTCAGATCCCAGATTAACCATTATCATAAATAATCTACCAAATATGTAATCTTTGTTCAGAGATCTGAGTTCATTGTATTGAATTTTCAGCCCTTTTGGCTTTTTTCATTTATTTTTCTGCAAAGAAATATCCCTGTTTGGGGATGATCTTATAGTCCAAAATGGTTACTGCATGGGTTGTCAAAATCCATTACCAATAAATGCTTCACTCTTTAGTTTCCAACCATTGCTAAAGAAATCCCAGCCAGGTGTCTGAGGGGAGGTTCGTAAGTGTAGGGTGCTTTTCCATCTTTGCTTCATGCTCTTTGGTCTTTGTTAGTGCTTCACACTGGACCATTTTTCTTCATAACCATATTTGTTAGCCACTTTATCGAGATGTGATTGACACACAGAAAGTTGTACACAATGTATTATCATATTTTTATGATGAGTTTATCCAAAGTATGAATGCACAGCGACCAAAGTAAAGATGAAGAAAAAAAGACTTCAAAAAGTCTAATAACTAAATTGCTGCTCTTCCTTTAGGTTGGAGTTCAAGTTTTCACCAAGAGACCTTTGGATGAACAGCAGAAGAATAGTTTTAATCCAGATGATATTATCAATTGCCTTAAAAAATACCCTAAAGCCCTTGTTAAATATTTGGAACATCTCGTTATTGACAGGAGGCTGCAGGTGAGCACAACAGGAGATGGAGCCTGTCAACTTTTTTAGCAGATGGTTGTAATGTCATGTGCATGTTCCCTGGCTGCTCGATCTGTACTTGTGGATGTCTGAGGGAACTTGAGACTTAGTGAAAGAGACCCACTGCAACAGGTAGCCCTTTCACCTGCCACCTCATGTCCTCTAGGCTTATATTATTCTTCAGTTTTCCCTCTGTTATTATCTCCAAAAGAAATTAGAGAATCTCTGCCTTTTTGTAGAATACCTAAATCCTGTGGCCCTTACTTCACAAAATGACAAGTAACCCATTTGTTCTCAATATGTGTTAGTTAGCTTTCCACTGCTCTGACAAAATACCTGAGACACTTAACTTATAAAGAGAAAAGGTTTATTTTGATTCATGGTTTTCAGGGTTTCAGTCTGTGGTCAGTTGGCCCTGTTGCAGCCTATCATGGCCGGGAGTAGATGGTGGAGCAGAGCTGCTTACCTCATGGCCAGGGTGTGAAAGAGAGAAAGAGGAAGAGATAATATTCCAATAATCCCCTTCTAGGACATACCCAGAATGTCCTAACTTCCTCTTATTAGCCCCACCTCCCAATTTCACCACCCTGGGGACCAAGCCTTTAGCACATGGGCCTTTGGGGAACATGCAACATTCAAACTGCAGCACCACAAAACATAAGCTCCTCCCCTGTGCATCGGGGTTCTGGGAGATTTCCAATCCAGCAAGGGTGTCACGTCCACCGTCTTCGAGAATCTTCCCCAGGTCCCCTCAGAACAGGTCAGGTCATGGGCACAGTGGCTGATGGAGGAGATCTGCAGGCGTCCCACTCGCAAACCTTCTCTGTCTGCTGGACCCTCGTCTCCTACAGAAAGAAGAGTTCCACACTCACCTGGCGGTCCTCTACCTGGAGGAGGTACTGCAGCAGAGAGCAGCCTCCAGCAGCCAGGGCTTGGAGCCCACCGAGACACAGACCAAGCTACGGCACCTGCTCCAGAAATCTGACTTGTATCGAGTCCACTTTCTGATAGGTGAGAATGAGCGTGATGTTCTCTCCAGGTAGATACTTCTGCATGGGGGTAGGGGACAGAGAGACAGGCTTTGGCAGAGTTCCCTTTTGATTCTGTGGGATGATTCCTAGGGCCCACTTTGACACAGAGTCAGCCTGCTTGGAGGGAGGGAAGGCCTCTTGTGTTCCCCCTCTCAAGCTGGACGGTGGCCTTAGCTGGTGATGTTGAAGTTGCCCTGATAGGTCTTGGCCATGTGCGTGGCTATTGATCAGACCTTCATTTGACCTCTTGATTCAGCTTTGAAGCACCAAATCCTAGTTCCTTTTGATGATTCCAGTAGAGTGGTCCCTAGGTATCTTTGGGAGATTGGTTCCAGACCGCCCTCCCCAGGATACCAAAGTCTGTAGATGCTCAAGTCCCTTAGAGAAAATGGCAGAGTGTTTGTATGGGATCTGCACACTCCCTCCCATTTAGATTATTTATGATCCCTCACACAAAGTAAAGGCTACGTAAATAAATAATTGCTATGCTGTATCATTTAAGTCTGAAATATTTGATATAGATGCAATTTTTTTTTTTTTTTTTTTTTTACTTTATCTTCTTTGCAGTACAGGGGAAGGTAGCTGGGTGAATCTACCACTGAGCCTACACCCAGACCTTTTAATTTATTTTGGGAGAGGATCTCATTCAGTTGCCTGGGCTGGCCTCAAACTTGAGGTTCTCCTGCCTCAGCCTGCCAAGGAGCTGGGATTACAGGCATGTGCCCGTGCACCTGACCGACAGTTTCTTTTGATTGTTGTTGTTTGTTTTTGTTCTTTTTTAAAAAAATAATTTTGATTTGTGGTTGGTTGAATTCTCAGATGCAAAACCTGTGAGTATTGAGGACCAGCTGCATTTGATCAAAACTTGACCAGCTGGCCCTGTCCTCGTGGTCCTTTCTTGGTCTAAGGCTTAGAGTCCCTTGAGCCCTAAGCCATGGGTGAATTTGAATTTCCAGTTTCTCAAGGGGCGAAGACTACAGTTTCCAGGTGCCTGGTACCTGCACCTGGTGGAATTAACTAGTTTCTTACTGTTTTGGACATCATAGAATTTCTGGATTTGTACTTACTTGGGTTAGTAACACGTTTTTCTTTAATAGCATCAGCGCCATTTTCTGACCATTACATCAGTTCTCATTATTCATGATAGCTGGGTTCTCAGAAGTCTCCAGAAACATGGAATTGGGGAGCACTGAATAGGGGAAATACAAAGTTAGATTCCTGCAAACCTGCCCAACATTTTCATAACCCTGTCAGTACATGTGCTTGTTTTATGCATGTTTCTGATTAACATCTTAATTAATATGTATTTTTCATTCATTACCATTGAATTGACAGTCAATAGCACTATGACTCATGCCCAAGTAAAGCCTATAAAATGCACATACTTTCTCCATAAGGCTCAGCACTGCCTTCAGTAAAATCACTAACAAAAAGAAAAATAAAAAAAAAAAAAAAAAAGTTTCACCAAATAGACGGTGTAAAGGATATTTGTATATAGCTTGAGAACTGAAGCAAGAAGGCAGAGGGTCACCTTGTTCAACCTCAGCTGTGTAGATTGGGCAGCTAAAATATTCTTTGCTTTGCATTTGGCCAAGATTGACCTTGAAATTGCTGTGAGTGTTCGTTTTGAGGTTACAAGTAAATTTTAGCAAGTAGATGAATTCACACATTTGAAATGCACGCCTAATAAGGATTGACTGTATCCACCAGGCATAGGTCAAAATGCCAAGCGTGTGTTAGGATGCTTAATTTCTGCAATTTATATAAAGAAAGTCCTAGCATTTTTCCCATTTTTATAGGAGAGCAAATTGAAGCTGAAAGATGTTGCCCAGCTTGTTCCATGTCCCACTGCTCTTGAGCAGTTGAGCCAGAACATGGACATGGACTGATATTTTGCATGAACAGCCCATCATTCTAGCTTGCACTTACCCCTGGGCTACCCTTCGCCTGTGGTGCATGCAGCCATGTGGATGGCTTACAGCCACTGTGTGTTTTTATTGGTTGGTGCTCATGCTATAGAGGTTGTTAAATATTTTTACTAACACTTTTGACATTCTTTCTGCCTTACAAATCCCTTTCTTAAAATCTCATGCAAGTCATGAATTCATTGATCATTGCTTTCATTCAGCCAGCTTTTGAACACATACAGAGTATCCTTGTGCAACAACTGGGGGTCTTGCAGGTAGTAAGGGTCCCCCAAGACACTGTGGGAATAACATTAGAAACTCAAAGGTAAACCTTGATCTGGATTAGTCCATTTTCTAATGTTATAACAAAATACTTGAGACTGGGTAATTTCTTTTAAAAACAAGTTGTTATTTAGCATACAGTTTGCAGGTCAAAAGTTCAAGATCAGGTGGCCCCATTGATTTGGCCTCTGATAAGGGCTGTTTGGTGGAAGCACATGAGAGAGAGGGAAAGATCACAGGGAGAGACAGAAAGCCAGAGGGAGATGAAGGAGACCAGACTTGATCTTTTATGACAACCTTCTCATGAGCACTAACCAGGATCCCAGGGGAACTACATTCATCTGTCCTCAAGGTGATCCCTAAGTGACCTAATTACCTTCCACTGGGCTCCACCTCATAAAGGTTCCTCCTCCTCTCACATCGCCACTTGGAGGACTAAGCTTCCAACACTTTAGCCCATGGGGGACACACTCAAGCCATCGTCACAGCATGGCAGTAACCCTGGTTAGTCAGGTGACTTGGAGATACTTCAGGTAGGGAAGCTGTAGTAACCATCCCTGCCAAATCAGTCCCCTCTTGTAGCTGGGAATCTGCTCTCAGTGAGATGGTTGGTGTAAAAAGTGTGAATCACTACAGTGCCCTCCACCATCCTTGCACACCTCCCTGTGACTTTAGTGTGGAAGCCAACTAGCAGTTATGTTGACCCTTTCCCAGGATGAGGGCAATGACACCATATCCTGGGAATGTCTGTCTTGGGCATTAGCCTGAGGGGACCCCTGTGGGACCAAGCTTCAGAGGCCAGGTGCCTGTCACCTGAGTATTAAGCATGACTTCAGACCAAGCGTTGTCCCCAGAGTACCCCCATACAGTGGGAAGAGGTCCTGCATCATCCTGTTTCATAGATAAGGGGGATGGGGAGCAAGTGACTTTGTCAGGAGGCTCAGCCCACAAAAGGTAGGGCCTTCAGAGTGACACTGTCTTGGGTTCTGTCACTTCCTTTGTGACTGGACCCTTAATTGCAGGGAAAATTAAAAAAAAAAAAAAAGCCTGTTGTTTTGCTTTCAACCTTTTGTTGGATGATGTAGTTATGATTTTTAGTACTAGGAGCTCATATTCCTTTCAGTGAAGTGTACTTTATATTTTTTGGTACTGGGGATTAAACCCAGGGGCACTTTACCACTGAGCCACACCCTCAGCCCTTTTTATTTTTTATTTAGAGACAGAGTCCCACTGGGTTGCTTAAGGCCTCACTAACTTGCTGAGGCTGGCTTTGAACTTGTGATCCTCCTGCCTCAACCTCCTTAGCTGCTGGGATTACAGGCGTGTGCCACTATTATCCCAGTAGAATTGGAATTAAGGGGCTCAGCACAGCTTTTTGGGGAAGTGGGTGTTTGGATTTAAGGGGATATATGATCAGCCTTCCTTATCTGTGGGCTCTGCCTCTCTAGATTCAACCAACTGGGGATGAAAATGTTCCCCCCAAAATGCTTCTGTACTAACCTCGTGCAGGCTTTTTTCTTGTCATTGCTCCCTAAAAAATAGAGTATAGCAAACATTGGTGAGGCATTCATATTGCATGAGTTGTTGTAAGTAACCCAGAGACGATGTTAAAATACATGGGGGGACATAGATAGGATATATGCAAGTGCTGTTCCATTTTTTATAAGGAATTTGAGCTTCAGGTGCCATAGAGGGTGGGTCCTGAAACAGTCCCCTAAGGATAGAATGACTGCTCTAGTGCCCTTCCACCGTAGTCAAAAAAAATATACTATACTGGGAAGGTGGAGACCTGGAGCGACTAGCCACTCACTGGGGCCTTCTGGGATCCTGGAGTTCAAAGTCAGCCTCAGCAAAAGTGAAGCCCTAAGCAACTCAGTGAGACCCTGTCTCTAAATAAAATACAAAATCGGGCTGGAGGGTGTGGTTCAGTGGCGGAGGGCCCCTGAGTTCAATCCCCAGTACTCCTCCCCCGCAAAAAAAGCAGAGTCCATCTTCTGTTTTACTAAGAACCAAAGTTGCATGGTGAAAATACAAGAAAAACTTCCCTCCCTGTCGTCTGGCTGGCAGTATTTAGGGCTGTCTAGGTAGCCAGGTGGACTGCCCTTTCCGAGGCTGGGAGCAGCAGGATGCGGTGGTTCTCATGGCAAAGCCCTGCCTGTTTCTGAGTGGCAGTTTTGCCCCGCAGAGAAGATCCAGGGCGCTGGCCTGCCTATGGAGAGGGCCATCCTCCACGGGAAGCTGGGCGAGCACGGAAAAGCCCTTCATATCCTCGTGCACGAGCTGGGGGACTTCTCGGCCGCGGAGGACTACTGCCTGTGGAGCTCCGAGGGCCAGGACGCGCCCTGCCGCCGGCGCCTCTTCCACACGCTGCTCGCCATGTACCTCCGCGCCGGCCCCTCTGCGCAGGAGCTGACCGTGGCCGCGGTGGACCTGCTGAACCGCCACGCCACGGAGTTCGACGCCACGCAGGTGTTGCAGCTGCTGCCCGGCTCCTGGTCGGTGCAGCTGCTCTGCCCGTTCCTGACGGGGGCCATGAGGGACAGCATCCACGCCAGGAGGACCACACAGGTGGCTCTCGGCCTGGCCAAGTCAGAAAACTTGATCTACACGTACAATAAGGTGAGCGCCTGGCCTTCTCCATGGGCCGGTCTTTCTGCCTCCAGCCATGAGTGGTACAAGGCAGGTTTTACCTGTGGAAAATGGTCTTGGTGACTTCAACATATTGTGTCTGATTGTTCCGGTCTAGAAACAGGTCTGTGTGGGCGAGGCAGGGGCTGGGCGGCCTTTCTCCCCTTTTGAACATCATGACCAAGAGAGCAGGTGGGCGGAGGAAGGTGAGGAAGGTGCGGCTGGCTGATCAGGTAGCCAGTGCCAGGCACATTCTGGACACCTTCATCCAGTCATCTTGTCCCCACAGGCTTTATGCTGTGTCTACCAGTATCATCTCCATTGCACAGCAAACAAGCCCAGGGAGGGCACGGTCAGTAAGAGGAAGAACCCAGAGGTGCCTTCCAGGCCAGTTCTTGTCACCAAGCTGTACTCCCTGTCTGGATACTTCACGTGGTGGCAGAGCAGGAATTCACGTTCCTCCCACGCATAGACACCTGCATTGACTCCCCCGTGGCCTGGGAGATGCAGTCTTGCCTCCTTGGGTCTGTTCCTCTTGCTGCTTCCTGGCATGGATCCTGACCTAAGCCAGGCCAGGATCCCACTCCCAGGGGTGACATGCTGCCTCCTACTTCCTGGCCTTTGCATGTTCTGTCCCCACCATCTGAAATACTCCTATCTCCTCCTTTCTGTCTGGTGAACACCAGGTCAGAACTCAGCCTACTTATTTGTCCATAAGCAGATGAATCACCTCCCCTTGTCCCCATCTGCACGCTTTGTGCTTGAATTCAGAATTGTCTCTCTTTACTATTACACTGGGTTCTTTGAGGACAGGAACTTTATTTATTTATCTCAGTTTCCCTGGGGCCAAGCCTGGCATGCTGAAGGTGTTAGATAAGTGGTTTATTGAAAGATGGGGACAACTAACAAGTACAAGGTGTGTTTTCCAACTTGCTGCTTGATCTTGTCAGAAGACTCACCTGCGTGGGTTGACTGAAGCAAATTGTGTAGGACATTTTTTTTTAATATCTTTTAATTGTGGATGGACAAGATACCTTTGTTTTATTTATTTATTTTTAAATGGTGCTGAGAGTTGAACCCAGTGCCTCACACATGCCAAGCAAGTGCTCTACCACTGAGCTAAAACCCCAGCCTGGACTTTTTGTTTTTTTAACAATTTTATTGAGATATGAATTAAAGATCACCCATTTGAAGTAGATAAGCCATTATTGTTTTAAACCACCAAGTTTCTGGGTTGCTTGTTACACAGCCAAAGCTAACTGACATGACTTGCTTATTATTATTGGGAGTAAAAGAGAAGCATTGAATAATGCTTGAAGAAGCATTGAATAATGCATGAAGAAAATAGTAGATTCTGTACCATTAAACCAACAAGTGCCATGACTTTCATTACTATTATTTGTAAGTCAAATATTTATTGAGTTCCTGCTATAAGGTCTTGTTATTCCCCATCTCATTCAGATTGTTCAGTAACCCTTCCATGAAGGAGGTTTGGTCAACTCAGTTTCTGTCCCCATAGACATATTCCTGTGCACCAGAGTGGGATTGTGGAGAGCCCAGAGTTAGATAACACATCCCTGCTCTCAAAGAGCTGGCCAGATATACAAATGGTAAACATCTGAAGAATCCATCCATTCATTCTTCATTTATTTGTTTATTTTATGAATGTTTAGGAGAGCAGCCAAATTGCTCTGAGCTGGGCTCTAAGGAGAAACAGAGACCAGAGATGGATTCCCTCTGCCTGCACCCAACTTCAGGGTCTGGTGGTGATCTCGAAATCTTTCACATGTGTTGAACCACACACAACACAGATTCCATACAAGTGGAGATGAGTGAGGTTGGGTGGCTGTAGACCTCGCACATGGGAGGTGCGAGGTTGGGATGTGGGAGGAGGGGCAGCACTTTAGGGAGCATGGAAAAGCAAAGCCAATGAGTGTGGATGCTGGAGAGAATAACAAGGGATTAATGATAGGGGAGGCGATCTGATGGCCAGGAAGGGTGGGGATGATTAGATAATCCAGGATCTAAACATTTCAGTGGAATAGTCCACAGAACTGCTGCTCCTTTGTTCTGAGTGGCAGACACCATTAATCAACCAGCTCTTGCCAAATCTGGGCCTTTTTCAATCCAGTGCTCCAGGCAGCAGCCACAGAGCAATCGAATTTGCATTCACGATGAACTCTATTTGCCATTTCTGGAATAGTCATTCTGTCTCTGAGTTCAGCAGACAAAAATATTCAGCTGACTCCAGGTAAGATGAATCAGAGAACCAATTCCAGAGCCGGGCTTCCTAAGGGTGCATCCTGGCTTCTCCACATGTCAGCTATAGGACCCTTGCAAAATATTTGATCTTGGTTCCTTGGTTTCCATATCTTGAGGGACTTTTGAAAAGCCTGGAAAACCATTTTTTCCCTCTTCTGTTTCTGCGCTTTTGCATCTCTTCTTTATGACGATATGCAAGAGTCCAAGAGGGTTTCAGAAGTTCAGTTCACAGCTGACAGACTCCATAGCTCTGGGCCCAAGGTGAGGCAGAGCATCGTGGCTGAAGGAAACATCATGGTGAAGGAAAGCAGCTCAGGCCATGGCAACAGGAAGTAAAGAGCGAATTGTGTGGAACTTTTTAATTTGCAAAATTTAAGTCCTGTTTATGAGACCTTGACTGATGGTTTTATGGCTCAGTTTCATTATTTATCTCTAAAGAAAAGAGATTGCATTTCCCAACACCTCAGGAATGTGCTCTCGTGGCCATGTCCCTTGTTTGTCCTCTTCTTGTTGGCAAGTGAGAGGGCCAGGGGGTGAGATGATGTGTGTGGTCCCACGTGGCTCTAACATTCCTGTCAGGCCTAGGTTGAAACAGTAAGAGCTCTGAGAATATTGGAGGGAGGATCTGGGATAGGAATGTCAGCAAGCAGCAGGATCTTTTAAAAAATAAAAAAAAAAAAAAAAATAAAAAAAGCAGTTGAGTAGCTTTTTTTACTTCTCTGGGTACTAAGGATGGTTTTGTTTATTTCCACTGCTTGCATACTATTTCAAGAAGTTGATACGAAATATTTCAAGAAGTTGATATGAAAACAGTCTCCATCAGGTATAATAGTCCTTGCAAGGTTGGGGTGGGGGAGGCGCTCAACTCTTAAGAAATGGAAGGTAGTCACTTCGGGTCTAACTGCATGGCAGCATTACCAGTGTTGGTTTCTGTTGCAGATGAAGTTGAAAGGAAGTGCAATCTGGCTCTCAGACCAAAAGCTTTGCCAGCTGTGCCAGAATCCCTTTGGCGAGCCTGTGTTTGTCAGATACCCAAATGGAGGGCTTGTGCACACCCACTGTGCCACCAACAGACACACGACGCCCAGCTCGCCCAGCCCTGGCACCCGGACTTGAAAAATTTGGCTCAAACCTGCAAGGGGGACTCCGAGTTCTTTTCTAAGCCTGCTGGACACAAAGAGCAGACAGCTGCCACGCTTCATGCCAGCAGGAGGAAGGGAAGGTACCTGGGTGCCAGGGACATATCAACCCCTGTGAAACAGGGACACCTCACTGCTGATTGCTGTTTGTATGAATGTAAATGGAAATCCTTGAGAATCCCAAAAGTAGATCAGAGTTCACCTGTCCAGATGCACAGTCACCCAGAACAAAGATCTCCTTTGAAAGAAAAGGGAGTCTTCCCCATGCGGTTGAGACAGGTGAGAGAGCCCTCCTGAGACTCACGTGAGCACTGGAAAGGTGTTGCATGGTCTTCAGGCAAAGCCCTCTCCTGCCTGGCACGTGTCCAGGACACAGCCCTGAGGTGGGGACCTTGCCATCCTCCACGGGAGCATTCTCCATCCATGCAGGCTCTGCCTTTGTCCCTCCAAATGGCCCACCTTAGGGACACGCTTTTTGTTACATCGTCCCATCCATCTCTTAACCCCCAAAAGGTTCTGTTTTGTTTACTCTCACACTTTGGGTAAATTCCTATGCTTCAGACTGCCTAGCAAATGGAGATCTTTTTAGAAACCAATGAAGATCCAAGAGAGAAGCTACTTTGCCCGTTCTGAAGTGGGGAGGGGCAGCTCTAGGTGTTAGGGACCCAAGGGCAGGTTCCTTTGCAGACGCATCATCTGCTGATTGGAAACTCCCTGATGGACAAGTTCCACTAAACATTTTTGTCTGAATTCATAGCATCTTTGTTTCTCTCTCATTGAGAAATTCATCTGTCATATTCATCAGGGCTATTTTTTTTCTTATGAAAACATACCTCCTACTGAAAACTTGAGAAATGCAAAGGGAAACACGAGGAGCTAAAGCAAGCGTGCTTTTCAAGAGACAGGCTGGTCTTCACAGTGCACCCTTAGCAGGGCAGACAGCGGGCACAACAGCCTCTGCCCTTGCTCCGACAGGTGCTTCTGAAGATCTTCGAAGGAGGTCCAGTCAGGCTGTCTTACCTGCCAGCACTTTCTCCGCCTGCCCTGAGACTTCCTGAACCTGCAGAAGAAAGGTCTCTCATCCATGACCCTCTGGGGATTTATTTTTGCTTCTGCATCACGTAACCGACAAGCCGCAGCTCTTACACACTTCACTGCCTCTTTTGCATTTTATCCGTGGAATGACCTAATTGGGGAGAACTTTAAAGACACGGAAACAAGGATCTGCTGGTACCTGGGACAGGAGGACGGTGGAACACACCTTTTCTCATCAGCCTGGGCCTTCCTGAGGCGAATAAAGAGCTCACTCTCCGTTCTCTAAAAAATGTTTGTTGTACTAATAACGATCAGTGTATTTTTCCCCCTTTGGGATTCTGTGTGAGCCAAGAAGCAAAAGCATCCGTGTGTTGTTTGGCATCTTTTTTTCCTAACCATGTTTCAATTATCTCAAGAATAAACAATGAAGGAATTTTCCTGTGGCTCGAGTGTCCGCTGTGTAAAGTGGTCTGACTTCCAGGGTCGTGCTGGGCCATGAGCACCTGTTCCTGGATGACTGCTGAGGAGCTCATCACATGGGTTATCGCTACAACCTACAAGTTGGGGTTCGCACTCCCCAAAGAGCAGGCTACCTGTACGTGCAGCATTCATTGTACTTTCAGAAACAGTTTTCTCTGTACACAAAATGGGTGACATTTTGGAAAAGGCTCGGGATGGCTCACTCCTAACTTGGGGACACTCATCTCTTTTTTCCTCCCCCTGTGGAGGTTGATGGATATTTTGAAACACCTGCCCTTCTTTCCAAGAATGAGCTACGTTGGGCAGTTTCCCATCTCTACTGAGTCCTTTAACACGAGCAGAATAACATGACAGCGTGTGGAATTGTCTCGATTGTTAAGAACTGTGTTCTCTAACCCTCCTCACTCTCTCCCAAGGTCCTTTTCTTAAATCCTATTTTTAAGACAAATACATGGTTCTTTCTAACAGGCCTGCTGTTTTGTGACTGCCGTTGAATAGAGCAATTAGAACTGTCACTCAGACCTTTTCCCTGTCATTAGGTGCAGCGTAACCATTCTAGTTAAAACAGCATGAACAGAACTCAATTTACATTAATATTCTGTGGGCAATACTGTTTAATTTTATGGACTGTTTATCTGCCGTTGCCTATCAAGTGTTAATGTAGGCGCGTCATGTCAGCTGTGGGGCACTGGGCCTGAGATCAGAGGTGGGAAGTTTGGTAAACTGCTGTTGCTCACTCGAGGAGCGCAGGGGGGTGGCTGTGGGGTTACGTTGTCACACAGATGTCTCTCGCACAGCTGGGGTAGTCCTTGCTTCTTTGCTTGCTGTCCCATGGAACCCTTTGTCGTTGCAACCTCTCCTTCTCCCCTGATTGGGTCCCAAATACACATGATGTACAAATGTAAACTTGTTGATTTTATTAAAATTCTTTTAATTCATTATTCTTTCTGCAATTTTTTTTTTTTAAATAAAAATTCTCTTGGTGAAGTGATGGTTCCCATGCACACTGTCCCTAGTGTAAGGAGTTCTGGAACCTGGCCATCCACCCTTCCAGGCTCTTCTCAGGACTTTCAGTGGCTGCCTCGAGTTCTGTTACTTCTGGGCCACCTTCGAATTTATCTCTTGCACGTTCTTAGGATGCTCCTGGACATTTTTGCCTTCTCTGAAGAATCATGCACTGAGAAGATTTCCAATAACTTCTACCTATTTCATCTTTAAGCTGAATGCTCTTAAATAAGCAGGTCACCTTTGCATTTCTAGCCCTGAACATATTCAAGGAATATAATCAGACCTTACCTTTTGAATTCTACTTCCTCCTCTAGTACATTGCTCATGACAGGTCTTTGAGCAGCCCTGTTTAATCTCAGCCCTTCCTTTCACTGTTCTTTCCTTCCAGGTACTGTCCTGCAGAAAGGATGTTAACATAGGTTCCATCTTGGTTATTCTAACCCCATTCTGCCTACATGTGACCAGGCACATCCCAAATATAAGTGGATAGAGGCGAGGTGTCATGACTTATTGTATTTCCAATAGAAGAAATAGGTGTTGTTTTGTTCTAGTGACTTTTTTGGAGTTTGGGAACCATGCCAGAAAATCAGCTCCTGCCCGTAGATTCCCCTGCCCGGTGCTTCTCTGAAAACTAAGATACAACCAGAAACCAGCCCAGGTTTACACTATTCAGGCCTGAATCTTGCTGCTTTTAGAAAACCATGAAGCAGCACCTTTGATAGTCCTTTGTTACTGGGATTCCAATATCCATTCGCATATCAGGGAATAAGAGAGTGGAATTGGGGGACTTTAGATGTCTAAGCCTGACTGGCAAGGAAGCCACCGTGGATTCACACTGGATGGAAGAGATAGGCAAGTGGCTGAGAGAGAGTGTAAATTGATGTCCTAAATGTGTCCGTTGGTGGAAGCAGAGACTGGCGTCTGCCTCAGTTAAATGGGCTGTGACTCATGTTAGGAGTAATTAGATATTAACTAACACCCCATTTGCTCTTAGCAGATCTGTCAACCTTAGCGTTTGAAATGAAAATGTACAAGATTCTAGACCATATGGACCAGAGGCCCTTTCACCTACTCAAAAAAGCTCAGTGGCTGGAGCAGCATTTAAAAGCTTGTTAACACGCTGGTCGAAGATAAGCGCTTGAATTAATGAAGCCTGCTTTTCTTCACTTTGCAACCAGGGAAGGGAAACAAATCGCTATAATTCAGTCTGCAGTCTGGAGTCGTAAATTAGTTAAATGAGATCACGTGGCAAGAAGGGCTTAGAAAACAATGCACACAACTCGACAGGCTGTGGGACTTGAGAAGTAAGAAGCTGGGGAACCTGAGTCCTTCGGGCTCTGACACACTTGACTATGGCCATGGCAACCAGGCCCTGAGACCTGGGGAGTCTCTAGATGGAAAGTGGAGCGTGATTAGCATTCAAGTGCCCTTCAGGTACCAACACTGTTCCAAGTGAGGGAAGTCAGGGCCAGGTAGTGGGCATGGCACCAGCCTGTGGTATCAAATTCTGTCCTACAGCGTCTGGGCTCATGGGGAGGACCCGATAACACCCAGCTCAGGAAGTCCTGCTCAGCATGGCCAAAGATGTGTCCCACGTGTGTCTGCAAATCCAGACTCTCATTCCATGATCTCATCGTCACCCAATATGGTTCAAGGAGCTCCCTAGAAGGGAAGAGGGGACCTCAACTCAGTCCTGGCAGGTTCTTGACTTAGGCCCCAGCAAGGAATTTCAGAACATGTCAAAAGAGGGACAAGCAAAGACTTAATCTGAAAAGCAAGGAGATTTATTCAGGAAGGCAAGCAATAGAGCAAGAAGGACAGTGGCAGGGAGCAGGCATGCAGGAGCTCAAGAGTGGATGTGCTTTGGGGTCTCAGGCTGCTGCTTTTAAAGGAGACTTTGAAAATAGGTACACGGGGTGGCAACAGCTTAATGAGCTCCATTCTTTTGATGGCGGAGCACAGCAGGTCACAGTGATCTGGTTCTTCTCAGAATCTTCAGGTTGACATCTAGTTAATAGATGATGCTTGGACAGTACCCTATTATGTTTTTTAAACATTAACTCTAGCCTTTTAATCGTTCTGTAAACTACAAGGTACATGGGCACTAATGAACTGAACTTAGAGTTCTCTAACATTTCTTGGACCAGGAGAAAAACAGAACCTGGGGAGCATGGGTGGGGTGTTCAAGGAGTCTTAGGTTTAAAGCTACAGTCACTCTTCTCAGCCATGGTGGTCTCCTTTTTGCCCATTCATATTTCTGTCCTGCCTCATCATGATCAGTAAAGTGACTCCATAGTTCACACCCCCTGGGTCCAGCATACTCGTGTCGACAGCTGGTGTTCCAATGGCCTTTTCCTCCAGCCTCCTGCAGTCTGGGCTGAGAACCTCTTTGCTTTCCTCTGGCTTCCATGAGCCCTTCACTATTATAATCATCTTTCTCTTCAGATCATCTTCCATTTGTCTCACGTGAAATATCAGTTTTTCCCTTTCAAATTCCGAATTCCCATCCTCATCTCAGTAGGACTGAAGCAGCTCAGATGAGCCCGTCTGCTTCACCCTGCTGCCCATTGAGTTGGATCATCTGCCTCTCCTCTGCTGTTGCCCACGCACCTCTATGAGTTATCTTCAGCAGCCGATGTGCACAAGGGACTCAGGGGACTCAGGCTGCCCACCCTCCCTGGCTCCTGCCCCTGCAGTCAGGACGTTACAGGAGAAACCCAATGTCTGTTTCTAAATTGTTTTTCAATGCATTGCTGACTTACAGCTGTTGACTGAAGCTTATAATTAAATATAACCAAAGATGCTAAACTTGCACTTTCTTGAGAATGGGAATCCAAGAAAGCATGCAAAACAATGTATGTCTCACTTCTTGAGAGCTTCGATTTCTTTGACTGCACTTCATTTGCAAGAATCTATTCATCTTTTATGAACTGAAAAACTCAGGAACTCAATGTTCTGTCCCTCACACACACACACACTGGCCAGACCAAGACCCAGCATCTCTTCCTGTCATTTTCCCCACCCTACCTTTACATAAATCTGTCACTTTTTTTTTTTTTTTTTGGTACCGGGGATTGAACTCAGGGACACTTGAGCATTGAGCCACATTCCCAGCCCTATTTTGTATTTTATTTAGAGACAGGGTCTCACTGAGTTGCTTAATGCCTTGCTGTTGCTGAGACTGGCTTTGAACTTGTGATCCTCCTGCCTCAGCCTCTGATCTGCTGGAATTACAAACGTGTGCCACTGTACCTGGCTTGCCACATCTTTGGGGAAGGGACTGTGTGCTGTTTCCTGCTTGGACAGTTGCTCAAATGCCTGCTGTGTCATTGACATTCAGGAGTGCCGACAGCCTGCTGGACTGATAGGACGATAGGATGGTCATTTCTAAGCTTTGCTTTCCTGGGAGAACAGGAGGTGACTTTGCAGGCAGTGTGGACTGTGTGTGTGTGTGAGCTTGGTTCTAAGATGGGAAGGGCTGGCATTCACCATTTCTCCATGTGTGTGAGATGGGACCGAGAGCCTCCACAGTTAAAACCAGATTGTTTCCTTTCCCACTACTGTGGGGACCCTGGGTGCTGGGAATTTCCTATCATATATCAACACCTGCTTTGTAGGCCTGTTTCCTACATAATCTCCGGAACACAGCAGAGATTACCTAGTTATACTTTCCTATGCTCATACAGGAATACATGACCAGTGTAACTCCACATCAGGTACAACCACAAGAATGGGAAGTTATACTCCATGTATGCATGACATGTCAAAATACACTACTGTCATAACTAAAAAGAACAAATGAGAAATTACAAAGATTACCTAGTTATAGAGGGAGGGCTGGCTGTCCTGGCACCCTGCATGTGAGAGCATCCTGTAAACTGATCATTATCTCTGCCCTGTCACTGTAATTTCATGCAACTGAACTTTGAAAGCAGACTGGAGTGGTGCCAATGTCTAAGTGTGATTCATTTGTACCTATTGGTGTAACTTTTTGTGTTTATACAAAGACTAGAAAATGAGCTGCTTCTGAAGCAATGGGCAGAGCTGGTCAGCTGGTCCCAGCCTGCCAGGGTTCCCCAGAGAAAGAGAACTAATAGGGTGCTAGGGGAATGTGTGTGTGTGTGTGTGTGTGTGTGTGTGTGTGTAAGAGAGAGAGAGAGAGAGAGAGAGATAATGAGGAATTGGCTCACATGATTGTGGAGGCCAAGAAGCCTCATAATTTGCCATCTGCAGAATGGATATCCAGGAAAGACAGTGCTTAATTCAGTCTGAGTTCAAAGGCCTGAGAACCAGGGGAGCTGACGAGAGATGTCTCAGCTCAACACTGAGTGATACAGATTTCTTTTTTTTGCGGTGGGAGGAATTTTTCCTACCTTCTCCTTTTGTTCATTTCAGGACCTCAATGATTGGATGATGATTCCCATCCACATAGGGGAGGGCCATCCACTCCACTGAGGCCACCAATTCAAATGCTAATCTTATCTGAAAATGATATCAGGGACATATCTAGAAATAAGATTTAACCTGGGCACTCTGTGACCCAATCATGTTGACACATAAAATTAACCATCACATACATGGGCAAGAAGACGGAGGGCCTCTCTGCACCCCTAAGTGGCTGTGGGGCGCTCTGGAGCAGAGTTGAAGCCAGGATGACTTACTCCAAACTCATCACATCCTGCAACTGCAGGATTAGAAATGGCCTTCCTGCAGAGGGAGGCAGAGGAGGGACTGAAGGACTCACCAAGAATTGCATTTCCCATGAAGGAGACCGCTTTTCCCTTTTCTTGCACTCATTTATTCATTCATTCAACCATTTATTCATTTCAAAAGTTATGTGCCAGGCCTGGTGCTGAATGCTGCAGATAAAATGGTAAAGAAGAGATGCTGGGTCTTGGCCTGGCCGCTGCTCAACTTGGGGAGGATTACAACAGAGCAGGACCAAGGCTGAGGGTGGACAGTGCAGGTGAAGCAGAGGAACGGTGAGGAGCCCTGACTCGGGGGGACAGGCAAAGGAACAGCAGGGCCAGCTCTGGAGGTGGGCCAGATTTTGGCCCCATGGAAATTAGACCAAAGGGTCCGTTTGACCAGAGGTCAGAGAGTAACCAGGGAATGGTGTCAGATGGGCTGGAGGGTCAAACTCTTTCTGGTTCTAAGCAGAAGAAGAACCGAGTACTTGTGCTGTGGCAAGACCAGCAAGCCCACCCACAGGAGCACTGCCCACGTTTCCATATGGTCTTTTGCCTGCTCATCTTGGACTTTACAAAGTCGATGTCTTTAACGGCACAGGGCACGGGCAGAAGGGCAAAGTGCAAAATGGTTTGGCCAATCAGCTGCTTTGGGGAGTGCTTTTAAAAGAAATTAAGTGTTTAATGGAAATGTTGAGGTTTGGTGAGGTCAACTGGTACCGCTCCCAAAGGATGCTACACAGGGCCACATGGGGACGTGCCAGGGCCAGTCAGGAGACAGGGAAGGGTGGGGAACACAGACAGGAGCCTTTATTGTGGTTTCCACAGGGAGGAACAGGTGAGGCTGAGCAGGCAGGCTTAGGATCTGCTGATCTGAATAAGTTCCACGAGCTCTGAGGCGAAGAGACTGCCTCTGGCTGTGTGGTACCTGGCGTGGGTGATTAGGGCAGGTCACTGGGGCCCAGAGTGTAGGAGCATAAAAAGGGGGTGGGGGCCATAGGCTTTGGGTTGGTTGGTTTGAGAAGTGTGCTCGTGGGCATCCTGTTCGCTCCCTCTAGGAATTGACTTATCCTGAGAGGAATGGTCTTTCAAGGGCCAGCAGGGCCCCAAATGTCAAAGTGTAAGAAATAGGGGAAAAAAAGACACATTAATGCATCTTTTTGATTTGGCCCCTGGGTTGGTCATGGTTGTATTCCTCTCTGTTCTCAGGACAGAGAATAGGAAAAGATTTTAATATACTTCTCACTTCAAGGTAGGAAAGGTTACATAAGAGGAATTGTCTTGGTCAGCTTGGGCTGCTGTAACAGAACACCACGGACTAGGTAGCCTACACAGCAAATGTTTATTTCTCATAGTTATGGAACCTGGAAGCCCAACATCAAGATGCTGGTAAGGACTCTTATTCTGGCTTGCAGCTGGCCGTTTTCTTGCCCTGACTTCACGTGGCAGAAAGAGGAAGTTCTGATGTCTCTTCCTCTGTTGAGAAGGCACCAATCCATATGGTGCGGGGGTGGGGGGAGTTGGGGGGTTTGCACCCTCATGACCTCATCGCCTCCCAAAGCCCACCCCCACCCCAGGGCTATCACATCAGGAGTTAGGATTACAACATGTGAATCTGGAAGGATACAATTCATTCCAAAGGAATAGTACAGGGTGAGAAACACGAGTTAAGATAGTCTAGAATCTTCCTAGGTCCAGTGGGCCAACCAGTCAGCCTGCTGGAATCAAGGGATATCTTGAGTCTGGGTGACTCAAATTGGCCTGAGTTTGCCACAGGTAGTCTTTTTAGTCCAAATTGGTTTCCAGAGAAGTAATAAATCCCTGCAATCATTTTCTCATGTATTTCTAGATAGAGTTACTGAATATGTATTAATTGGCCAAAATGCAAGGTTCCTTAAAAATGCCTCCTCAGTTAGCATGACTGCATGCTTGACCTCCCTGGTACCCGATGCCCTGCTTCATAACTAAACTCCTGGTCTAAGCCTGTTGGTGGAAGGTGTTAAGGACTCCTGGGAAGTAGGCCTGGCCCACAGGATTCTCCAAGTTTCTGGTAATTCTCAAGCACAGCCAGTGGGAGGAAAGATGAATGATCTGAAAAGCAATTTTATAAGTCTTGCCCACCGATTCTGCTTTTAGAAGCTAATTTTAGTAAAATAATCATCAGGGAAGCAGAGAGATTTATGTCAAAGATGTCCATTACAGTACTTTTTAAAAGTAGAGTGAAAAACAGGAAACCATCTCTGAATATTCAGAAAGGTAGCCCTTAAGTATCTCGTGATATCCACACAATAGAAGACTGCAATCACCAGAGTCACTTCAAAACGTGAAAACAAAACAAAACAAAAATAAAAGTCAGGCCACAGAAGGATCAGTGGCATAGTAGGATCTGAATTTTGCAAAAGAACATGTACATTTCTATATACAATTTTAAAAGATTTGAAAAAATTTCATATTCTTTATACACTGGGTTTTTAAAAAAATTCTAAGTGAATTACACAAATGGTATGAATCTACATTGGGCACAACCATAGAAACGAAAAGTTGTACCCCATGTGTGTACCATGAATCAAAATGCAGTCTGTAAAAATAACAAAATTTTAAAAAAAGAAGCAAGTTAGTTGTTTTTATTTCTAGAAGGGGAAAATTACTTTTATAATTGAAGAAAAATCAACAGATAATTTTTTAAACTGTCTTAAAAGTAGGTAACATGTTAAGCATGGAAAAGATGCCATTCTACAGAATCTGAAGGCTAAACTCTAATAGGTTAATGCCATCTCATATCAGGTGAAGGGCTCGATCATATCCAAGCCCTGGTTTTGCACTGCTTGATTCCCTCCACCCTCAGTGCTGGGACTGAACCTAAGGCCTCCAGCATGGTGGTGAGTTGCTCCTCTCATGAACCCAGATCACTTACCACAAGAAGGAGTTATAAATAAATGCTGCCTTCATGTTTTGTCTCTTCTGCTCATATCCTCTTGCCCTTCTGCTTTCTGCCATGCATTGAAGTTGCATGAAACCCTCAATGGGAGCTGATCAGATGTGAGTGCCATGCTCTTAGACTCCCAGCCTCCAAAACCATGAGCCCAAATAAACTACTTTTCTTTATAAACTACCCAGTCTCAGGCATTCTGTTATAGCCATGGGAAACAAGATAACATAGAGGAGGACCAGGAAATAAAGAGAACATGTTGGCAGAAGGAAGCTCACGTGAACGTGTTAAGGGAGATTTAGAGATTAATGTGACAAAAAACTGGTGCAGCTTCATCTCTGGAGAATGCAGGAAGCAGCCTGGAGCCCTCATCTGGGTCTGTCTGGAGAGAAACTCATGCTCATGGCTACCTGTGCAGATCTCAAGGGGATGCAATCTGGCAGCCTCCTAAGTCCCTGCCTGGGGAGCTTCTTCCTTGTAACTTAGACTGGTGGCTTCCTGAGAGACCCATTAAATCCCAGTGATAATACAGAGGCCTTGAGGAAAAGGAACCTCAATTTCCAGGTAATTTCTCCCTTGTTTCTGTTCACTCTTGAAAACAAATTAAGATTTCTACTTTTCCTTACGCATTTTTAAAGGTTCAGTCTTGACTGTCTATCATGGTGAGCTTCTGACCCTCTCTTCATGGTATAATAAAGCATGCAAAGGCTTCCTGATTCCACCACAAAATTCTGAAATAAGAGACTATGGCAGCAGCATTTCAATGAGGGAGGAAATGAGAAATACATTCCCGAAGGACCATACATAAGGAGCAGCAAGGTTTTCTTTTAAAAAATGCTAAATGAGTTTGGTTAGGTTTTCCTCCAACAGAGTGGTTAGCAAAGGACCAGCAGATGTCAGAGGTCCCAGCACAGAACATGGAGATCCAGAGCAAGTCATTTGTTTTTATGAACTGGGCCATGGGGATCTTCAGACTTTGACCTGAGCACCTCTGGGGGCTGAACTTGCACATCTGGGCCCTCCGATTTGTGAATGCAGAAGGTCAAGTTCTGGTAGCAGCTAAGCTCTTCTCACACACAAATAAACCCTTTCCATTCCTTCCAGAACAATGAGGAAAAATTCATGTTGCACCTTCCCACTTGATCCCTCTTGGACCATGGCAATCTCCTGCACTTCTCCTATTCCCACAACACCTTGTTCTTGACTCCTGCTGGATGACGGGCAGAGAGCAGGATGCAATCTGAACGCTCTGCTCAAGTAACCAGGGATACCTGCCCAGAGTGACGCTCATGCCTGATGCTCTTGCTTTCAAATATCTTTTCAGTCGGGCGCGGTGGCGCACACCTGTAATCCCAGCACTTGGGAGGCTGAGGCAGGAGGATCGCGAGTTCAAAGCCAGTCTCAGCAACTTAGTGAGGCCCTAAGCAACTCAGTGAGACCCTGTCTCTAAATAAAATACAAAATAGGGCTGGGGATGTGGCTCAGTGGTGGAGTGTCCCTGGGTTCAATCCCCAGTACCAAAAAAAAACCCAAAAAACAAAAAACAAAAACCCAAATATCTTTTCATTCATATAAAATCCAGCAGGGCTCCCCAAGCCCTCCCTTTTCTTAAATATTTAAATCACCTTGGTCTGGCCCATGCCCCGTTCCACACTGCCATGGGCAACACCAGTCTCCACTGTTCAGTAGCTGAGGCTTTGAAATTACTCTTAGGCAGAGTTGACCTCACTGCTGTTTGCTTGCTTGCTTCTTTTTTTTTTTTTTTTTTTTTTATACTGAGGATTGAACTCAGGGTCACTCGACCACTGAGCCACATCCCCAGCCCTATTTTGTATTTTATTCAGAGACAGGATCTCACTGAGTTGCTTAGTGCCTCCCTTTTGCTGAGGCTGGCTTTGAACTCACGATCTTCTTGCCTCAGCCTCCCAAGCTGCTGGGATTCTTGTTCTTTTAATAGTATTTTTCTTCTTATCTTGGCAAAGTCCATCTCCTGTGGCTGCAAATTTTTTTACATCTCCCATCTTTTTCGTCTCAAAGGTTTCATGGGGCAAAAGTTTCTGCTCACCACAGAAGAAAAGGCAAAAAAAAAAAAAAGGTTGTTTTTGCCTCAAGGTCGGACTCTATCTGTTAGAGGCCAGGGATAAAAGGGAGGCAGCCATCTTTGTCTGATGTAATAGAGATATGCTTATTGTACTCTGAGTAAAGGCTCAGTTGTGAAATTAGTACTTAGGACTTCAGATTCATATGTGTTCTAGCTTCTCTTGTTTTTGAAATCATATGTTGTGTTGGCACACCTCACTGGGAGTCCACCCAATCCTTCTCTTCTTCCAGGTAAGAAGCTGTAACTGGCTACATGACTGCCCGACTAGAGACTCTAGTTCCCAGTCTCTTTTGCAGCTAAGTCATGTGACCAAAAATGACCTGGAGCACGTGGATTTTTTCTGCACAGGCTTCTTTATGCCTGTCCCCTCGTGGCCTTGAACGTGGAAGTGACTCTAATCTAGACTGACCACAGAGATGAAGACAATGCCCCAGGGGATAATGGGAAACTAGATAAAAGGAGCCTGAGTCCTGAACAACTGCAAAAAGCAGAGAGTCCAGCCAGCTGCCCTGGACTTTCAGTGTTTCTGTTTGTTCCAAGTCACTTTAGTGTTGGCTCACTTTGTTCCCCTTTGACCCTCTGGGTGACCACCCCTGGACATCTCCCTCCTGCCTCCCCATGCTCTCAAATATGCTGTGGACCTCAGAAGGCCCTATGAAGAGCAGGCAGGGTGGGCTTGGGTTTGGGATTGCAGTCTTCCCTCCACCCATTCATCGCATCAGCTCGGTGGGGCCTGCTCATAGTTCAGGAGCATTTTGCACAGAGTTGAAGACACTGAGTAAGATTTTGTCCTTTGTTTTAGTCACCTTTTCACTGTTGTGACCAAAAGACCTGACAAGAACAATTAGAGGAGGAAAGGTTTGTTTGGGGGTTCATGGTTCAGAGGTCTCAGTTCACAGACAGCCAACTCCGTTGCTCTGGGCTGGAGGTGAGGCAGAACATCATGGCGGAAGGGTGTGGCAGAGGAAAGCACCTCAAGGCCTAGTACTAGGAGCAAGAGAGCCCTGCTCACCTGAGAAAGGGAAGCAAAGTGGCACTGACACTACTCTACCCGGAGAGCTGTCAGTCCAAACCAGCGTGCACCGTGAGCTGCGTGCAGAGGAAACAGCCTGGGCTCAGAATAGCAAAGCGGGGATGGATCTAGATTTCTGCCATCCGTCTCGGCTGTCTAGAGAAACTGCTTTGATTTCACCCCACGTGTGGAGTCCATGATTTAAGATGAAGAGGTGGCAGATTTACAGGGCTAGTCACAGTCAGGATAACACTTCTGAGATTCCCAGTAGGCCCTCCTTATCCTCAGGTTCTGCATCCACAGGTTCAACCAACCACAAGGGGGACACGTTGGGAAAAACATTCCTTTGTACTGAACAGGTATAGACTTTCCCCCTTGTCATTAATCTCTGAACAATATAGTTTAGTGACGATTTACACAGCATTTACCTTCTCTTAGGTATTATAAGCCACCTAGAGATGATTTAAAGTCTGTCTGAGTGTGTGCCCAGGTTCTAAGCAAACACTACACCATTTTACGTAAGCGATTGAGCATCTTCAGATTTTGATATCTGTGGGAGACGGTTCCAGGACTTGTACAGGGAACCATTGCATTTGTGTTTCATGTCCAAGGCCCTTCCAAGGGGCCTTGGCACCTGCTGGGAGTGGGGAATTGGTTATTACTGTAGCTGGTAGGTTTCTCTCTCTCCCTCAAAGCCCCTCAGAAACAATTTAGGTGTGAAGCTTCTCTGACTTGACACAGATCCCAGGGTTAATATGAACCACAGAGTAAAGAGAAGACAAAAAATAAGTGAATAATTGAAACAGTGAAGCAGACCTTGTCCAGCCAGCCTTGGTAAAGGGGGCCAGTTACCTTAGGAAATCAAAGTTCAGTAATGTTCAGGAAGTCCAGAGAGTACAATGGAGTGGCCAACTGCAAGTGAGTGTTGAAGATGGACTGACTGGAGTGATGCAGCAGGGCCTTATAAAGATAAGCAAAAGAAATATGGGCACCTCATTGTGCCTCCCATGGTTCCAACAGTCTTGGGTTGTCATCTTATGTGACATCCTTCTTTCCTGTTCCCAGCAGGTTTTAGACTTCTTGGAATCATTTTTTTCTTAGGAGTTGCAAGAGCCAGATGCTCATCTATCACAGCCTAATCACCAATGGGATAGTACTAAGATGGAGCCCGTGGGAGGTGATTAGGTATGAGAGCGCCACCCTCACGAATGGGGTTAGTGTCTTCATAAAAGAGACTTGAGGGAGCTATTCTTCCCCTCCTGCCATGTCAAGACACAACAAAGTCCCATCTATGAACCAGAGAGTGTGCTCTCACCAGACAGTGAATCTGCTGGTGCCTTAATCTTGGACTTTCCAGCTTCCAAAGCTATAAAAACTAAATTTCTCTAGTTTATAAATTACCCAAAGGTATCTTGTTAAAGCAGCCTGAACAGACTGATGAAGGGGTTTGGGGAATTTGGGGTTTACTACTCATGGTTTTCGTACAAGTTTTGCCAAGAACATGGTCTTATACACTGAAAGAGCAATAATACTTTATTTAAAATATATACAAAATTATTACTTTGAAACATAAATATTACTTCCAACATACATCATATAACATGGATTGATATAAATTTTGGTACTTTCATTCATTCAGTTTCGTCATTTCTCTTTTGCTCAAGGCTCCTGAAGAAAATTCTCTTGAAATGCCCACCACAGGGTAAGTACCCATAGGCTTGGTCCCCCTGGTGGTCAGACTGTGCTCTTAGCCACCACTGGGTCCTGAAATCCTACCCCATGGGAGCTGAAGGCAAACCCTGCCCTTGCTGGGGGCACTGGGAACACAGAATTGATGCAACCATTCTTACTCATCCACATGCCCATTGCCTGTATCTCTCCCCTGCCATCTTGGTTGGTGGGAACGAGTGTCAATTATTTTCTTGACAAACCCTACCCTGGGCTGAGATTAATGTAAATTATGTTCTCCCCTTCATCTCCCTTCCTTCCCTGCCTTTGTCACCACTAGCACAGGAAGAGTGTGAGAATGGTAAGCTGGACTCTGAGTACAACTAAGAAAGAAAGAAATGAAGCAAAAATGGGGTGTCTGCTCTTAGGATGTGTTTCTACTCTCCTGAGATCAATCGGACAACGGCTTTTGGATATGGCCCATGCCTCATTCATTACTAGCTTCCTCATAGTGCCTCACATCCAGTAGGCACTTAATGCTCATTGCATGGATGAATCAGTGAATTTAGGGGACCTGGGGTTGTGTGTTTAAAACACCCATTTTAGAATCCAAGAGCTTGAGGTCATCTAGGCCTACATCCTCCCTGGGGAAACAGGTCTAAAGAAGGAGGTGAAATGAACAAGCTCACCTGGCTAGACCCTGATAGTAAGATCTGGAATCAGATTTTCTGAACTTCTCCTTAAATTCCTCACTCTCTTCAGATTTGACACAGTCAGGAGAGCCCAAATGGACTCCATGCTGTCCCTGAACCCAGGGAAGTCCCCTCTGCACATCGGAAGCTCCTTATGGTGATGGGGGCCTGTGGACATAGTGACCAAGTATACAGTGCAGGAAGGATCCCCTCGAGGCAGCTTCTCTGGCTCTCAGATCCAACCTGGCAGGTGGGTCTGACAGCAACTATGGATGTGAATGAGGTAGGAGGAACAGAGGTCAGTGGGGATGCCCAGTACCTTGGGTTTGTGTTTTCTGCCCCCTGCAACAGTTCTAGCACTGGAACGGATATGGAGCCTCCCAAAGGCTCTGGAGCCTCAGGGTGTCCAGGGGAAACATGTAAACAAAGTCCCCAGATTCCAAAAGCGAGTCACTACAAATACTTGCTCCATGGATGAGTTACAGGTATTTATTTTTCAGCACTGGGAAGGATGAAAATAAATGGAGGGTGGGAGAGACAATGGAGGGAGAGGGAAGGAGCCCAGGGATGGCCAGGCAGATCAGATGTAGGGGGCAGGGGTGCACAAGTGCCCAGGTGGGCTTCTCCTTTCAACTGATCTGCCTGAGAACACCCTTTGAGCTCCAAGCTGTGGAGACCCTCCATGGGTCACACTAGGAAACTTAAAAAGGGCAGTTTCTTTTGCTTCCCAGTGTGATTTCCATTTCTTTTTAGAAAGGATGATGTGGCATGGTCAAAAATACACACCTGACCAAGGCAAAGAGCCTTCTGTGGTTCCCTCCACCCCACAAACAACTAGCCCTGAAGAACACTGGCCTCAACGGAAGCCAATGGTAAGGCATGGAGAAACCCCTAGGTGGGCTTCCCATGCCACCATCTGGCACGATGGTGTTGTTCTTAGGTGAGAGTTAAAGAGGCTCAAACAGCAGAATTGAGCTCTGGGACAGACCCTCCTCCTGCCTGGCCCTTAACTGGCTCCCCCTCTGCTGACCCTCTTATCTCCTCACTTCCTGCCCAAATTCCACTCTGCCCCCCTCATTCCCATTTGCCTTGACTACCTTGTCCTTCCCACCAAAACCACATGTGATTCTTCAGCAATGATAAACAGAAATAACTCGCCTTGCTGAAATTTGAAATTCGGGAGGCCATGGGGGTAACAAATGAGTACCTTTGTGCTTAAACAATCACCCAGGAAAGGCAGAGGCCTCAAGTGCCAGGAAGCGGATGGGTCCTGGGACCGATCCTGTGCGTTGCCTGGCTCCCCACGGCTCTGCTAAACTGCAGACTGGTTTTCGTTACACACATAGACTCTGCTAGGCTGGATTCTCCTTTGGATCCGCTCAGGCACTTTGGGAAGGATTTGGAAAGTTTGGGGCAGCAACTCTAAGCAGGCCTCCCGGAATTTTTTGATTCTCCAGCAGTACACCATGGGGTTAAAGACAGACTTGAGGTAACTGAGCCACAGGATGCAGGTGCTGGTGGTGTAGAAGGATGGACTGTAGTAAAAGCGCCGGCTGAACACCGACAGGAGGCTGTAGATGGAGTGCGGCAGCCAGCAGAGGGAGAAGCCCACGAAGAGGATCAGGATGGTGGTGAAGGCCTTTGTTTTGAAGCTCAAGTCCACGCTGACCTGTTGCTGTCGCTGGAGCCGTCTCAGGCCAGCCCTGGTCAGCTGTCGCAGGTCCAGGCTGTCGGACTGGTTGTGGACACGGACAGCATTCTTGCGCACAGTGTTGAGGATGCACAGGTAGGAGCACAGCATAACGCCGAAGGGTACGAAAAACACCGCCACCACCAGCGTCACCACGTAGGCGCGGTCAGCCGGGAACTCCGTGTAGCCCAGCACACACTGCGGAGCCCGCGCGGGCACCTCCACGAACGTCCAGCCGGTGAGCGAGGGGACAGAGATGCAGAAAGACAGCACCCAGGAGACCGCGATGATCACCTTGGCCCTGCGTGGATTCAGCTTGTCCTGGCGCTGGACGATGATGAGAAAGCGGTCCACACTAATGATGAGCAGGATGGCCACACCCTCCAGGACGAAAAACCAGTAGAGCATGGCAGAGAGCCGGCAAAAAAGGTCCCCAAAGTGCCAGCGGACGGTGATGAGGGTGACGGCGGTGAAGGGCATGCAGCATAAGGACAGCATGATGTCCGAGAAGGCCAGCGTGGCCAGCAGCAGGTTGATGGCTGAGCGCATGGCAGGCCGCTGGTACACGATGATGCAGACGACAGTGTTACCCATGCATCCAACCACGATCATCAGCAGCATCATGATGGCCAGCGATATCCTGAGCGGGGCGGACAGCGGGGCGGCCCCGGAGTCCGACACATTGCTCGCGTTCAGCAGCAGGTATTCATAAGTCTCCACGGATGTGCTATTACAGGCCATCGTGGAGAGAAACTCCGAGCTGGGACAGAAATGGCTGCAAGGACGCCTCTCAGCGCTCAGGTGGCTTTCGCTTTCTGTCTGCTGGCTGCATCTTCTTCCTCTGTAACCTGAGAATCTCTAGGTTGCTGAAACGGTCGGGAGAAAAGTTTGCTTTAGGTGTTCTGGTTGTGATTTGTCATTCATCGGTTACATCTGATCATCTCTGTGGCACCCAATTGTGGCCACAATCTTCCTCCTTGGATACCGCCTGGAGCCTGGAGCAAGTAAGAATGCAAAAAAGCGTGTTAGATTTTCGCAGTAGGTGGTGAATAGAGCACTTGCTTACATGTGGCAGGTACAAAATGGGCATGCTTGGTGGGTTTCACATCTGTGATTCAACCAACCAGGATGGGAAATGGTGCATCTGAACCAATCCTGTACAGATTTTCTAAACTGTCATTATTCTCTAAACAATATACTATAACAACTCTTTATATAGTAGTTACATCACATTAGGTATTAGAAGTAATCTTGAGATGAATTAAATATGGAAGGATGTACATGGGTTGTATACAAATACTATGTCATTTTATAAAAAGGACTTGGACATCTGCAGATTCTGGTCTCCAAAGGGAATTTGGAAGCAATCTCTGATGGATACCAAGGGACACTAGAGTGGAGAGAAAGAATGACTCATTTATGTCATTGAGGACAAAGGTTGGTATTCACAAACATTGAGTCTTGTCAAGCAGCCCAGGAAAATCTAATCAGCTCTATTTTGGGGGAGTGAGGAAGTAGGTATTTTGTAATTAGCGTTTCTATAATAAACATTTCTGTAATAGCTTGAGTTTTGAGCAACCTGACTGAATGAAGCCTTGGACAAACCAACCTCCATCAGACTGCCAACTCCCTACGGGCAGGGTGTTTTGTGTTTTACCCTCTGCTGCATCCCCAGCACCTGTGACAGTGTCTGGCAGGCAGGAGGCTTCCAGTAGATATTTGATAAGTAGATGAATGAGCTGTAGTTGACACTGCTTAACTTAAAAAAAGAAAAGCAAACACTTTATTGGGGTATGATTGACATGTAAAGAGTGGTGTAAGTTATATTTCAACGAATACTGAGATAAATATGCACTGTGAAACATCACCACCACCAAGACCATTGACATATACATCACCTCCCAATCTTTACCTCCTGTCTTTTTGCTATTATTGTGTGGGGATGATAAGAATACTTAAAATCTACCCTCTTAACAAGCTTTTTGTTTTTGTTTTTGTTTGGTACCAGGGATTAAACCCAGGGATGCTTAACCTCTGAGCCACATCCCCAGCCCTTTTTATTTTTTATTTACAGGGTCTCCCTAAGTTGCTTAAGGCCTCA
Source organism: Glaucomys volans (assembly GCA_020662805.1). Classification (NCBI taxonomy): domain Eukaryota; kingdom Metazoa; phylum Chordata; class Mammalia; order Rodentia; family Sciuridae; genus Glaucomys; species Glaucomys volans. The sequence goes on from JAJEJO010004460.1 coordinate 162,977, forward strand.
TTAAGCTGCTGAGGCTGGCTTTGAACTTGTGATCCTCCTGCCTCAGCTTCCCAAGCGCTTGGGCTTCTTAACAAATTTTAAGCATACATTTTCAGTCGTTTTAACTTAAACATTTTAAGTATGTTTCTTTAACTTTATTTTGAGATAAGTATGAATTCACATGAAGTTATAAGAAAATAGTGAGGTCCATAGACCCTTAACTCAGTTTCCCCTAATGATAACGTGTTGGATAACTATAATGCTCCAAAGAATTCCAAGAGAATTCTCCCCAAAGATAAGACCTTAAAAAAGATGATGTTAGTTTTTATTTTCTTTCTCTGAGTTGGGACAGGAATGTCATTCATTCAGATTGCACAGGCTGGATGAAATCTAGCCTCTTCCATTTATCCCTCCTGGACATCCTCTGGCTCACAGATTAATCTCTGCCGCAAGACTCTCTTTCTGGAACTTATGGACACTGACCAGCCTGTGTGCAGGGTAGCTGTTTGTATCACAGGGTGACGTCACCACACCCGGATGGGGGGAGGTACTCAGGAGATGGCACTGTTATTATTCAGCCCTAAGACCAACCAATCACAATATTACAATCTCAACTGCTTAATTTGTGTGTTAAAAAAACGAGTGCTTGCATTTGCATATGTACTGGACCAGCCAGCAAGTGAAGGGGGGTAGTTTGAAATCCACTTCCATTGCCCTCCTTCCCTACCATGTTCCACCACATTGATGACACCAGGCAGCCAACCCAGGAGGTGAACTCCTAACCCCACCAATACTCAGCTGGAAATCTGAGCTAGGAACCACTAGAGACTAAACCACTGCTGAGAGGAAGATCACAAAGGGATGTACAGGAAGGAGCCAAGGCTACATGGGTGGCCTGGATATTCTCATTTCCCTTCAGACCTCCTGGGCCCCTCTCCACCATGCTCTTGACTGGGAGGCTGGCCCCATGGCCCTCGGACAGGAGAGGTAAGAGGGGAAGTCTGTCTATCTTGGCTCCCTCCTGCATGGTTGATGATGGTCCATTCCTCTCCAAAGGCCTCGGTTCCCCTGGGGGCAGACTTCCTACAGCCTGGGCCTCACCCAGGTTCTCTAGCTATTCCCTGCCTCTCTGCCTCCCTCCTTGATTTTTCCTTAATGCAGGCTGACCTGAAGGAAGTTCTTCATGAACTTATGCATGGGGGTCACCTCTTCCCTGCCTGCCTGCTGCACCTTAGCAAGGGGTCCTAGCAAGCTGAGGTTGAGGAAGGGGAAACTAAGACAAGTAGATAACAGGAGGTAGAGAAAAGTGTGTGTGAGCATTCATGGGTGTGAGTTTGCAAGTGTGTATGCATGTAAAGAGGAACACAGAAATCTTCCTCAATTATTGCTGGCAGGTGTTCAATTACAGTTTATAATATTTAGTCCTTTCTCTGTTTTCAATGCATTTTTTCTTTTTGTTTTTATCTAATCTCTTGCCCTCACCTCCATCATGTCAGAGACAACTGCTTTCAACATTGCTGGGTTTTGTGGATGGCATTCCCGTAATGCTGGATGATTACTTACATCTCATTTCTTCATCTATTCACATTGGACATTGGCTGTTCGCCTCACCGTAGGAAAGATGAGGGTTAGCTCACTCTCTGCTACCTCACTAATCTCCTCTGAATAACCGATCTCTGATTATTTTAAAAATCATTTGACTACCATCGTAACTACTAAAGATATACTTGAACATCTGTATCATATTCCCTCAAATATGGACATCTCCATCTCTATCCTGTATGATATACAATCAGTACCCCTTCTTCTCATTACCTATGTTGGGTGGCAGAGGTTTCAGCTTCTGTTGATTTGGGGCCTGTGGTGAGACAGAACATCCCAGGGGAAGGGTGTGGTGGGGCAAAGTTGTTCACCTTATTGTGGTGGAGAAGCAGAGAGAGAGAGGAAGGGGCCAGGCATGCCCCCAGTGACCCACTTCCTCCAGCTAAGAATAGTTCATTCAATTGGGAACCTATGGATGGATTAATCCACTGATGAGATCAGAACTGTCCTGATCCAATCACTTCCCTCAAACCCCACCTCTGAACATTTCCGCTCTGGGGACCTGGCCTCCAACACATGAGCCTTCACTCAGATCCAAACCCTAGCACCTCCTCTCCTCTCTCTCCTTCCCATGCATTCTGCTATCAGCTAGGCTCTTACCTAGTTAAGGTCATTAACATTTATATTCTGTCCATCCACAACCAGATCTTCTGTGATTTTTTTCAGAAACTAAGTATTTGACATCATTAAAGGTATTTACATTTTTATAACAATGTGATCCTGTTCAGCATTGGACAGATGATCTGCTGGCATTTTGTCTTCCGAACCAGTTTGACAGTCTGATTCTCAAGGAGCCATTTGTGCAAGAGCACATTCCCAGCACCAAGGTCAAATGAAGTCCATTTTCTTACAACTCATCATAGCTTTGATGCCGAAAGCTGACACATTCCAGTTTATTGCATATGTGATCCATGACTATCTCGTGCACTTTTGGTGTTTTCCTTAGATTTTTGTTGCCCCTCCCCCCGACTGATGTGTCTTCCCTCTGCAGATGGTCCTTTCTTTCCAAGGCTGTCCGTCCTGCAGTCCCTGCCTCTGCTCCAGGGCTGGTCTGCCCACTGGGTACCAGCACTGTCTCCATGTAGCAGTGGGTCCCTGGGTCCTAACCCTATGTTGTCTTCCTGCTGGGTCTCCTTTGTTTTGCTGAACAATGCTTTTAAATTGTTTGCTAAGAAGGGGTTCAGAGGAGGTAAGTTTTCTAAGTCTTCAGATCTCTGAAAAAAAATCTTTTTTTTTTTTTTTTTTTTTTTTGCCTTGCCATGGACTAGTGCTTTCGCTGGCTGCGGAATTGAGGCTGAAAGCACTTTCCCTTGGAAAATCCCTTCCAGCATTCAGCACTGCTGATATTAGGATTGAAGAGGATTTGATTCTTTTTCTTTGCAAGTGACTCATTTTTGTCTCTGAATGATTCAATAATACCTTCTTTCTGAAAACGTTGGTACGAGATGTACCTTGGTTTGGGTTCTTTCTCCTTTATTGTGCTGGGTACTTGATGAGTCTTTTAAGCCCAAAGCCACATGAAGTTCAGCTCTGGAAAAGTTTCTTTTTTCATATCTTGGGTGTTTTCTCCCCACTGATATCTGTGGGGGTGGGGCTCAGAGACTGGACAGATACTAAATCTCATTCATTGTGCAATTTTTCTTTCCTTGTCCTTTAATTAAAAAATAAAATATTTGTGTTTGTTTTTGGTCCTTATACTTTGGGGTATTTAAAAAAACTTATGTTTAGTCCTATTTAATTTCTTAATAATGACAATCATTTTTTCAAATAGAAGATTATTCTTATTTTCTCTGCCTTTTGCATAGCACTTCATTCTTGTATATGGATGTACTACATTGTCACACTCTCTGAAGTTATTTTATTTTAGGACTTCATCTCTTTTATGAATTACGATTGGCTCCTCTTGAGTCAGTTGATTCATCTTTGTCTTTCTCTTTGAGACTGTTGGCTCTTTCATCTGACCGGTGACAAATCTTGATCATGCTTCACATCTAAGAGCTGGGTAGCTGCTGTGGTCAGTTTTCCCACAAGTTCTCCGGCAGAGTGGCATGGCCATGGGTCACCCCATTTAGAGCAGGATTTGCTTCAGGGTGAATGGATGAGAAGCCAGCCCTCAAGATGGGGTCTCCCTGTGCCAGGAAAAGTAAGCTTTCCTCTAGGACCCCTCACCCCCTTCCACACTGTAAACCTTTACTACCATCCACAGTAAGGTGGATACACTTACTGACGATTTCTTTATTTTTTGTCCAGCAGAGGGGAGGTAAATAGCAACAGCCTGAACCTCATGTAGGGTGAATCCCCTTTCAAAAATATAGCTTGAGAGGCTGGGGATGTAGCTGAGAGGTGGAGCGCTTGCCTGGTATGCTCAACGCCCTGGGTTCAATCTCCAGCACCATAAAATGACAAAACAAAGCATCACAACATATGGTGTGTGTCTGTTTTCCAAAGAAGATGTTGATAAGTATTTCCCATAGTATATAAAGATTATGCCAACCTCATCATGCACCTTTAAGAAGTGTTCCATATATAATTGGGGATATAAACCCGGTCCTGGATTGAAGTAGTTCCTATGAGCTGAAAATTTTGTTATTCAGCTTCTCTAAGTCTTTGTTTCTTCATCTGTAACAAGGGAATAACAATAGAACCGAGTGGAGAGGGTGATCGCGAAATGCCCTTGAGGGGAAAGGATCCAAGGTGCTGGGCACACAGTAGAGCTATCCAGACACACTAGTTGCTCATTGATCTTCAAGTCAAGGATGGACACTGCATTTAGCTTTGCAAAGGGTCATTAAGGTGCTTTTAATTTGTTAATAATAATAATAATATTGCATAAATAAAATTAATAATATTATTGATTTGTTCATAATAGGTCCTAATTAGAATGAGATTTATAATTTTATCAAAAGTGGATTCTACTGCCATGTATAACTAAGAAGAACCAATAAAAATATGCTATTTGACATGTTCTTTGTTTAAAAATTACCTAAAATTATAATAAAATTTAGAAAACATAGGTATCTAACATGTCGACAATTTTACTTAATTTTCTTTTGCTGGCCAGATTTTTTTTCCCCGTCTAAGAAAGAGATATATAGTAATTTCAATAAAAAGAACATTGTAGTTGAGAGTTCAAGGTGAACAGAGTGGTCATGAAGCCAGGAGACGGAGTGGGTGGCAGATTTTGGCCCCATGATGTCTCCTAGGGAATCTCCTCTGGCCCTGGTGGGAGTGACAGAGGCACATCAGCTGGAGATGTCTCAGGCCAGGACTCAAGATGAGCCGAAGGAGTCAGGTGCCAGGGGTGCATACCTGTAATTGCAGTGGTTCAGGAGGCAGAGGCAAGGGGATCACCAGTTCAAAGCCAGCCTCAGCAAAAGCGAGGCGCTAAGCAACTCAGTGAGACCCTGTCTCTAAATAAAATATATAAAAAAAATAGTGCTGGGGATGCAGCTCAGTGGTTGAGTGCCCCTGAGTTCAATCCCCAGTACCCTCCCCATCCAGGAAAAAAGAAAGATAAGCCAAAGGACACCTGACCAGCTGGAGACTCCCGCCCAAGGCCATAGTCCCAGGGGAACAGCAGAGAAAGGAAACTGGAACAGTTGCCTCTCTCCCCTGCCTTCTGCCAAAACCAGAACACAATCATGTGTCACTTAAGGGCTGGGAGAGGTTCCGAGTTGCTAGGCATTTTTGCAGTCATGTGAGTATCATAGGATGGACTTATACAAACTGAGATGGCTACCATGTCCTAGGTGAGAGCATCTTACAGGACCACTATTGTACATTTGGTCCATCGCTGACCAACATGTCGCTATGTGGCTCATGAATGTATGTGGATCATGGGAGAATCAGTCCTCTGCAAGTTTCCCAGGCATAGGAAAAAGACATTTAGCTCATGCTTTTCTTCTTCAGAAGTTCTTACCTGTTTTCCACTTCTGTGCATACAAGAAATTTCTTTTTCTAAGATCCTTATGGTCAATGTTATAAGTATTTCAAATTGAAGGGGAGGTAAGCAATGTAGAAAATTAGGAGGCCTCAGACCAGGCCAGCCAGCCTGTAACTCCTGGTGGTACTACTAAGATACTTAGATCCAGCTAATCCTTAAAATCCCAGGTCTAGGACCTTGTTTGGTCAAATATGCCCAGAATGACTTTAACTCTCCATGGTGAGTAGTGTCCCAACTCATCAGGCTGAGCTGTAAAATCAGCAATCTGGTGTATTAGTTTACAAATGAGAAACATCTCTCATGCTAAACAAAAGTGCAATGCCACACTCTGCACATCAGATTTCAGATCTGTGAAATACAGATGATTACATATCTACCCTCAGGGTTGTAAAATATCACAGGCAGCACCTGGGACAAAGAAAGGCATTAGTAAATTAATCCTATGTCCCTCGTTGTTTTGAGTTCATGGGTTTCTGTCTCTTGGATTGAACTGTAAACTCCTGGAGAATGGAAACCTTGACACACACACAGGAAGCCCTTTTGGAGCACAGAATCAGGGACCCTGAATGAAGACACCTTGCGTATCTGTCCACATGCCTGTCAACCCTCCTGCCCATGAATTGTGCACCTACACTCCTGTTGATGCTGTAGGGTTGGATTTCCCCACAATGATAATTGCGGAGACTGATGTCATGCTTAACTAAAGGAACAAATAGTGCAAGATTAAAAAAAAAAATACATGTGTCTTCAGGTTGAATCTGATTAAAATTATTTTGGCTTCTGGGTACCAACCTGTCTCAGATATTTTAATGTTTTTGTCATGGTCCTGTTGTTAATACTTGAATCAACAGTGCTTTCATTACCAGGGACTTGGGCACATTAAAGATCAAAGGAAAATGTCATTTGTGAATAAGCAATATTCCACTGTTGGAATATCTCTTAATAGCGCTCACCATCTCCAATGGTTTTCACTTTGGGGAGCCATGATGGGAAGAAGCCAGCTGGGAACCAAACCATCTCGAGGCTATGGCTAGAGTTCTTTTCCAAATGCTCACCCTGGAATTGGGAGGTCGGGCAGGTGTCAGAAACAGATCGTTATGTTAAAGGGAAATCCTGCTCATCAACCAGAATGGGTGACCACCTGCATGCTGGCTCAGCTATGGTGTGAATAGATGGTCTTTGACAAAGTCCTGTCCACACAAAAGAAAGAAGCGCTTTCAGCCATGAGCAGAGAGGAAACTCATCCACGGGGCTCTGACTTCCTGCATGGAAGCCGTCCACGCTGCTGTCTCCCTCTGCACTGTGAGTCGTTCCTTTCCCACCCACTGTTTCATCCTCCTGGCTGGAGGTTGAGACAGGGAAATGACGCCAGAGAAGCTCGGGCACAGCCCTGACAAGCTTAGGTTTGGACCAAGTAGTTCATCCCTCTGAGATGGGAAACCACATGTCTGGTCCTACACTCTGGAGAGGGAGTGGTCTGTGGTTAGGATCATGGCTTTGTGGAGGATGATCTCATGTCTGTGACACATTTGGAGGAGAGAAAGACAACACCCCCACTCCCAGGCCACAAGCCAAGAAACAATTTTTTTATTTTTTATTTTTTGGTGGTACTGGGGATTGAACCCAGGGGAACTTAACCCTGAGCCCCATCCCCAGCCCCACATCCCCACCCTGCCCATCCCTGCCTTTTTTTTTTTTTTTTGAGACAAGGTCTTGCTGAGTTACCTAGAACCTCGCTAAATTGTTGAGGCTGGCTTTGAACTCACAATCCTCCTGCCACTGTACATGGCCCCAGGGACAATCTTAAAATGAGATCATACCCTACTCTGCCTTTCTGGTTAGGGAAGATTGGACTTTTAAAACTTAATCGGCAGGGCTGGGGATGTAGCTCAGTGGTAGAGCATCTGCCTAGCTTTGTGAGGCTCTGAGTTTGAGTCCCAAAACCACAGAAATAAAAATAAAATTAAATTAAAAATTGAGCTTCAGTGGTTGATAATCTGCAAGGATGAATTCCCTAAATATTACAATTTCACATGGGACCACCAGGTGGCGCCCTGAGGTGTCACCCTGAGCCAGGGCAACCTCCAGATTCAGCCTCCAGAGACCCCTGCCAAAGCTGGCCTTCTCTCCTTCCTTTATTCCTCCCTTCCTCTCTTTCTCTATTTTTCTTCTTTTCCTTTTCACCCTCCTTAATTTCAGCCTTTCTTCCGATCTTTCCTTATTTTCATTATTTCTTTTCTCTCTCTCTCTGTTAGTTTCCTTCCTTCCCTCTTTCTGTTAAGGTAAATTTTAAACGTACTAAATTAGATGAATGAGTAAAACAAAGTCTCATTTGGCACAGCTTTTGAGAAGTGCCTCCCATTCCATTTAAGCGGGTGCTTCCTTATCCCCAAATGCCTCCTGTCTAGGCTGCTGTTTCCAATACAGTGGGGAAATTCTGCCAGGCTTTCTTGGGGGAGGAAATTTCCAGGCTGTGAGGCACAGGAGGGACCTGCTAGATGTGGAGAGGACAGAAGTGGAATGGCGACCCAGGGAGGCTCCTGGGACGGGGGACACAGGTGGAATCAGGACTCTAGAAGGCCCTCTATGTGCAACTCTGTATGGATTTGACTCAATCTCACAATGAACCCAAAGCCAGAGAGGAGTCCCGCCTGGGGTGTAGCCATCTGCTTTGCAAACTTCTAGTTGCAGGAGACCAGTCTCATCTGCAGCTGGTAGTAGGTTTGGCTTTAAGTTGACCCATCAGGCTGTGAAAAGACCCATCAGGCTGGAAACTGACTGAAACTGAGGGAAGAGGGGAGCTCAGTGTGTGGAAGAGCAGTGCGGTTTCTGGGTCCAGAAGGAAGACCTCCCCAAGGCTGGGCTGAAGGCCCTGAAGTTAAGTTCTCATGGAAGGCTCCTGTCCCCTTCCCCCATGCTTCCAAAACAGAAAGACTGAATGGCAGCAGGCTGGATTAATGTGTCCAGGTCTCATCCAGTCCAGAAAGGCTGCAGCTTCTGAACGAATCTTCCTCCATGACGCCAAAGCTCATCCATCTTCAAGTCCCACATCCTGTGCTCCTAGGCACTTCCCCACTCCTCACGTTGAACAAAGGTTACTCCGGGCTCCTCCCTGTCTCCAGGTGGCTGTGTACTTGGACCATTGGGATGTCCATCCTCTTCCTCAGCTGTGAGCTACAGAAGATGCCTTCCATATCATGTCACACCTGCATCTAACTGTGATTGGTCCAGGCTCCACCCAGGTATGTTCCTGGAGGGAAGCCACCACACACACGTGAAAGAATATGACGCTTACATATGCTGCACCTTGGAATATGGGGATCTTTTTGGAACTGCCTTTCACAAACTTTGGAAGAAAGTCAGGTACATAGGACACAGAGATACACTACGTTTTAATGATTAGATTTAGAAATATATATATTCAATACATTCATATATATATTTTCAATATATATAATTTCAATTTTAATATTTTATATATAGTATATATAGTTTATATTATATAAAGAGGCTTTTTCCCCCCAATACTTCCAGTAGAATTGGCTTTTTCTCTGTTACTTGTATCTCAGCTATATGGTGGGAAATTTGACAGACTCTTTCTCCATAGTCTTTCATATTACTTCAGGGAAAAACATATTGGCTCCAAAATGCCAAATCTAGGAAATAGAGTTGATTTTGACAGATGGGAAAGCGAGGAACAGCCCTTTGGTATGAAAACAGCTTGATTTGTCATTACCTGCAAACTTACCACCTGATTTTTTTGAGGTGAATTCTCAAGCAGATGGTATATTTCAATCTCACTAACTTTATTGGCAATGAAAAACTATGCAAGAGCTGCTCAAAGTAATACGCACGTGGTGGTGTTCAGGACCAGGTGTGCCACGTGTCTCAGCTTCCCAGAAAGCTGAGTTGAAAGGAACCAGATTTTTCATTCTTCAAGTCAAGCGAGATTCTTGGGGGGAAATATTCAAATAGAAGATAATCGGGATAGCTTTTACTGAAGCAAAGCTTCATGGCACATTCTTTTTAGGAATGTCTAAAATTTCTTGTGAGCTCTTTCTGTGCCAGACTAAGCCCTTTACATAGTTTGGTAGTTCTGAAGTTCAGTCTCTGGGCCTGTAGCAAGAGCATCCCTCGGGATCTGGCAAATTTTCAGGACCACCTGATGAATCAGAAGCCCCAGGGTGGGGAGGGGGACAGCATGTCTTAACCAGTCCTCCAAGGGGTTTGGATTTTTAAAAAACGTATTGGTGCATTACGATTATACGTAACAGTGGGATTCATTGTGATGTATTTGTACATTGTGATGTTCTCAGTGGCAAGAACTAATGACATAGCTTCTCTTATTTAACCTGACATGGACTTCTTTTTACAAATCAGGAAACTGGTGAGCAGTTATTTTACCTAGAGTACAGGGGGCTCTCTCTCAACACAGGTTCTGCATCTGTGGATTCAACCAACAACAGATTGAAAATATTTGAAAAAAAAATTGCATCTGTATTGAGCGTGGGCAGACTTTTGTCATTATTCCCTGAACAATGTGGTATATCTGTATTTACATAGCATTTGTACTGTGTTACCTATACAAGTAATACAAATGATTCAAAGTATACAGGAAGATGTAATCTTTTTGTGCTCTGCACAAATACTATAAACTACTTAACATACGGGGATTGAGTAGCTACAGATTTTAGTATCCAAGAAGATCTTGGATCCTGAGGGATACTTAGTAGGATCCTGCCATAGAGCTAAGTAGGCTGACTCCAAAACCCATAGCTTTAACATATAGACTATGCACAAAGAGGTCACTTGGATAATGACATAATGGGGATTCCCATCTGACTTTTATGTCCGAGATGAATAAGGAACAGCAATGTCTTCCAACTGTAAAGATATGAATGAGGGATGTGGGTACAGGGATTGTGGGAGCATCTGGGGGCCACCGGTGTCATAGGCAGGCTCCAGGTGATTGGGCTGCCCTTGGGCTGGTATCATACTCTGTGTAGTAACGGGAGGAGTTTTACAGATTCCTCTTGGATGAATGTGGAGGAGCCTATGTTAATCCGTTTTCCATCACTGTGACAAAATACCTGAGAAGATCAACTTCAAAAGAAGAAAGGTTTATTTAGACTCATAAATTTGGGGTTTCGGTCTGTGGATAGTTGACCATGTTGCTTTTGGGTCTCTGCCAAGGCAGTGTGTTATGGTAGGGTGCTCAAGGAAGATGCCCAACTCATGGCAGCTGAGAAGCAGAGAGAGGAGAGGTGTCCCATAATCCCACTCAAGGACACACCCCCAAAGACCTAAGGTCCTTCCTCTAGGCCCCACCTCTTAGAGGTTGCACCACCTCCCAAAAAAGTTGGGCTTGGGGTCCAAGCCTTCAACACGTGGGCCTTTGGGTGACAGTGACTTATTTGAATATACAATTTGCTGGCTGTAGAGAATGAGGATTTAGTGCTGGACTGATGGACACACAAGGCAGTGTAGGGGTTTGGCCACAATCCCATCTCTTTGCTCAAACTATGGTGCTTCTTTCCACTTTCCAATTCTCAACCACAGAGAAGAGGTATTTGCACAGCCTAAGAGAGTGACCAACTACAGAGGCCAGTCTCGCTGCCCCCAGGTGGACAGGTTGATGCTGTGGACGCCCCAAGTAACCCATCTGTGGCTGCAGGTCCATCGTGGATGGGGGAGACTCATTCCAACTGGGTATTTCATCCAGACCTCTACTTACACAAAATTTAATTATCATTGAACTTCTACTCTGACCAAAGAAACCATGATAATATCTAGTATTTGAATAAAACCTCAAAATATGTACCCTGAGTTGTCTGTCACATCCACCTGATGATATACTGTCATCCTGGATATCCCTGAGGATTGGTCCAAGAGCCTCATGGGCCGAGTCTGGTGGGACACACCTGTCATCCCCGCAGCTCAGAAGGCTGAGGCAGGAGGATCAAAATTCAAAGCCAGCCTCAACAATTTAGTGAGGCCCTTAAGCAGTTTAGTGAGACCCTGACTCAAAATAAAACATAAAAAGGACTGGGGATGTGGCTCAGTGGTTAAGCACTCCTGGGTTCAACAACAACAACAAACAAACAAAAATAATCGAAGATACCAAAATTTGCAGATGTTCAAGTCACTGCTGTAAATTGTCAAGTCTTTGCATAAACCCTTCGTATGTCATTCCGTAGGCTTTAAATCACCTCTAGATGACTCATAATACCGATGAGAATGTAACCACTATGTAAACAGGTGTTACACGGTAGTGTTTAGGGAACAGGTACACACAATTTGTCCATGCTTAGTACAGACTAATTTTTTTTTCTCCAAATGTTTCAAATCCATGGAAAGTTGAATCTGAAGGTGTGGAACCTACAGATGTGGAGGCCCCTGTATCACTATTTCTATGAAATGAGGAATCTATATCAGCACAACTAAACAATTTGCTTGAGATGATGTGAATGCAGGAGTAAGGAATCAAGTCACACCATTTTTAACCCTTCCACTCCTCTCTCTTTTTTCTGTCCTGGGGAAGGCTCCATCCTGACACTCATTCAGAGCTCAGTGAATTGTGGGTTTCATTGTCAGGACAAATTCATTCCTACGGTTTCAGATTTTGACTCCAATGACTGGCTATACTTGGCTCCAGTTATGAGAAAGGGCAATTAGTTACTTAAGTAATTACGAAAAGTCCAGAGTAACCCAGAGGACATTCTTTTATTTAAAAATTGGTATAACTCTACATAATAGTGAGCCACAGAACATCCTTAAAAACATGTATTTATGTGTCTTTCTCTTATCATTTTTTGTTAGGAGAGGTCAAAGTATCTGTACTCAGGGTCACTGGTCTCCAGGTTGTTCCTTAAGAATTCTATTTGTGCATTATTGTGCACTATTAAAAGCCAACTTTTTCACTCCTTTGCTTAACTAATTTAGAAGTGTTGTCTCTAAGGTTCTTAAATCCCTGAACCACATATAAAGATTTTGCTCCAAGGCACAAAGCATATGGTACTCGTTTAAAATGGATACAGCTTGATATTTTAACAAAATCTGAGACAATTAGCACATTTTCAAGATGCTAAAAAAAAAAAAAAAAGATCTGTCAATGTGCATTTCTGCAGGTACAGCATGTGACCCAAGCAGTCTGGCCAAGGGCCTTCCGAGACAGCTGCAGCTCACAATGGATGGAAACCCAGGGCTGACACCTCGAACTTCTCCAAATCCACGTCTGCATTCCCCTTCCACTTTACCTGGTTTTCTTAAAAATTGTCTTCAAACTTTTAAAAAACATTTTTTGCAATTATCCTAACATTTTATGGCCTGCTTATCAAGGAAAGAAAACCACCCAACCAAACAAAAAAATTCACCTAAGTCGGGTGAAAAACATGCCTTTTGATTTATAACAAAGAAAACAGATATAGCTTATCTATTCTATTAAAATTGTTTTTGATGATATTTTAAGGTTTTTAGCAGCTTTATTGAGACATAACTTGCACATCATAATATTTTTCCCTTTGTAAATAACAGTTCAATGATTTTTAGTCCATAGAAAATTTTATGCAGGTGTTACTACAATCCACCATGAGAATATTTCTGTCACTCTCAAAAGATCCCTAATGTCTGTTGGCAGTTGTCTAGTTGAATTGTTTAATAGTGTTGTTTTAAATTTATTTTCCATGTAAAGCACTTCCAGTACAACCCAAGAACTTGACGATTCTAATGAAGGGCCCTATTATCCTAGTAGCCACCCCCTACTCCACATTCCTGCCTGTGACACCCTTCCTAACAAAGATGACAAAGCCATTTAAGTCATTTCAGTCCTTGTGCCTTGGTCCATGCTGATATTCATGATCCTGAATTAGTAAGTATTCATGGGGAAAGCTTAACTCATTTGCCCATATAAAGTCCCTAAAGTTCCATCCACCAATCATAACTCGTGATAAATCAATGAAATACAGGAGGCAGAGGAGAACAGGCAAATAAGGACCTGGACTTAGATTTAAACTGTGATCCTGGCTCTGCTTCTTAGCCCTGTAACCTGGGTCAGATTCCTGACTATTTAGCATCAGTTTCTTCTTTGGTAAATGGGATTGGAGTACTCACCCCAGAGGGCTACTGTGAAGATTGAATATCTAGAAAAGTACCCTGCAATTCTTTGTTAGGGCAGATGGCAAGCTCCATCCTGGGCATACAGCATGCTGTCTTTGGGGGCTGTTGGAACCAGCTGTGGGTACGTGGATCCTCAGGGGTGGGGTCCTGAGTTCTCTATGAGCATTTTGCTCTTTAGTCAAGTCCATTTTCAATGCATGGTGTCTGATGCATGATCTCATTACTTGTGCCACTTCCAAGAGGTCACTAAGCATTTCATACTGAAGCCAAAAATCCTTCCCTGAGACATCATTTTTGAGATTCTCCAAGATGGACTTTTATGATTCTGCTCTAACAGATATTCAGAACCCTCCATCGGATAAAAGTACATATATCCCAAATTTCAAGGAGTATCAAACCCTTTTTGAGGCAATGATTTCACTGTATCATTTTCATTTTTATTACGGTAATGTAAGAAAAAAAAAAAAGGACTTGGATTTAAAATCCCAAGTTTCTAAGACCCTGGGCAAGACATTAATTTGTTCAATTGCTTAACTGATATTGCCTGAGCAATTACCATGGGGCAGGCAGAAGGGATCCGATGATGAACTCTGCCTTTTAGGAATGTATAATCTTGTCTGATTTTCTCCACAGGTAGCCTGTGCATGAGCTGCATGAAGATGACTTGGAACCCATGGCAGAATCACTGGGTCAAAATCCCCAGTTGGGCCGCCAGGGATCTGCTCCCTGAGGATTCTTAGTGCCCCACCTCTTGAGACTGGCCATGGATGGAAAGAGAAAATAAAAGTGAAAGGCAGGGCTCTAGAGGCACAGTCTGCCTCCAGATGCAAAGATAATTTATTATCTACGGTAAAAAATTAGGCCAGACTCCCGATGGTATGAGAAGCTATCAAGGGTTGAGATGGGGGATCACATGATCCTTCCTGCTCTCAGATTGGCCCACCCAGTTCTACTGTGCACCCATCACAATTTTTTCTAAGACTTAACTTTTTTAGACCACTTTGAGGTTCACAGTGAAATTGAGAGAAGAGTACAGAGATCTCCCAACTACCTGATACCTCTCTTCTGCAGCCTCCTCCACTATCAATACCTTTGATGAGTGTGATTCGTTTGTTGCAATCCATGAAGCTACGAGGAAACATCATAATCACCTTTGGCTCATTGTGGTTAACAAATGTACACCTTCCAGGACAGCAGTGTTGTAGCACATACTTCATTGCAATTGCATTGAAATTCCTCTACACACTGCCTATTCATTCTTCCCTCCCTCAGCCCCTGGCACCACCGATCTTTTTATTGTCCCCATAGATTTACCTTTTCCAGAATGTCATATAGTGGGAATCATATAGTATGTAGCCTTTTCAGAATGACTTCTTTCACTTAACTGTGCATTTTTTTCATATCTTTCCGTGGCTTGATATTGCCAAATCATATTCCATTGTTTGGATGAATCACAGTGTATTTATCAATTCACCTGCTGAGGACACTGATATGATCTAAATGTTTGCTTCCTCCCAACATCTTATGTTGAAATCCTAACCCAAGATGACAGCAGTAGGAGGGGAGGCCTTGGGGTAGGTCATGGGGAAGGAGCGCTCATAAAATGGGATGAGTGGTCTTTCAAAAGAGACCTCAGAGAGGGGTCCCCATCCCCTTCACCCTGTATGGGGACCTGAGTGAGAATGTATGGTCAATCAGCCAGAAAGTGGGCCCTCCCCAAATGCCAAACCCTCGATCTTGATCTGTCTAGCCTCAGAACTACAAGAAATAACTTTCTGTTGTTTATGAGCTACCCAGTTTGTGGCATTTTGTTATAGCATCCTGGATGGACTCAGACAGACATCTTAATTTCTTCCAAGGTTTAGCAATTATAAAGTTGTGTTATAGTTTAGATGTGAGGTGTCCCCCAAAATTTTATGTGTGAGACAATGCAAGAAGGTTCAGAGGAGAAATGACTGGATTGTGAGAGTCTTAAACCAATCAGTGAATTATTGCCCTGGTGGGGATTAACTGAGCAGAAACTGAAAGCAGGTAGCATGTGACTGGAGGAGATGGGTATTGGGAATGTGGGTTTGGGGTATATATTTTGTATCTGGCGAGTGGAGTCTCTCTCTGCTGTCTGATCATCATGTGAGCTGCTTCCCTTTGCCACACTCTTCTGCCATGATGTTAGGCCTCACTTTGAGCCCTGAGGAATGGAGCTGGCTGTCTAAAGATGGAGACCTCTGAAACCATGGGCCCTCAGATAAACTTTCTTCCTCTATGATTGTTGTGGTCAACTCTTTTAGTCACAGCAGTGAAAAAAACTTACTAAAGTCGCCATAAACATTCACACACAGGTCTTTGTGTGAACCTACGTCTTCACTCTTTGGGGTAAATACAAAGGAATTGCTGAGAGCTGGTAAGAGTCTGTGTAGCTTTGTTAGAAGCCGCTGAACTGTCTTCCCATGGGGCTGTACCATTTTGTATTCCTCCCAGCAGTGAGTTTCTGTTTGGTGTTATCAATAGAACTGGGCCATTCCAATAGGTATGTTGTGCTAGCCCATAGTTTTAACTTCAGTTCCCAGTGACATATGCTGATGAACTGTATTTTCTCGTGCTTACTTGCCCTCTATATATCTTCTTCCAGGTCTTTGGTCCAGTGTTGGATGGGGTTGTTCACTTTCTTACTGCTGGTGTTTAGGAGTTCTTTGTGTATTTTGTGTATTTTGGATACTCACTGTTTGAATAGCCATCATTTAAATTTTTTTATTATAGCATCATAGTTATGCATAGTAGTTGGGTTCCTCTTAACAAGTTTGTATTGCATAGAATTCAATTTCAGTTCATGTTCCCCCTTTTCTCTCCCCTCCTGCCTCCCCATCTCCTTTCTCTACTAATGTTCCTTTTGTTCATCTTTTTATATAGTTTTGGTTCTTTCTACTTACACCTAAGGGTAAAATTCCCTGTGGTCCATTTACATTAGACACATAGCTTGATTTTGAAGAATTCATTCTGCCTTTCTTCTTTTATCCCATCCTTCCTCTTGGTGACCTTCTTCAACTCTAGTGATCTTCCCTGTATTTTTGTGACATTCTATCCTCCCTCCTTCTTTTATTTTGCTCTAGCTTCCACAGGGGAGAGAAAACATTCAACCCTTGATTTTCTGAGACTGGTTTATTTCACTTAGCGTGATAGTCTCCATTTCCAGCCATTTACCAGCAAATACCAAAATTTCATTTTCTTTATGACTAAGACTCCATTGTGTACATATACCACAACTTCTTTATCTATTCATGTACTGACAGGCACCTGGGTTGATTCCATACTTTGGCTATTGTGAATTGTGCTTCTATAAGCATTGAGGTGGCTGTATTGCTATAGTATGCTGTATGAGTTCTTTCAGATAAATTCCAAGGAGTGGGACATCTGGGTTATATGGTGCCTCCATTCCTAGTTTTTTTTAAGAATCTTCACACTACTTTCCAGAGTGGTTGTATTCGTTTGCAGTCCCATAAGCAATGTATGAGTATAACTTTCTCGTCACATCCTCACCAAAATTTATTATTGTGTTCTTGATAATTGACATTCTAATTGGACTGAGATGAAATCTTAGTGTAGTTTTTGATTTTCTTTTCCCTGATTGCTAGAGATGTTGAAAACTTTTCATATATTTGTTGGCCATTTGTGTTTCTTCTTTTGTGAAATGTCTGTTTAGTTCTTTTGCCCACTTATTGATTGGGTGATTATTTTCTTGGTGTTAAGCTTTTTAAGTTCCTTGTGTGTTCTAGATATTAATCCCATGTCAAAGAAGCAGCAGACCAAGGTTTTCTCCCATTCTGTAGGCTCTCTCTTCATGCTCTTAATTGTTTCCTTGGTGTGCAGAAGCTTTTTAGTTTGATGGCATCTCAATTATTGATTCTCCATTTTATTTCCTGTACTTTGGGGATCTTGTTAAGGAAGAAAAGACCAGCACCAACATGACAGAATGTTGTACCTACATTTTCTTCTAGTAGTTGCAAGTTTTCTGAATTCCTGTCTTTGATCCATTTTGACTTGACTTGTGTAGATAAGAGAGAGGAATCTTTGTTTCATTCTTCTACATATGGTTATCCAGTTTTCCCAGAACCACGAGCTCTTCTCCAACATATATTTTTGGCACCCTAGTCAAGTATCAGATGACTAAAAAAACCATCATTTTAAATAGAAAATTCTCCTGTTGGGTCAATGGAGAAGGTGAAATATGGGTGTTTGCTAAAGAAAGGAAGTGGAAGAGTAAAACTGTCATGTGGTCCTCCATCCTTCCTGACTAACCAGGTGCATCTCAGCTAGAAATGTCCTGGGTCCTTCCTAGAATGCCCTGGGACAGCCAGTGACCCAGCTCATTGAACAATCATCTAAATCCAGGTAGTGCTGGACAGTGGGCTTCAGAATTATTCTTACAAGTTATGTGACCAGGAGAAAGTTCTTAGCCACTTCAATCCCATTTTCTTAATGTCTAAAATACATACAGTAATATTTACTATCCAAGGAGGTGGTGAGGAATAGATTAGATGATGTACTCTGTGGTGCATGATGGAGTGCCACCATTATTCATATGAGTATTGCACTATTATTGCTTTCCTTTTGTGGTCCTCGTCATTGTCATCCTCTTCCCAGGCTCTGTGGTTCCCTGAGCTCTTTGTCTTGCAAGGACTCCTGATGTGACCTGAGGCCCAGCTCATGCTGCACTTTTTGGCCTTTGGGAATCTGTTCCTGTCCTAGGGCTGCCACAATAAACCAACACAACTTAGCTGGCTTGAAAAGTAGAAGTTCATCCTCTCAGTATTTTGGAGGTGAGAATCCAGCATTGGGTGTCAGCGGGGATGGGTTTTTGTCTGGGGTTCTGGGGCAGAGTCCTTCCTCGCCTCTTCAGACTTCTGATGGTTCCCAGCAATCCTTGGGATTTCCTTGGCTTACAGACATGATGCTCCAGTCCCCACCTCTGTCCTCACATGGTGTTCTTCACTGTCTCCGCCTATCCTCTCCTTTTCCCATAAGGACACTGGTCACTGGATTCAGGGTCCACCCTCGTCTAGCATGGCTTCATCTTAACCTAAGGACATTTGTAAAATGTAAAATGTAAGGTCCTATTTTAAGGTCCCCAATGGACGTGAATTTTGTGGGGTGGACACTGTCTGACTCTCCACAGAGTCACCAGGGCTGTGCGCAGCCCAGGTTCTCAGCACCAGTGAGAACAAGTTGGCTAGCCCGCTCCCAGACCCTTCCCTAGACCAGGATGGCAGGGAGAAGCCCACTGAAGACTGGCTGGCATCCTTACAGACCGCCCGATCTCCAGGGTCATTTCCAGACTCTCCCGACCACTAACCACGCAGAATAATCTGAACAAAAACCTCCCGGAATTATTAGATATTGTTTCTCTTTTCTAAGAACAGTTCCTGAGGACGATCTTGAAATAAATAACACAAAACAGTGCTCGTGAGTTCTGTGAATTGGAAAGAGCCCAAATGAATTTTAAAAACCTAATTTTGGCAACAGATAATTCATAATAATATAGAAGAATGAACTAATGGTTCCCTGATTTAGAGTATTAACATTTGGAGAAAATTACTACTAATTAACAGCAAAATGATACCTTGGCTTTCATTTCCTAAAAGAAGTTTTCCCTCCATTTCCGCACCCCCACTCACATTCTCTCTCTTTCTGTCTCTTTCTTTTTCCTGCTCTTCTCTCTCAATTCCATGATAACCCAAAAAATTAATGGCAAGGAGTTCATTGCCTGGGAGATAAAAAATTTTGTAAAAAAGAGAACACAATATTAGGTTTTTCCTGTAACATTTCCCAGAATTTTATTATAGGAAAATAGGGGCTTTTAGATGCAGGTATGTTTTGAAGTGGTTCTAGTTTCCAAAGTTTTGAAAGCTATTTTATTTCTGATTGATGTAACTGTGGTTGAAAAAAATATATTGAAAAGCATTTCATAAAAGAAGGAAAAGAAGAGCAAACATTTAAAAAACACTTAGAAATAGATCTATATTAGGGCCAAGGGATAGATCAGTGGTAGAACATTTGCCCAGCAAGACCCTAGGTTCAAGCCTCAGCATCACAAAAACATCATAAAGTTAAATGCCGGGCACCATGCCACACATCTGTAATCCCTGTGGCTCGGGAGGCTGAGGCAGGAGGATCACGATTTCAAAGCCAGCCTCAGCAAAAATGAGTTGCTAAGCCACTCAGTGAGACCCTGTCTCTAAATAAAATACAAAATAGGGCTGGGGATGTGGCTCAGTGGTCGAGTGCCCCTGAGTTCAATCCTTAGTAGTCTTCCCCCAAATTATAAAGGTAAGTAAAATAAAATAAAACAAAGTAGACCAGTCTTAAGGATGTGTCTTGAAATGCAGAGTTGCTTATTTGAGACCCAAGTTCTCCACAGCTGCTAGAAGCACTTATTATTTTTATTTCATAAAGTTCTTAAGCAAAACATTTTATCTCTTGCAGTAGCCTGATTCAATAAGGAAGAAAGCATGCCATGGGATAGGGGTGGCATGACATAAATTGGGTGCTTTTTAGAAGAGCAGATTTTTCCCAGATTGGCTCCTTGGTGGTAGACCCTGGGAAACTGCACATCCACCTCCTATAGTTGGGATCTTAAGTGTTCCCCCGCCCTCAAATCCTAGGAGCTAAAGGCTTGATCCCCAGGGTACGGTGATTGGGAGGTTGAGACACTCCAAGAGGTGGGACTTAGTGGGAGGTCTTCAAGTCATTGGAGGTGTGCCCCCCAAAAGGAGCAGGGCTAACCAATCATGGAATGGAACCTCCAAAGCAATGAGAGAAAATAAACCCTTTCTCTTTATAGGAGGATTATCTCAAGTATTTGTCATAGTAATGGAAACCTGACTGACACAATTCCAAAGCATGCTGAGGACGGAGATCTCCTATCCTGCACCATTTCTAGAGTCCCCTTCACTCTGCCAATCTTTAGCCTGTGCTACTGGGGACTAGATGCTCCATTCTAGGAAGGAGAAGCCCAAATGATGGGAGGGCGGCAAATCAGGGAGGAAGGAAATTGTGGGGAGGAGAGGTTCTTGGAAAGAAGAGAGGGTGAAGTTTAGCAGTGGCTGCAGTTTGGATCATCAGATGGTAAAGCCACCTGGTTCTTGTGCCTCTCTTCCAAGTGGCATAATCGGTCAGCAATAAGGCTGGAACATCTGGACCTTTGCATCCTGTCATGCAATTTCCATGGGCAGCTAGGGATGAGATCCCCTGTGAGAGGGGATATCAAATAGGGTGAAGTCTTGGAAGAAAACAGTGGGTTTGCAGGTTAAGAAGCAACACTTGCCTGCTTCAGAGGAGACTCGGTGCAGTGGGAGGGTGGGAGGGATGTTAATTGTATTTCTTTTTTCCTGTCTTCTTGGTGCAGTAGAATCTGGGCCCTTACTGACCCTGAAGAGAGACTTCCCCTTCCAGGGATAGCCAGTCCACCTGCCCTGATCACTCCAAGGTACCAGACAACTCAGGACAGTCTTATGCCCTAGAACCTGCTGGAATTATTCTAATTCACCAATCCTCAATTTGCCTTCCATGCCTTGCCTTTCCCAGAAACCATAACACAGGTTCTGGCTGCATAGCCCTGCATGGCACACGGCAAAACCTGTGCTCCTTCCCCTTGGGAACTGCAGGTGACTAACTGTCTTTTCAATGGCAGTCGCCTCTTCATCTCTTGGCCTCACTCTACCTGAATGATAATAAAACTCACATTTAAAAACAGAAAGATGCAAGTCAAGGTGCTGGAAGTGGGAAAGGAGAAGTCAGACCAAGATGGTGAGAAGGAGTTGGAGAGATGGGCTGGGCTGTTTGGAGTAGAGGCACAGGGGAAGGCTTGTGTTTTCTTCCATTGTGATAATGCCTATCTGACTGGGGCATAGAAAACTTGGAATCACACTTACATTTTTTTAAATGTACAACTAGATTTTATTAAAAGAGATTTCTCTGTGCCAGGAATGTACTTGTCCTGCCTCCCAGCCATGGCTTCCAGGAACATGGTGGAGCCTGAACGTCACAGAGGGGAGTCTGAAGGCAGTGGGGAGGCCCTGCTCACAAGTGTGGGAGCTGCCTGTCTGGGGCAGAAGCAGCTCTCTGCAAAAGATGGAAGTTTACCCACCTGAAGGAAGAGAGGGAGTGACACCTGTCTCCTGCAGTTGTGAGATGGTGGCTATGAAAGAGCTTTGGAAATTAGAACCTGAAATCATGAAGTGTCCCCAGGCCTTGGCCATTTAAATGAACACTATCATGGAACCAGGGGTTGAACATCCCTAATCTGAAAATCCCAAATCTGAAATGCTCTTGTTTAAGTCACACTTTTTTTTTTTTTTTACTGCTGTGACTAAAAGATCTGACCAGGAGGATTTTAGGGAAGAAAAGTTTATTTGAGGGCTCACGATTTCAGAGGTCTCAATCCATACACAGCTGGCTCCATTGTTCAGGGCTTCAGGTGAGGCAGAACATCATGGCAGAAGAGTATGGCAGAGGGAAGCAGCTCACATGGTGATCAGGTTGCAGAGAGAAATTCTACTAGCCATATACAAATATATACCCCGAAGCCATGTCCCCAGTGCCCACCTCCTCCAGTTACCACTCAGTTAATCCCTATGAATTCACTGACTGGGTTAAGGCTCTCACAACCCAATCATTTCTCCTCTGAACTTTCTTGCATTGTCTCACAGGTGAGCTTTTGGAGGACACCTCACATCTAAACCATAACAGCTCTAAAAGATGGAGAGTTTCAAGCATGAATATGACGAAAGTGGAAAAATTCTGCACTTGGTTTCATGCACAGAATTGTTAAAATAATGTATAAGGTGTCCATCAAACAGAAATGAATTCTATGTTTATGATTGTATCCCATCCCCAAGATATTGCATTATGTTTATGCAAATATTCCAAAATCAAAAAATACCTGAAATGTGAAACACATGTGGTCCCAGATAAGGGAAGTTCATCTTAGCGATTGGCAAGGGTACCTTCAGCAGCATTAACTATATTCACATTCCTGAGCACACAATCTCTTTTTCGTCTTGCAAAACTGAGACTCTGTACCCTTGAAACAACCCTCCATTTCTCCCTCCTCCAGCACTAGCAGCCACCCTTCTCCTTTGTCTCCATGAACTTGACTACTCTAGGTCCCTTCTAGAAGCATGCTGTTTTCTCTTGGGCCATTCATGCTCTGGGCAAGGACGTCTCAGTCAGTATGGGGCCATGTGTATTATGATGGTCCCATAAGTCTATAACAGAGTGGAAAATTCCGATTGCCTAGTGACATTACAAGCATATAATGTCATAGTGTGGCACTTTACTCACGTGTCTTTGGTGATAGTGCTGTAAACAGACTTACTGGGCTGTCATATAAAAGTATGGCACATACAACCACTATAACACACAATGCTTGGTGATAATTACAAACAGCTATGTTGCTAGTTTATGTATTTCCCATAATAATCCTAGAGTGTGCTCCTTCTACTTATTATGAACTGTAAATCAGACTCGGCAGGTCCTACAGGAGGGTTCCAGAAGGAGGCCATGTCACACAGGAGGGTGCAGCTTCATACATGGCATTGCCCCGAAGACCTTCCGGTGGGACAAGACGCGGAGGTTCAAGACGGCGAAACTGATGACCCTGACTCTGAGTAAGTCCAGAACAATGTGTGTGTCTAGGTTTTAGCTTTTAACAACAACAAAAAAAAATTTAAGAAGCAAAAGAATAATAAAAACAAAGCTCATGAAATATGGATATAAAGAAAGTAACTCTTTTGGGATAGCTATACAAATACGTGTTTAAAGTTAAGTGTTATTACAAAAGTCAGTTTAAAAATTAAAAAGTTCTTTAAGTAAAAATAGTTATAGTAAGCTACAGTTTAATTTATTATGGAAGAAAAAAATGTTTCGCATAAATTATGTGCAGCCCAGGTGCCCAGCACTGGGGAAGTCGGCAGCAGAGCTGGGCAGTTTCCTCGGCCTTCATGTCCACCCCCAGGCCCTCATCCAGAGCCACCTCCAGTCCTGCAAGCTCCATGCATGGTAAGTCTCCTGGTCAGGGGCACCTTTTCTTTTTATCTTTATAACTTCATTTACTGGACCTTTTCTATGTTTATCGATGTTTAAACCCACCAATACCTACCATCATGTCACAGTTCCTTCAGTGTCTGGGACAGTAACAGGCTGCCCAAGTTTGTAGGCAGGAGGTATAGGCGGTGCAGTGCTGATCTCATGCAGGTGTACGTAAGTACCCTCTGTGATGCTCACACAGCAATGAAATCACCAAGGGATGCAGTTCTCACAATCTGTCCCTAAGGCTAAGCAATGCCTGACTGTATTCCAGTAGCAGAGATCTGAAAGGAGGCCCAGAGAAGAGGAGAGCGGGGCTCAGGATGGTCAATCTGAGATGATGTTGCTGCCAATGTCAGCTGCAGGTTACCAAGAGCCCTGCAAACCCAGAGTTTGGGGTTATTTTGACTTAGAGGTTGCATAACTTGCCTGCCCAGAGTTGGGAGGTTGCTAGAGGGTCTTCGATGGGATAAGTCTAACACACCTGGACTTTCCTCCCTAGGCTGAGGGACACCTAGGGTGTGACAATCTCCGTCCTCCCCAGCACACTGGTGCCTCACAGCACAGCTGCTCAGGAAATCCTGCCCCGGGGGTTAGGATCTGGTGTGACAATCACTGCAGATGCTGTCACCAATCCACCCTAGGCTCACAGCAAGAGCCAAATCTAAAGATATGCCTGCTCGCACACAGTCAAATTCCTGTTCAGAGACCCTCTGTGAGCAGGAGGCCCCGTTCCAAAGAAACCCCGTCAGACCCATGGAAATGAAGGCTTTTCGGTTGACTTTCATGGCATATGCATTTCCTTAAGCATTTGAGATAATTTATTTGTACTTGTTTAAGAAAGAAATACTGTTTCCTGGTCACATAAGAGGACTGACTTAGAAGTTAGGAATTAATTCCAGGGAAACAATTATTGATATACACATTTAGCTACAGGGATGCTTTCTGCTTGTGAAGGAGAAACTGTAAACCCATTGTAAATCCAACAAGAGGGAGGCACCTGGGAGCAGAGGGATGCCCAGCACCTGGGGTCACCTGCTTAGTCTGAATGTTGACTCTGCCCTTTGCAAGCCTGTGTGAACCTGAGTGGGTTCCTTAGCCTTGGTCCTCATCCAACAGTGGGCCATGAGCTCCCCAGGTCATGGTGGTATAGAGAGGAGCCTATCAGAGCCTGGAAAATAGTGGACCTTGGCATTAGCTGGTTTCTTATCCCTTCTGTCGGTTCATAGGATGCCCTAAGACAGAATTAGGCATAAAAATGGGCAGTGTAGACTTCCACTTACAAGCACAGAAAGATATTCATGAGCTAGCAAATGAATGATGGATGTTAAGAAATGGGTCACACAGTCTGACCCATAAGCAGAGTTCTCTTTGCCTCCCTGCCTCTAACCTTCCCCTCTTGCAGTCCCTCCTCGGTGTGGCAGCCAGGAAGTCCCTAAAATGTGAGTTGGCTCAAGTTACTCTTGTATTTTAATTTCTCTATGTGCACCAAAATCACTCAGAAATAGAGTGAAATCCACATTATTCACTCTAGAATCTAGAAAGCTCTGCTTATGTGCCCTTTGAACCCATCTCCACTTACTCCTTTCTCCTCCACTGTACTCCTCCTTGCTGATTTCCTACTTTTGCCTCCAACAAGTGGGGCATGCTCCTGCCTGCCTCAGGGCCTTTGCACTTGCCATTTACCCTGCCCAGAATATTCCTCTCTCTGCTGCCCACATACCTCATTCCCTTTCCCCCCTGCAAATCTTATTTCAAAAGTCATCTTACCAGCCAGCCCTCCCGTGATCATGTTTGTCTACCATGTTAATAACCACCTCATTGCTGGTTCAAGCCCCCTTCTTAGCCTTTATTGCCAACATATTTGAAGGCAGAGATTCCTGTGAATTGGCTCACACTAGAACAGTTTTCAGAACTTAGTAGCCACTCATGAAACATTTACCTAACGTATGAATTAGTTTGGTTTTTTCCCATTGCAAATTTAAACGCTGTAAGTTCTCTGCCATTAACACATCTTATTTTTCTGATAATTGGAAGGTCAATTTAAAACTGAGTGCTATTTTGTCTGCATGTTTTTATTTTATACCATTTTTTCGATATAACGGGTGGGCATGGAAATCATAGTGAGATGAAAAGAGGGCGGGGGAGGGAGGCAGACAGAGCCTGCTATTTCAAGCCATGCCCTGGACAGCAGCCAAATCCTTTGCTAAATCAAGGGGCTGGAATTTAATACCACTCCTTATCAAGAAAGTCAACTTACTAATTTAAACCTAGGGCTAGAATATTTCAATACCAGCTGCTCCAATTTCTAATAATTTCCAACATATTTTAATTATTCAGTTTTCTAATAACACCAAACACATGTCTCCTTGGGCAGGAGGAACACATTTAGTTCAAAAAGAGCCAAGATGGGAAACATGTGAAGTCCATGGTCAAGCCACAGGGTGAGTCAGCCTCCAGGTTGGTAATTTCCATGTGGGCTTGCTCCAAATTCAGCCTGGAGAAGAGGCTCATTGCCATCATGAAAGCTCGGGTCAGGTTTCTTGAGACAATGTTTGACAGTCAGGTCTAACGCACACCTGTTCTGTGTTAACCTCCACTGAGCAGTATTATCTGAAGGTCTGAAGTGTATAGAAAATGACGATTTGATTTTTTTCTTGGATTCAGAGATCACTCTGGAGAAGGAAGTAAGAGAGTCCCAGGGTCTGTCTGTGTCTCTCCTATGGAGAAGGAGATCGACCCTATTTCAAGTGCCAGAATGATGCTACTCAGTCCCAATTCCACAAACCACCGCCTGCTTTCTTGAGTTCCAAAGTCCATGGAATTTTAACTCTTGGAATTTTGTGCCTGACATGCCCAAAATATTTAGTGCCTTTACCCTGACATGGTACCGTCCCCATTGCTCTGTGTCTCAGCAACTGGTGCTTTGTCCTTCTAGTTACAAAAGCAGAACCGCAGAGTCACTCCTAACCACACCTTCCCCTCACCCCATGCCTCCAAACACCTCTTCTCTGTGTTAAGAATCTCAAGAATCAGTCCTCTTCTTCCACCGATGCTGCTAGTGCTCGTGTTTGGGGTGTGCTCGCCTCTCAACTGGCAACCCACAGGCCTCAGGGTGCCCCCTTAAATACCCACCACCATTCACCCTCTGCAGCAGCTAGACTGTCAATCAATTCACAAAGGAAAAGAGACCAGTTCATTTCTGGGTTTAAAACCCATCCATAGTTACCAACTAATCTTGGGATCAAGCTCAGACCCTGCTCCATGATTTCCAAAAGTGGAGAAGACTCATTAGAAGGTGGTGAAATCAATTTATTCAGTCATAACCAGCACTTTAAAAATAGGATCAAATAGAAATAGCATCTTTTGTGCATTTGTAAGGGTGAGCGTGGTTTGTGTCTGTATGTATGTGTGTGTCCCAAGTTTGATGTAAGATGTATTTCTTACTGTGGGGTGCCGTGAAAATGAGTTTGAGAAACACTAGCAGACAAGACCATCAGGATCTGGCCTGATCATCCAGGTTCCTCTCTGACTTCTTCCCATTTGCAGCATTCGCTAGCCACGTGGCCTGTCTCAAACACACAGCTCTCAGCAACCTCTGGGCTTTTGCACATGCTGTTCTTGCCCTGAAGCTCCTTGCTTCTGCTGTACTCAGCAAGCCAGCTTTCCTCACCTCCTAGGTACAGATAAGTCACCTGCCGCAGGTCATGCTAACATTGTCCTGCAATTCCCTGATTTGTGTCTACCTTCCTGCTGTTGGCTCAGAAGGCAGGAATCATGTCTATCTTTCCACCTCAGTGTCCCCAGCACCTAGCCATGTGTTCTACCTATCAGAGGTATTCCCTAACCTTGTACTGAATGAACAAATCAACCCACTCTCTGAATCAAAGGTCACTCTCTGAAGATTTCCTGGGCCCCTCTGATCTGCCAGACCCCATGGACCAACAAAAACAAAGCAGCATTCCTGACTCTAATTCTGAAAGAATAGACCCCTGTCTTTTGCAGCAAGATTTGCCTCTCTCTCCAAGAAAGACCAACAGGCAAGTTCAGGAGCGAAGCATCCTCCTGGGTGAGGCCTCCTGAGGGACCCAGGCAGGTTCCTGTGTGTCCCCAAATAAAAATAAAGCAAAACTTTCTCCCACTCAAATGCTTTTCCCCCAGATTTCATCACTAGAGGCGCCTCCGCTGCTGGTCACACAGAACAAGTGTTTGGGAGCAAGGCCAAGGCTTCATCCTCTGGGCCTCGGCTAGACACAGGGATTTTGACCCAGCTCATAACACCCAGAGAAGAAGAAATGTGTGAGAAACAGCAGTTACTCACACCTCAGGATGGATTACTTTGTGAATTCTTTCTAGAATAAAATTCTCAAGGGCAGAAGGGGGAGGAAGTAGAACATTCCAGCCAACGAGACCAGGAGTTTGAGGAAGAAGAGAGAGGAAGGAAGTGGAGCTGGACAACATTCCCACACCTGCCCCAGCGTGGTGGTGCCTGTGGGGTACTGGGGACAGGCATCCTGATCCTGGCCTTGCCCTGGCCCAGCCTGCTGTAGTGCCAGTCAAGTCCCCTGCTCTTTCTGAGTCTCAGTTTGCTGACCTGTAACCTGGGACATGGCCTCTCTGAGCTTGATAGAAGGATGAACAGGAACAAAACTCGGGGGTCAACTCTCAGCCTAGTTCTCAACACAGAGTGCCCACGGCAGTGGGGGCAGCTGGGACATACTGTAATGGCTAGGAGGCAGGAAAAGTGACTCTATGACAGAAGGGGATGTCAGCAACTCTCCAGAAGACTTTACCTGGGTGGGGGATGGGAACAGGATCAGGCAGCTGTCGCACAATCTAGGACCAAGTGGTCCTAGCCCTGAGGGTAAGGCGAAGAGGTAGATCATCTGTGGTCAAGGGGGTAAAGAGGACTTTAAAAGCCATCAGGCCCTCAGACACACCTTTTGCGTTTGTTTCGTTTGCTTTTCTTTTACCTAGAATGTGAGCTTCTCTGTCCAGCAAACGTCCCACCAGCCAGAGGCAGACAGAGGCGGTGCCAGTCTGAGGAAGTAATTAAAGGGTGGATGACGCCTCCTGGTTGCCTGCTGGCCTCCCAGTCATTCCGCTTATCTGATGTCCATGTGCCTGGGGAGCGGCAGCCCAGGACAGTGTGTTCTCTATTTCCTGATGTGCTGGAAGAAGGCAGGAAATGAGCGGGGAGACCAGGCCAGCTGGACCCAGGGAAATCCAATACCCCACGCCTTTGTTCAAAACCGCTTGAACCCATACTTTTGAGGAAGCTAATAAAAACCAGGCCGGGGAGTTTTTGCATCCCTCCAAACATTTAATATAAAACATGCAGAAAACACACATCAGGTTTTAAAGGAAAGATGGTTTGTGTTCCCCAGAGAAAATCTCGGGGTCAGACGTTGGGAGAGTTTCTTTAAGAAATTTGTGAAAATGAGGGGCCCCTTGGGCTCTTCCCACCTGGGGGTGCGGGATGGTGAAAGGCAGGGTGGGTTATACCGGAAGGAGTCAGTGGGTATTGTGGGTCTGCCCTCCTGCTGCCCAAATGGGTGTGGGGGTAGATTTCATGTGTCACCTTGGCCAGGCCACGATACCCAAATATTTAGTGCAATACCAGTCTGGATGTTTCTGTGAAGGTCTATTTTAGATGAGGTTGACATGTAATTTAGTAGACTTTGAAGTCAAGCTGATAACCCTTTATAATGCAGGTGGGCCACTCCATTGAAGACCTGACGAGGAAACGACCCAGGTTCCTAGAGGAAGCAGGCAGGTCTGATGCCTTACAACATCAGACCTCTCTGAGTTCTTTACCTGATGGCCTGCCCTGCAGATGTTAGACTTGCCAGCCTCTATTGTCTCATGAGCCATTCTCTCTCTCATCTTTTTCTCTTTCTGTGTTGTTTGCTTTTCTGGAAAACCCTGAAATCATGACTAATAACAGTGGTGTCACTCCAGGTGGGAGGAAGGTGGACATGGTGTGAAAGGGGCCAGAGGCTGAGTCCATCACTTCTGCTCTCCCAAGGTTATTTGTTGGTGGAGATGCTGCGGTCAGATTAACATCTGAGTAGTGAGACTCAAAAAAGTTCCTGTGCCCCCACCAAGCTAAGAGATGGGAGGCTGTCTCTGAAGGTTCAAGGCCATGTGTCTATCCATTGGCTCATGCATCGTGAATCCCAGGTCTCTCTAGGCCCTGAGCAACAGGGCAAAAAAAGAAAAAGAAAAAAGCAGGTCTTGCTTTCCCCAGCTTGCAGGCTAGGGGAAAGTGACAATAAGCAAATACATAAAGATAGAAAGAAAGGTCAAGGAAAAGGAGGCATTTAATGAACGGTTTATCTAGAGACCTTTGGGGGAGGCAGATACTGTGCTGGCATAGCTGGGGCAATACGACCTATGAGGAGGCCTTCACAGAGGGCACCGTCTCCTGAGGGAGGTCACCAATTGAACAGGCTCTTCAGTGTTCCATGAGGCCACTGAGTCTCTTGGGCACTTACAGAGTGTTCCTGGAGGGAGAGTCCTCTAATCTCCCAAGCATCTATGGCCCTTCTCAGTCCTTCTGTACAGGAAGAAGTGGACAGCAATGAATTTACATTCCCATGAAGCCCCCCAGGTGGGCTTCTGGGGCTCCTCTTGGCTTGGGCACTCCCTCTGAAGTCTTTGCCTATAGAGTTCACCTAGCCCAGAAGACTGCCTCCTTCCTGTTCATGTTGATCTTCACCGTTTCTTGCCTAGAACATTAGGGACATCCCCATCCTATGCAGAAAAGCCCAGACCTGTGGAGGGCATCAGGAAGAGGAAGGATGGATGTCATAATTCGGGTGGGAGAAAGTTAGACAGGACATGTGCTGTGGTCCCTCTGGTCCACACAGACTCCAGAAAGCACCAGGGAGGCACCTGGTGCTGGGCTTGTGGCACGGGGGCGCTAAGCTGAAAAGAACGTGTTCTGCCTTGCCAGAGGCTTCACTGCCATGACCAACTGCTTCCTGAAGGCTGGGCTGGATCAGAGCAGCAGTCACAATCTGCAATTTGTGTCTTCTGCAGAGCCCTTTCATTGTACTCAAGTGCCACATGGGAATGCCCTCTAAATGGCGAGAACCGTGGCGCCTCTTGGTGCACACGGAGGGACAGAGAGGAAGCCCAGCTGCAAGAAGGTGGAGGGTTAGGAGCAAATGGCATCAATGACTCACCGCAGCTGGAGCAGAGCCTGCAAGGGGCAGAGGGTGGCCTTGTGAACAGAGAGAAGCTCTGGATTAGCATGTTTCAGAGAAGGGATCATGTCTTCCTATTACTGAGGTTATAGACAGATTTTTTTTTTTTTTTTTTTTGGTACCAGGGATTGAACCCAACGGCACTTAACCACTGAGTCACATGGCCAACCCTTTTTATTTTTCATTTTTATTTTGAGACAGGGTTTCTCTAAGTTGCTAAGGCTGCCCTCAAACTTGTGATCCTCCTGTCTCAGCCTCCGGAGCTGCTGGGACTACAGGTGGCACGCATCTGGCAGTAGACAGATTTGTATATGAGTGAACACAATGAAAATATTTTTGACTACAATGCATTATAGAAAACTCTTTCATTTCCATACCAGTGGCAGGAGCCTTTACTAAGCGGCAGCAGGAGCAATGATAATGATGACAATATTAACCGTAACCACTACCTAGGTATTTAGGTGTGAGACCCAAAACTATGAAATTCCTAGAAGACACCATAGGAAGGCTTCTTGACCTTGGATGTGGCAATGATCACTTGGATGTGATGTCAACAGCACAGGCAATGGATGTGAGAGCTGATAAAAGGGATGATAGCAAACTTAAAAACTTACAGCAAAGGAAACAATCAAGAGAGTGAAAAGGCAGTCCATGGAATGGGAGAGAGTGTCTGAAAACCTTCCATCTACCATGCCATAAGACACAGCCATATAAAGAACTCTTACAACTCAACTATAAAAATCAAATAACTTCATTTGAAAACGGGCAAAGAACTGGCTTAGACACATCTCCAGAGAAGGTACACAAACAGGCAGACAGCACATGAAAAGATGCTCCACATCACTAATCCCCAGAGAAAGGCAAATCAAAACCACCTCTACCCATAAGGTTGCCATTACAGGAATAAAACCTCCATCAGAAAATAAGAAAAGCTGGTGAGGATGCAGAGAAATTGGTACCCTTGTATGCCGTTGGTGGGAATGGAAAATGAGGCCGCCCTTAAGGAAAACAGTATGGAGTTTCCTCAAAAATTTAAAAATAGGCCCAGTGTGGTGGTGCATGCCTGTAATTCCAGCAGTTCAGGAGGCTGAGGCAGGAAAATCACAAGTTCAAGGAGAGCCTTAGCAACTTAGAGAGGCTCTAAGCAACTTAGTGAGACCCTGTTTCAAAATAAAAAATTAAAAAGGGCTGGGGATGTGGCTCAGTGGTTAAGTGTCCCTGGGTTCAACCCTTAGTACCAAAAAAAAAAAAATTAAAATAGCATTATTATATGACTCATCAATCCCACTATTAGATATATACTTAATGGGATAGAAAGTAGAATCTTGAAAAAGACATTTCCATACCTATGTTCCTAACAGCATTATTCACAGTGGACAAAAAGTGGAAGCAACCCGAATGTCTAGTGATGTGTGAATGAATGTATCAAATGTGGTCTCTGCAGATAGTTGAACCTCATTCAGCCTTTGAAAGGAAGGAAATTTTGACATATGTTAAAACATTGATAAACCTTAAGGACATCATACTGAGTGAAATAAACCAGTCGCAAAAAGAAAAACGCTGTGTTCTTTTACTTATGTACCTACTAAGCACCCAGCGTCAAATCTGTAAAGTAGGAGGTGTGTGTCAGAGGCTGGGGAGGGCAGGATGGGGAGTCATCGTTCAATTGGTAAGGAGCTGGAGTTCTACAAAATGAAGAGTTCTAGGGATCTGTTGAACAACCAGGTGAATGTATTTCACACCTCTGAACTATACACTTAAAAATCATCAATGTAGCAAGTTTTGTTACATGTTTTTTTAGCCACAATTTTTTACATACATTTTTTGAGAGAGGAAACTAATGCCATTTGTGATTTCTATGTGCCAGATTCAGAAAAGGCATCTTACCTATATCATTTCATGTAGGCATTACAATGACTACCCTGTGCCTGCTAAGGTAGGGACTATCAATTAACCTGCTTTGTAGGGGAAGGAACTAAAGCTTAGAGGGTAAATCATGTGCCCAAAGTCACAAGTCACACACTGGTTAGTGAACTGAAGCTTCAAAGTTTGAGGAATGTTCCCTAAATTGTAGCACTAGATGAGCTGGGATTAGATCTCACTCCAAGCCCACTCTTGTAACTATGACATCATATTGTAGGGAAGTTGGGGAAGCTGGCCTGGGGTGAGATTTTCTGACCCACTTGTAAAACAAAGGCATCTTTTCTTCTGCTGAGGTGTGCTGGTTGCTGGGTCAGGGAGGAGGGCCACAGGCAAGTCATTTTAGAGTTGGAAATGGGTCAATTTTTTGGATCATTAGGAGAATACATTTCTGTCAATGCAAATGGTTTTGGGGAGCATGGCGGGGACTGGGGGATCAGATTCTAGCAGCAACAAATCAGACGTTAGTTTCTGTGGTGCCAGTGACTTAGAGATTTGCACTTTGGAAAGGAAAACAGCATTTGTGTGATTGAGATCTGGTGTCTGGGGCCCTACTGATCTCAGTGAATACCCAGAAAAGAGTTATGAGCAAGCGTTCTAATTCCCACCTAACAGATGAGGAAACTGAGACTCATAGAAGCTCTGGAACTCGACCAAAATGCCATGGTTGGTGAGTGGCAGAACAAGGATGTGTTGGAAAGCTGCCTGCACTTCCCCCAAGTTCATGGATGGAACTTCCAGGGAGCCCTCTGACCACAGCTGTCTAGATTTTCCTGGTCATCTCAGCCTCCCTCTTTCCTAAAGGACTATTTCAGACCTTCTCTCCACTTCTGTGCTGGATGTCTTGTGTCCCACTTAACAGAATCAGCAGAAGCAATGGGATAGAGCCTCCAGGGCTACCTTCAAGACTACCAACCACACCAAGGGCATCCTCCCCTCTGTACCATGATAGAACTGTCCTTGGTCCTGAACTGTCAGGCACCTCTGTCTCTGGTTTGGTTACTTCACCCTGGACACTCCCACCAGCACACAGTTCACATCATATTATTGGCCAGCTTCCCTGGACCTGCCAATGCCTTCATCGCAGCAGAGCCAGGTTCCTTCAAAGAGTTGTTTCTGTTTCTTAATTATTGTTTCTCTTCTTTCATTCACTGTCTCGATTCCAATCATGTTCTCCTCCCTGCCACTTCAGCAAGCTGTCTTTTCTGAGATTGCCTGAAAACCTCATAGACTGATATCTCTCACACCCAAGCACCCTATGCATCACAATTACATTCAGTGGTCTTTGTTCTCTTGGTTCATTCTCTAGTTGTAAAACAATGACCAATTTGAAATAAGATTAAATTTCCATGTCAAATGCTTTCCAATTCAGTAGATCTCACAGTTGAAGTTTTTCACTTATCCAACCAAAATATTTCACTTTGAGTTTGCACTCCTGTGTATTGTAAATGTTAAGCACAAATAAAAACGTCTGCTGATCACACAGAATGAATGAATTGGAGTGACTTCACTTCTCCGTCTTTGTTTTGACAATCTCTGCCATTATTATCCATGGAAAAATCTGTTTAAATCTTGAGATCTGTAGTTCCACAGGATCTGAAGACCAAGAACTGAACTGAAAGGATTTTGGAAAGTTCCAAGTAACTCCCGGAGCAAACCATGTTGTTGAGGATGCAGGAGTCGGGATTGACTACATGGCTGGCAGTTTCTGGAGGATACCATGTTAATTAAGAGAAAATAACATCAATGAGCTCATTCATTTAAAATCTTCCCCCATTCCTTAACCTCAATGCCAACTACAACAATGTTTGATTTTAGGCCAATTAAAAATGTCTTTCCTTGATGTTGTTTAGAATTGCCACCCACATTGATGATAAAAACAGACATATTTGATTGGGTAATAGTTATCTTAAAATTATCTTCAGAAAACATAGCCCTTCTTGCCTGCTAGTGGGTAAGAACTCCCACCCTAGCATCCATGTTGCCCCAACCCAGCAGTCACTGCTCAGCCCTTATCCCAAGCGACCTGGCTGCATCATTGAACACAGTCAGCCAGTGTCTTCTTTCTTCTTGTGGCCTCTGGAGTTTCCTTCTACATCATGAAGCGCTTCTCTCCATACCTCTGTCAGAGCCACCCCATGTTTTCAGTGTCTGAGTATGGAAATAACACAGTTCAGTTCTCAGGCCCCCCACTGTTCGGTCCTTGAGGTGACCTCCTTTAAGATCCAGGACTTTATGACTGGTATTTCTTTGGGGACTATAATCTCTGGATACTGAAGGTGTTTGTGTGCTAACCACTTGGGCTTATATTTCCTGTTGAGTCGTCTTCCCTGAACTCTGATAGTTATACAGTCAATGTGCCATGTAATAATTTTTGGTCAATGATGAAATACATATATAACGGTGGTCCCATCAATTATAATGGAAGTGAAAATTTTCTATCACCAAGAGATGTTGCAGTCACCCTAATGTCATAACACAAAAACTCACATGTTTGTGGTGATGCTGGCGTCACCAAACCAGCTGTGCTGCTACTCTCATGAGGTTCGTATGGTAGCACATACGATCACATGCAGTACATCATTCTTGATCATGATTGCAAGCAACCCATTACTGGCTTGGGAGTTTATTATCCTATGTGATTACTGGTCATTATTTTAGAGTGTACTCCTACTCATTAAAATTTTTTCTTACTGTAAAACAGGATGCAGTATCATGGGGGTGCAGCTTCAGCCACTTGTGTTTAACACATCTCTTGTATGCTTCAGAAGGCCACATGGGGTGATTGACATGTATTATCTAGGTTTGTGTAAGTGCACTTTAGAATGTTTGCATGAAGGAATCACCTAATGATACATTCTCTGGCTGTGTAATCTTCATTAAGCAATAAGCTCTCTTTATCAAGCATGTCCTCAATACCTCTGTGAGGGTGTCTCACTGGCATCTCAAACTCACTTCTCATTCCATCCAAACCCAGCTCTGCTCCCAGTTTTATCTGTCTCAGCAGATGGCAACTCTGGTTTTGCAGTGGCTTAATCCAAAAGTCTTTCAATAATCCTTTTCTTCTCCTTCTCTTACACCTCACATCAAACTCATTAGCAAGCTTACTTTTTTATTTTTTATTTTTATTTTTGGTGCCAAGGTTTGAACTCAGGAACACTCGACCACTGAGCCACATCCCCAGCCCTATTTTGTATTTTATTGAGAGACAGGGTCTCACTGAGTTGCTTAGCGCCTCATTTTTTGCTGAGGCTGGCTTTGAACTCATGATCCTCCTGCCTCAGCCTCCCAAGCTGCTGGGATTACAAGTGTCACTTTACTTTTAATAGATATCCAAGACCACTTCACTGATTCTCACCTCCCTCACCCTAGTTCAACTCACAATCATATCTTGTTTGGATTGTTGCAGTAGCTTCCTGTCCCTATCCCCATCCCTCTACCTGGTTACCAGGGTGATTTTTTAAAATGTAAATGACATCACTTACTGTTTCTATCAAACCTCTCTTCCAATTTTACTCAGAACAAATTGTTCTCTGCCAAAGCCTTTGAGATCTTAGATGCTACAACAGAACCCAGACTTCCAGCCACTTTTTGCTCTTATCTACCCTCCACTCTCTGCAGCCACACTGCTCCCTAACACTTCTTGAAATCTCTACCACTCTTATGCCTCAGGGCCTTTGCACCAGTTGTTCCCTCTGCTTGGAGGCTTCTCCTCCTGACACCTACAAGTTTTACTTTGTCACTTCTTCACTCTACAATCACAGGATAAAAGGGCCATTCTTGACCAGTGTCTCTTCCATCACTCTCTAACCTGTTACCTACCTTTATTTTTCTTCTTAGCTCATGCCATAACTTTACATTTTAGACATCCATTATCATTTTGCTTGCTTCCATCATGGAAAGGGTCTGTGCCTGATTGCTTGGTTGTAGATCTCGGACAAGGCTTAAAATGAGGACAGCAAATGTGCATTCTGTAATGTCAGCAATCATTGCTAATCATTCGAAGCCCTGGGTGTGGTCTCTGAAGTCTTCATCACTCACCAGCCTCACTGAGAGTTGGCAGGCCATATGGCATTTCTTGGTCATCCCTATCCAACTACTGAAAATAGTGCCATGTGTGTATTTTGTACCTATGCTGAATCCTGAAGCTGTAGTTTGTAATTTGCCTACAGGGCCAAGAAGCTAAGATAGGTTGGGGTATGGAGAAATGACAGCTCCTGGATCCCCAGACTGCCCCTTACAGAGATGGCTTCCTTCACGGGGATTCCCCACGTGCCCTCAGGGCAGCTGGAGACTCCTCAAGCACCCCCAATTCTCTGAAAATTCAGAATGCAGGAAATGTCCTTTTGTCGTCCCCCACCCCCCACCCGCACTCGCCAGGAGGCGTTCTGCAGAACCACGCCCCACCCTGGGGTCAAAGCTGAGTTCAAGTTTCACTGCTCACATTGTGGGGCCTCTGGCATCTCTCAAAATCTCTCCTCGTGTAGTATGCCAAACCAAATCCATGCTCTTCCCCTCTAGACAGGAGCCCCTCAGCAAATGACCCCACCCATGGAGACCCAGAGAGCCTAGGAATCAGGGTGGCCGCCACACTCCGTCCTAATTCATAGCCAGTGCCTGTTGACTGTGTCCCCTGATCTCTCTTCTGCCATCCGTTTCTCTCTAGACCACAGTCACAGTTAGGAGTTGAATTAGCTGCTGCTGAGGAGTCCTGCCAGCTTACCAACTTGGTGAACTGGGGCTCTACGTTGCATTTGACCAGGAACACGTGGTTCCCCAGCCTATCTTCCAAGACTGTGCTAAGGCAGATTTTAGGCCTTGTCCCCGAGGAAAGCATTCCTGGTCTGGAGCAGTTTCAATCTGGGCAGTCCGGAGCTGCTTCCAGGGGTTGGCGGGTGGGCGTGGCTTCCTTGGTCCCTGGCGCCACTCCGAAGGGCTCAGAGGAGGAGCCTTCCTGGGACACCTGCATGCTTCCTCGCTCAGATGGCTGATGTCCGTGTTTTCTTTCTCTTCCTGTCTGCCTTGATTTTTAGGGTGCATTTAATAAGGCCCACTCTAAACCCACCATTTAATAAGGCCCACTCTAAACCTCCAGGCCAGAGCTGCGTGCTTGTCATCCCCGTGCCCTTCCCCACACTAGGTGAGCTTCGGTGCTCCAGTCTCTAGACAATACTCACTAGATCACCGATTTTTAATCAGCACCCTATTTAGGTTTCTATTATTTACATGCACACTTATTTATTCAAACAGGGTTTATTGTGCTAGACACTACTTTAGAGGTTAGGGATATGGTGGTGAATAAGATCGCCAAAGTCCCTGCATTGACTGAAGTCACAAGGAGATAGCGTGCAAATAGAATGAATAAATATGGAAATGACAGGTGCGGGTAAGTGAGGAAGGAAAGCAAGGCAGGAACTGGGGCTGACGGAGGGGCTGGGTCTTTGGCTGTTTGGAAGGCTATGAGGGCCGGTTGGTTGCTGTGGGAGAGGCTGCGGAGGGGGCATCACAGCATTTCCTGAGAGAATGGATGACCAGTGGAAGCCAGATGGAGGGCAGGTCTGTGGAAATGAGGTGAGGCCTTCGATCTGACCTTTGAAGATTTAGCTGGCATCAGTAATGGCACCGCTATCTCTTTTGTAAATAAGCATATGAACGAATGCCAGATGGGACCCTGGACAGAGGAAGCTGTTAAAAGCTGCTTTTAAAATGTCCTTGTTTTAGCACTCAGGCTTAAATTGTTGTCTGAGACTTTTATAGTCTGAGTATTTGTGAAATCTGCTCCCACCCCCAGCCCAAATTCATGTTGAAATCCTCATCCCACCAGGATGGCCTTAGGAGGTGGGGCCTTTGGGAAGTGATTAGGTCATGAGGGTGGAGCCTTCCTGAGTGGGACCAGTGTCCTCATAAAAGAGACCCCAGGAAACTCATTTAAGCCTTCCCCCTACTTGAGGATACATCAGGAAGCCACTATCCATAAACCCGGAAGTGGGCTT
The DNA here is from genome assembly GCA_020662805.1 of Glaucomys volans. Classification (NCBI taxonomy): domain Eukaryota; kingdom Metazoa; phylum Chordata; class Mammalia; order Rodentia; family Sciuridae; genus Glaucomys; species Glaucomys volans. The sequence continues at coordinate 201,820 of JAJEJO010004460.1, forward strand.
TCACCCAGACACCAAATCTACTAAACCTTGGTCTTGGACTTCCAATTTCCAGAATGAAATCCTTTTCTGCTGTTAATAAGCCACCAAGTCTATGTATTCTGCTATAGCAGCCAGAATGATCCGAGTCTAAATGGAAATCACTGTCATTGGAGACAGTCTTTTTCTAATTTTGGCCATAGGCTGCTCTGAGAAAGGCACAGGAATGAATAAATAAGTGACCTGTCTCACCACACCTACTTCAAACAGGATTTAAGGCTGCGATGCTGACACACTTCTGTGCTGATGTGAAGTCCCATGTCACCTGAGCTGTCTTCACAACCTGACTCTGCTTCCAACAGAGGCAATCACCAGGTTCATGGTCAGGGACATATGGTGAACCCCAGGAAAGGAAGGTTCCTGGGGGCAATGTGGAAACAGTAGTGGTCCCTGTGCCTGGGGACACATGGTGAGCAGGTAGTGGGGATATCTTATAAAAATTTGTAAAGTGCTAATAGGTTTGGATCCTAACTATTCTCTACAGATCCACCTTCTTTGGGAAGATTTTCCTGACCATCCCTGCCCTAGCGCTAGCTTCTCTAAGACCCCAGGCCTTCTCTGTCTATCCATTCACTTAGTACTTTGTAGCACTCCAATCATGCCCTCTGGGCCACATTTACCCTCTCACGTGGCTGTGACTGCAAAAGTGTAGAGCACAGTATCTATACTGTGACTACACTGATTCCCATGTGGAATCAGATCCAAGCTACAGGGAAAGCCCATACTGTGGGTCCTGACTCATACTCCCAGAAGCAAGGGTGATGGAGATTGAATGTGGCTTGCAAACAGTCAGAGCTGAGTTGAAATTTTGCTCCTTCCTTCACTAACTCTGCAGCTTTCAGATCTTCACCTTCAATTTTCTTAATTTCAAACAGACATAAGTAAATTGCAAATTTGTAGATAATGTCTATTATCCATGTCCATGGAACCTTTTAGTTTCCAAGTTCTTTGCAAATGTCATACTTCCTTTGACGATGCCCATACCAGAGGCCAATCTGTTGTCACCTCCCTCTGTCCCCAGGACTTTCGGTGCTGATTGGATGATATAATGGAGTAGGTATTTAGCATACCACCTGGCATATAATAAATGACTACCACTGCAGTGATTATTTGTATTGTTCTTGCTAACTCTTGCCCAGACCAGTATGTTTAACAGAAAAGAACGACTTCACAATACACACCACTATTAATTTCCAGAGCAAATTTACTGAAGAACTGCATGTACTGCCTTTGAGGATCAAACAGATGTCTGCCACAGTCTGTTTACATTCTGAGGAGCGCGAGCTAAACTTCTGCCTCTTCACTCCCCGCTTGTGTCCCAACCCTGAGTTGATCCATCCAGACCCTCCATGGAGAGGAACAAATTAAAATGATCTTTGCACGAGGCAATTTGAACTTGCCTTCCTGTTGCTTATAAACTAAGTCGCAACTCAAATTGCTGAGACATCTCCGCATGTCAGATATTTTTCTCCTAATTGATAAGAGAGTGCTCAAAAATAGAACTGTCATCTGACAAATCCTGGAACTAATTGCCTTACACATAGCAGGCTGATAAGTGTGACCGGCATTCTCCCCTCTACTCAGTGGTTCCCAAGGAAACAAGGTTAATACATTCATGCCTGACTTTTGCCTTGTCAATCCCAGTTCACCCCAGTGGGCACAGTGCATGAGGGAAGAGTGCTGAGAACATCATTTTATGCTTCCCCCACTTCTTCTGCTTGAAGTGCAAAAGTCTCAACCAAAGATTAAACAAACATTCAGTCAACCATCAAAAATTAATCAGTATTTACACTTGTCTCAACTTCCAAACACTTGTCTGGGTGTTCTACTGGTATCAAAACATTGAGGTATTAAAAATCCCAACCCACAGAGTTCCCCCAGTAGTTAACCCTTTAGTCATGAGTGGTGGAAATTTCCTTTAGGGTGTATTTTGATAATTTCTTAATTTTGTTCCAGGGACACATGTTACTCTATTTTTAAAAAATGGTGAGATATTTCAACCTATGGAAATTTACAGTTATTGAAAGGAGCACTCATACATATTATACATGTCTTCTTTTACCTTATAATCAGACATAGTGATAATAACAAGTCCCTAAATTTATTATCTTCTCTGCTAATTCAGGTCTTCCTGACTTCCAGTATCTGACAATAGCAACACCATCATTGAGACAATCCACATGAAAACCTTAGTACTGTGATTAAGGGTTACCTGTCCTTTAATCTACTTGTCCAGTTTATGGCACCTCCAACAGGTTTCTTGGAAGCAATTTCATTTTTTTATTCTTGTCACTTTATTTCAGTAGCCTTAGCATTCTTTTCCATTCTAGTCCTTTCTAAGTCAATAGTTTCAATCCTTTGAAGATATTCCACTATCTCTGTGCTTCATTGTAGCTCGAGAAATCAGCTGTCAGTCTATTTTTAATACCTCTGCATATAATCTGACTTTTTTCCCTTTCTGGATGATTTTATTTTTATTTTTGATATTCCAGAATATACTCAGATGCAGATGTCTTTTAAAACATCCTATTTGACATTAGCCAGACTTCTGGAAGTCAAGGAAGCTATAAAGATTTTTTTTTAAATATTTCTAGAAATTCTTAACTATGATGTCATCAAGGTTTGCTTTTCCCTTTCTCTTTCTTTCTTTTCTTCACTTTGTCACTCCTGGTTAGACATTTGAGGGAAGTTCTTGGTTTCTTTTCTATATCTTCAAACCTCTCTTAATTTATATTTCACTCTCTCTTAGTTGTGCATTCTGGATGATTTGTTCAGGCTTTTCTTCCAGTTTATAAAATCTTTCTCTTGCTGTATCTATTCTGCTGTTTATTCTGCTCAGGGAATTTTAACAAGTAAATATTTTCATTCACATATTCCTGGTACAGAACTTCACAAGATTTTGGAATTTGTGATAGAGGAATCTGTTATACTCATGAAATGACTCATGTTGAGCCCCTAGGTATTTCAGGATGGAGCTGGATAACAAAAACTAACCACATGACTATAGGACTGGGACTTGAAGCCACCTGTCCTCCAGTAAAAAGAGGGGGGTTAAAGGTTGAGTTCCTCCTTTTTTTTTCTTTTTGCGGTGCTGGAGATTGAACCTAGGGCCTTGTGCTTGCAAGGCAGGCACTCTACCAACTAAGCTATATCCCCAGCCCTAAAGGTTGAGTTCCATGACGTGGCCAGTGAGTCAATCAATCACAACTACATAATGACCTCAATTAAAAACTCTGGACACTGAGGCTCAGGGAAGTTTCCTACATATACATACAAAAATGTGCTGGGAAATTAACACCCTGATTCCATGAGGGGAGAGCTGGAGCTCTGTAGTCCTTAGAACTCCGTGTGTTTCCTTAGGGCCATGTCTCCGACTCCGAGTTTTTCCATTTGGCTGTTCCTCCTCATTGTATCCTTTAGAATGAAACAATGATCAGAAGAATAGTGCTTTCCTGAGTGCTGTGAGTTGTTCTAGAAAATTATGAAATCTCAGGGAGTTGTGGGAACCATCAAATTGACAGGCAGTTGGTCGGAAGTGTGGGTTGCCTAAGCTCTCCCAAATTGGAGCTGACATCTGAAGAAATGGCACTGTTGGGGACAGTGCCCCTTAACATGTGAAGCCTGTGCTGCTGGGTGGCTAGAACCAGAAGTGCAGTGCAGAACATCCAGTTGGGGTTGAAACAGAACATAAATCCAAACTCTCCTTTCCCTATATGTGAGACTTTGGGCAAATCAAAAAACCTATGTGACCATGTCCTTATCTTTAAAATGATGATATCAACCAGGCACAGTGGTGCACACCTGTAATCCCAGTCCTTTGGGAGGCTGAGGCAGGAGGATCACAAATTCAAAGCCAGCCTCAGCAGAGGTGAGGTGCTAAGCAACTCATTGAGACCCTGTCTTTATATAAAATACAAAATAGGGCTGGTGATGTGGCTCAGTGGTCAAGAACCCCCAAAAATGATGATATGAGAAGCACCTACCACATTGAAAGTTTGAAAAATAAATGAAATAACTCATTGTCTGTTGTATTAACTGATGAACCAGAGTGAGTTCTATAAATTCCTGACAAATGTCACCATATCCAGAGAGTCTACACTGCTGTCTGCAAAAATAATAATAATAATAATAATAATAATAATAATAATAGTTATTCCTTTTTCCTTGCAGTGGATACATTCTGTCCCTTACTCTGCTTTATTTTTCTTCTCCTCTTTTCCACTGCATCTATTAATCAACTCTTCCCTTCATAATGCTTTGTAACAAATCACCCCTCAGATTTGGCCATAAGCCTTTATTCCCATGCTCACATATCTGCAGGCCTGATGGAATTGTTGGGCCAGGTTGGATTCAACTGAGTAGTTCTGTTTCTGTCTTCAGGCCTTCTGGGATTGTCTCTAAGTTGCACATTGGGTCTGAGTTGGCTCCACAGGTGTTTGATTATTCTGGGACCAGAAATTGCTCAGGGCATGTTCTCATGTTAATAACAGAAGTGCAGGCAGCAGGCCAAATTCTGCAAATGCACGTAAGCCCCTCTCACATCCTCATCACCAACATCCCATAGGGAGTCACATAGCCAAGTCCAAACAAGGGGCAGAGAAGTATTCTACTCCCTGGTGGAGGAACATCACTGTCCCATGGAGACCACAATGTGCAGTTCGAACACAAGCACAGTGTGAGGAACTGGGGAAGGATGTTCCAATCCACATGCCACTGGACCTTTCGTTTTTGAAAACTCCTAGAGAGAGCTGGGGATATAGCTCAGTTGGTAGAGGGCTGGCCTGTCAAGCACAAGGCCCCGGGTTCAATCTCCAGCTCCGACAAACAAAACAAAACAAAACTCCTAGGGTACACTCACACAAACCTAGGTCGGGTGGGTCAAATGAACTAGGGTGTTCCCTGCCACTCTCTAGTAAATGCCACGAGATCAGGACCATAGTTGTTCTTTGCACAGTTCTATCCTCAACAGTGATAGTCCACCAGCAGGCATCTGTTGATGGAGCAAGTGAGCCAGGTAAGAACAGTAACAAACACAGGCCTACCCCAACCATTGTATGGTAGAACTTCTAATAAGCTGCAAAATGGTCGAAAGGTGTGCAGAAGTGGGCAGATGGGGCTCCCTTGATTCTGAAACAAAGGCCTCACAACAGCTGTGCAGTAATTGCCTCCCAAAATCAGAAACCTGCAGTGGGAGACAGGAGGCACAGGTTGTGAACCAGGTTGTCATTTAGCCATGTGGATAACTTTAAGTGCAAAGCAAGATCCTCAGCAGGAGCCACACTGAAGGCACCAAAAGCTATGAATGAAACACATTTCAATTCCCCTGGCTTTGCAGCCATCTATTTTAAGGGAAATCTCTGGTGCTAAGATGGCTTTATTAAGGTAATGCTCCCAAGTTGGCCAACAACAGAGCTAATCAGCTTCAATTCAGCATGGAGACATTTACACCTGAGTTGGAAATATTGAGTTAAGCCTACTTTTAAATCTCTCTTTGGCTTCCCTCAAGCAATGACACTATGAATGGAGAGAACCCTAAAAATACAAATTCTCTGCAATTTAGCAAATAGAGGGACAATGAAAAGTCTAATAATAAACTTGAGACAGACTAAATACCATATAATTAGCACACTTGAACCAAAGTCAGAAGAAAAACATGTAATTAAATCTGAACACTTTAGGAAGAAATAAAAATGGTCCAATAAGAGCTAAATCAACCAGAATGAGAAAGGTTATAAAAAGCAGCCTCCAGTTGATTTCCCCAATAAGAAGACATGGTACCAAATAGAAAAGACTGGACGGAAAGGGGAGATATGTGCTACTGATACAGAAAAATGAAGGTGATGTCATTTCTGAAGAGCAAATGATTGCTGTCCTGGGGGACACTGATGGCTGCATTCTCCTGTGGTTGGTAAGAACAAATAAACAGAAGGGCATAAAATGTATACACATTCATTAAATCCTTACTATGCACAACACCCATGGTCAGGAGCTCTCTGGGGACGGGCACATGAGTAAAGTGTAAGGGGCTTGGCCACTGCACTCCTACACTTAAGACCTATGGAGGAAGGACTTTGTCAATGAAAAGAAAGTTCAAACTAGAATCAAAGTCCATGTTCTTTGTACGACACAGATTCAGGATTGTCCATATTCTTCTGAGACTGGAGTTCAACACAGGATCCAACCCAAAGATGACACATGGTGACCCAGAGGGAAAGCCCTGCCACTTCAGTCTGCTGTTGGTCTTCAAGTCCTGCCTTTGAGTTTAGTGTTAGGCTCAAGTTAGGAACTTGACCTAGGAAGGCAGGTATCCACTGACGACAACAGGGACGCATTCTGAGAAATGTGTCCTTAGGTGCTGCTGTGGGTGTGTGAACCTCGTGGAGCACACTCACACAAACCGAGATGGGAAAGATCAGTCACTCAACATGGGCTCCCAGTGCAATCAAGAGATGTGTAAGCAGGAGGCTCGAGGCTGCTGCCAGCATTGCATGGCACTGTGTGACATAGTGACCTTTTTAAATGAGCAGGAATACAGCCTGAAGTAATGACAAAAAGTGTGGCACAGTAGATACATAAATCAGTAACCGCCATCTATTATCATTACCAAGTTTTAGGTACAGTACAGAATGGGGGGGCTCTATCGTGACTCACAGCACAGCAGGTGTGTTCACAGCAACATTGACATGAGGAGTGCATTGTGTTGTGATGTCACGACAGCGAGGACATCACTAGGCAACAAGGATTTTCCAGTTTCATTATAATCTTATGGGACCAACTGCCATATATGTAGTCCATCACTAAAAAACTGTTGTGATATGTAACAATAATTTTAATTATGATCATTTAAAATATTCACAAACACAGACATTGGTGTGAACTACTTATGCTTGTGGCTCTTACACAGCCAGAAAATTCAATAAAAATACAAGTGTAAAATACATACTGAAAGATAAAAAGTTCGAGTTTATTTGAGCAGACAGTGATCAATGAATCGGACAGCTCCAATTCTCAGGGATCAGGGCTTTAACAAAGAGGCATGTGGAGAAGATTTTTATAGAATCAGAGGAAAGAAAGTATTTGGTGAAAGTAGAGCAGTAGCCTTATTTAGATCAATCTATGGCAAGTCCCTAAAGTTAGTTGGTGACTCCTGATTGGCCTAGAATATGACCACTTACACTAAGTTGCTTCCATGGGAACCAGGGAGCTGTCTCAATTTAATAGACTTCTGTGTTAGTCAGTTTTCCATTGCTATAACAGAAGACCTGAGATAATCAACTTTAAAAAGGAAAAGCTTTGTTTTGGCTCATGGTTTCAAAAGTTTTAACCATGATTAGTCGGTTCCAGTGCTTTTGAGCCTGAGGTACAGTAACATACCATGGCAGGGAACAAGTGGGTAGAGTGAGCTGTTCAGTTTATGGTGACCAGGAAGTGAAGAGAGAGAGAGAAAGAGAGAGAAAAGAGAGAGAAGAAAGTGTGTGTGAGAGAGAGAGACAGAGAGAGAGAGAGAGAGTAGAATAAGAGAAGAGAAGAGAAGAGAAGAGAAGAGAAGAGAAGAGAAGAGAAGAAAAGAGGAGAGGAGAGGAGAGGAGAGAGAAAGGGGTTGGGGACCCAATAATCCCTCAAGGGCATGCCCCCCAATGATCTAACTTCCTTCAACCATACCCCACTTTCTAAATCTTCTACCACCTCCCAACAGCACTGCCACAGGCTGGCAACCAGGTCTCTAACACACAGGCCTTTGAGTGACATTTCAGGCTCAAACTATCGCACCTTCCAATTAATTATTTTAATATGAGGTTTTTATAATCAAATGAATAGCAATAACCATTCTGCATTCTGTGGCTAGCAGTGCTGAGCTCACAATAGATCCACATGCACATCTGTGGGGCTGCCGAGTGGTTTTTTAGGTTTTTTTGTTTTTTTTTTTTTTTTTTTTTTATCACTGTAATGCTTCTGGTCCGGCCTTGCAAAGGCCAGGAAGAAATGAGCAGAAAGGTCACAACCAAAGCCTTTGATAGAGCATTGAGTCCCTCAGTTGTGACAGCAGAAACTTTTCTTGGGGAGGCAGGGGACAGAAGCTCAGCTCGGTGAACTGTTATGGTTTAGATGTGAGGGGTCCCCCTAAAACTGCAGTCAATGAATATTCAGAGAAGAAATTATTAGGTTGTGAGATATGCGACCTAATTAGTCCATAGTAGTTTGAATGAATTGACTGGTTGACTGGTTGGTAACTGTAGGCTGTGGGATGTGGCTGGAGGAGGAGGTCACTGGGGGTGTGGCCTCAAAGGAGTCACCTTCCCCTGCAGCTCCTTCTCTCTCTCTCTCTCTCTCTCTCTCTCTCTCTCTGCTTCATAACCCCGTCATGAGCTAAGCAGCTTTCTTCTTCTGGAAACTTCCCCCATGATGTGTGTCTCACCTGGGGCCCAGAGCAATGGAGTTGGCAGTCTATGGACTTCTGAAACCATGAACCCCAAATAACATTCTTTTCCTCTAAGTTGTCCTTGTCAGGTTTTGTGTCACAGTGATACAAAAACTGACTAAAACAGGAGCCGTCTCCCACACTTCTAAGGCAGGGCCCCTGCCTGCTGTGTTCAGTGTGCACCCTGGGCATCTGGGATCGTCTTGGTGCCTAGAGGAGGCTGCACTTGGGCTCATAGGATGCTTCCTGCCTCCTCTGCTGCGTTCTCTAGCCCTCCTTCCTGAACCTGCCCACAGGAAGTTCTCCCTAGAAGCTTGCACCTTCTTGCCTAGTGCTCTGCTGCAGCCTCCCCTGGTTGAACCTGGGTCTAACCTGCTGTGAAGTGCATGGACCAGAAAATACCAGAAAGTCGAGCAGCTATTTCAGGCCAGAGAAAAAACTTAGCCAGCATCCTTGAGGACAGGAGGTCCCAGGCACAAGCCAGTTTTCAGTTGTTATGAAGACACTGACAGGGAAGAGGGATACCCCACACACTGCAGCCCAGGTGCCCTGAGGATTAAACACGCTGAACTCAGGGGTCCTGTCAAGAATCCATTGGTTCAGAAATACTGCTTCAAACTCCTTGGGCCTTTATTTTCTTCCTTTTTATGAAGAAAATGAAAAAAGATAAACCCTCCCAGCAGTTCTTACATTACTGTGAAAAAATTTGCTGTGAGACAGGAGAGTGTTGCCTGCAGATCAGGACGACCCTGAGAGCCAGAGGACCCCTGTGGTGGCTCAGCCAGGGACCCTGTCCTACAACCATGAGCCCACCCCAAACACTAGGCTTTGGGCAGGGTGCAGATAAGTATTAACAGAGAGGATTTGCCTTCTGGGGCTATTGGAAGAACTGAAGGGGACAGCTTCTATAGCAGCCTCCCATCCCTAAGTCTTCAGAATTTCTTAGGCTTTTTGATCATGATAAAACTCCAACTGGCTTCCTGATGCATGCAGAGTAAAAATCTAGAGCTCAATACCTTCCCACCCTTCCTTGCTTCAGTCTCCATTCCTTCTCTGCAGCCATAGGGCCCCTGTGATTCCTGGGACAGCCAAGAATGTTTCTACCCCAGGACCTTTGCACTGTGGTTCTCCTGCATCTTCTGCAAATGATGCTATAGGTACTCCTTTACCTATCTCACCCCCTGGCTAAAATACCACTCCAGGCTCCCTCTATCCTCCATCCCTGCTTTCCTGTTACTCAAGGTGTTATGATTTAGATATTAGATGTCCCCCAAAAGCTCATGTATGAGACAATACAAGAATATCAGAGGTGAAATGATTGGGTTTTGAGAGCCTTATCCCTTGATAGGGATTAACTAAGTAGTAACTGAAGGCAGGTAGGGTGTGGCTGGAAGGGGTAGGCATTGAGAGAGTGCTTTGGGGATATGTATATTGCATCTGGTGAGTGGAGTCTCTCTCTCTCTGCTTTCCGATCATCATGTGAGCTGCTTTTCTCTGCCACACTCTTCCACCATGATGTTCTGCCTCACCCAGAGCCCTGAGGAATGGAGCCTGCTGTCTATGGACTGAGACCTCTGAAACTGTGAGCCCCAAAAATACTTTTCCTCCCTACAGTTGTTCATGTCAGCTCTTTTAGTCACAGCAGGGAAAAAGCTAAAGCACAAGGTGAGACATCTGGGACCACCACAGCAGAACAAAAGGCTGGAATAACCAAACAATTTCTCAGGCACTGTAAACTCTCGCTCTCTGTAGCAGGGCAGGTTGCTTTCCTACCCTCGCGCTCTGTTCAACAAACCCATCACGAGATCCTGGTAAAATCACAGAAGCAGAATGTTTTCACAAGATGAAATTATTACCAGAAAACAAAACACAACAAAACAAAAAAAACTAAATAACCCTGTAGCATCATTCACTTTGACAAATTAAAAACTGCTGCTTTTGGAGGTCAGACCAGAAAGAGGGGCATCCCAGACACTGAAGCTCAGGTGCCCTGAGGAAGTGAATCCTTTGAACTCAGGGTCACTATCAGTTTCCCACTAGCTCTGCTGTAGATAATACCTCTTCCATGTGGGTTATAATGATGATATTTACCAAAAAATTCCAGCTCACAGTGCATTGCTCAGAACATGTCCCATCATTGAGAGGCCCATGACTCTACTTATGGACAGACTAAACTGACAGAGCCTCTCAGAGGACAGCCCAGTACATTTACCCAGAGGTGTTTAACAAACATACCTGTAGAATCTGTTGGTTCAGCTAAAAGAATACAGACATCCATGTGCACTATCACTGCTACACATGCTAATGTTTGTTAAATAACAACAGTAGTGACCAGAACTGTCCTTGGCTCCGTCATGTTCCAGGCACTGAGAATGATATGTTCCTCCTGCACGGAAGGGTGCTGTTTCTGGGAGATGTACAGGGATGCACAAGACGCAGCACCAGGCAGGTGGGTGGACAGGTGGGTTGAGGGGCAAGCCCCCAGGCAGCCTGGGCCAACGAAGGGCTCTCCAGGAATCTAAACATCTCGAATTGGCACAAAGATTCCTGACATTTGGCTTTTCTCCAATTTCTGTGCAGAAAAAAATAAAAGTACCATTACTTATTTCCTTTTCTCTCTCTGCTAAGGAAATCCCTGGAAGAGGGGTGCCATTGACTGCCAAGCAGACAGTCACAGTGATTAAGCCATTTGACTTCCTTGTTTAACTTAGTGATTGTCACAATGCAATAAGATCATTTGGAGAGGGCAGACATCCCAGCAGCTCAGGCTCCACCCACTCAGGCCCTGCCTCTCAGGCTCCACCTGTCAGGCTCCACCCTCAGACTCTACTCACTCTGGATCCACCCCTTCAGGCTTCACCTGTGAGGCTCCACCCCTCAGGCCCCATCCTCAGGCTCCACCCATCCTGGCCCCACCCTCAGGCTCTACTCACTCAGGCTCCACCCCTTCAAGTTCCACCCCTCAGGCCACACCCCTCAGGCTCCACTCCATGCCATTCTGTTCACACCGACCAGGTGTGGGGCTTAGACATCTGTGTAGTATAACAGACTCAGCCACTGACTCCAGTGTGTAGGGTGTGGCTGGAATGTGGTGCAGTGATAGAGCACTTTCTTAGCATGTCCAAGGCCCTGGGTTCCACTCCCAGCACCACAAACAAACAAAAGCCCCATGTCTTAGGCTGTCTAAGCTGAGGGGAGTGAAAATTCCCCCTTTCTACATAATACAAAATTAGAATTCCTGACTTTTCCCTTTGCCTCTGGTTCCAATAGGTCAATGATCTTGTATTTATTTCGTTCAATATAAACTTTTGACATTACTTTTTATTTTAGAAAACATTTTGTATTTATGATTTATATTAATCCTTGAGTTCTTTGGCACCACCTTAAATTTTGCACCCAAAATAAGTAGGTCATTGACCTCTTGTTGACCTCCCAGCCCTGGGACTGCAACTATCTGGGACTGAGAACCTTCTTTGTGCTCTCAGCATCTGCGATGTGGACGAAGAAGGAGAAGCAGAGACCTCCCAGATAAGGAAGGGAAGTTTTCCTCTTTGCTTGTCTAGGCAGGCAGTGAGGTAGTGACAGCAGCTGAAAGGGCCTTAGCTGGGTGGTAACTGCAGGCCAGTGGCCGGTGGCTGGAGAAGGTGGATCACTGGGAGTGTGCCTTTGGGTTTTTATTTTGCATGTGGTGAGGAGACTCTCTGTCTCTGCTTCCTGGTGGCCATGTCCTGAGCTGCTTCCTCTGCCACACCCTTCTGCCTTGAAGTTCTGACTCACTTTGAGCCTGGAGGAATGGAGTCAGCCATCTATGGACTGAGATCTCTGAACCATGGGCACCAAATAAACTTTTCCTCCTCTAAAGTTGTTCTTGTCAGGTCTTTTGGTCACAGCAGCAAAGAAGCTGATTAAAGCAATCCCTAATTACCTTGTGACTGTGGATAGTACCTCCAGCCCAGGTAGTCCCCAAACGCCAGACTCCTCAACTCAACCTTAAACCTCGACAGCCTGACTTGGCATTGAAACCCATCTCAAATTTTTTCATAGCAGACTGCTTGCTTCCAAATCCCTTCCCACTCAGGAGCAAAGCAACATGCACAAGGAACCCTGTCTTCGTGGACCTCCCTGCTGCAGTGCACTCTGTCACTTGGTTATGGCCCATTGCATCTCCAGTGCGTTGGTGATCCCGTCAGCCCAGATGCATCTTGTCTTCATCGTCACTGCCACCCTCTAGTTATCTCTGCCTGTGTAACAGGGACTGAGGGAGGCTGCCTTTGCTAAAAGCAGCAACTCTTCTTATATGTGCAGGTTCCCTGGGGATAACCGAAAGCAGGATAAGCTTAGCATCTCTCTCTTCATTTCGTATCTGTCTCCTTTATTACTTCAAACTTTGGGTCAGGTTCCTGCTCTGCTCTGCAAGTAGGCATGTTAATCATTTAAGGAATATTCATCTAAACACTAGTGATACAAGAGTTTTTAGCCCTAAATTTACCTAACCCATCTCATCTTCCTTGAAGACAGAGGCAAGATTTGTAGCAGCCTACTTCAAGTCACTGGAGTGGTGCCTAGAAGCCCCCCATCATCTCCCCTTTCCAGGATCACAGGTCTGATAGACAAACATTCTGACCAGCAAGTGGAAACTGCCCCCTCCTGTGATAAGAACTTCTTTGGAGCCACCTCCTTTCAAAACCAGAACTGAGAGAATAATAACCAGATCACAGTTTGCATAAGACCCTCTCTATGTGTATTTCTTGTCCTGGCTGCAATTTTTCCTCTCTTTAAACTCAAAGCTCATGTCAGCATCCTGGAAGACAAGGATGAGATGCCTTTTTCATGAGCCATCTCATTCACCCCACAATAATAACTCAGAATGTAAAAGATTTACCCTTTTTACCCACAAATGAGTAAATATAGTTTAAGCAAAAGAACCAGCTCCCCAAAAGACACGTGCACTGGCCAAAGTGGTACCACATGAAGGGGAGTCCTGGTCTGCCTGAGGCCAAAGCTCATATTCTCTTTCTCTACAAAAATGTCTGGTTGAGCTGGGGATGCAGCTCAGTTGGTAGAGTGCTTGCCTTACAAACACAAGGCCCTGGGTTCAATCCCCAGCATCGCAATAAAAAAAGAAAAAAAAAAAAAAGGTCAGGTTCCACAACATGTTTTGACAACTGAGTTCTCTCATATGGGCCCTGGCAGCAAAGGCTAGGATTATAAAGCCTTTGAGCAAGAGGGAAACTGGAATAATAGGCTCATGGCTATTGATGATCTCCTATTTTTATTTGGTACAAAGTTATAATCCCACATATGACTAGAGTCTTAATAAGTCTTGGCAAAGAGGGGAGGTACCTCATGGGAGGAAGAGTGTACACCCAACATTCAACTGAAGATGGAATGCTTCTTGGCACGTTCATTTGCTAGGGCTACCGTAAAACAAATGGGATAGCTTAAAATGTCAGAAATTTAGTCTGTCACTGTTCTGGAGGACAGTAGTTCCAAAGTTGGTTCCTCTGGGAGGTGCTGAGGGAGAATCTATTCAACCCTGTCTCCTGGGTTTGGAAGGTTGCTGGAGATACTTTGCAATCCTTGGTTTGCAGACATGTGACTCCAATCTCTGCCTTCATCATGCTATGACATTTTTTTTTTCTCTTTGGGTTTGTGTCTCTGTTTGGATCTTAGTGCTAAAGGCTTAGTCCCTGAGAGGTGCTATGAGGAGATGGAAATGTTTAGGAGGTGAGGCCTAGATGGAGGAAGTTAGGTCCATGGGGGTGCCCTGCAGGAGATATGGGAGCCATAGCCTCTTCCTCTTCTCTTTGTTGCATCCTGGTCATGAGGTGAGCAGTTTTCCAGGTGCTCTCTGCCATGCTGGGCTACTTCACCACAGACCCAAAAGCAATGGGCTAACTAACCATAAACTAAAACCAGAGACTGAGAACTAAAATAAGCTGTGTCTCTTTATAAGTTGATTAGCTCAAGTCATTTGTGATAGTCACAGAAAGCTGACTAATAAAGTCTGTGTCCAAATTTTCCTCCTCTTCTAAGGGCATCAGTCATTGGATTAGATGTTTCCTAATCCAGTATGACCTCATCTTAATTTTATCACATCAGTAAAGATGTTATTTCCAAAGAAGTTTGTGTTCACAGTTACTAGGTGTTAGGATTTCAGGGTATCTTTTTAGAGGACACAATTCAGTCCACAACAGATAATGGATTTTTTTTTGACTGGGATATTTACAGTATTTCTTTTTTTTTTAAATTTCATTTTGATTCATTAAACACAAATGGAGTCCAGCTCTTGTTTCACTGGTTGTACACAAAGTAGAGTCACACCATCTGTGCATTCATACATGTACACAGGGCAATGATGTCTGTCACACATTCTGTTATTATTACCCCCCCACCCCGACCCCACCCCTCCCTTCCCTCTATGCTATCTATCCTTCCTCCATTCTTGCCACCCTTCCCCCCCACATTGTGCATCATCATTCACTTATCGGAGAGACCATTCGGCCCTTGGATTTTTGGGATTGGTTAATCTCACTTAGCATAACAGTCTCCAATATCATCCATTTACCTGCAAATGCCATAATTTTATTCTTCTTTATGGCTGAGTATGCAGTATTTCTTGATGAAGTGCTATGTTGGAACATATGTGATTTGCTTCAAGACAGTCTGAGGTAGGACAATTGAATGAGAGTTTAGATGTAACGATGTTGGCCACGAGTTGGTGCTTGTTGAAGCAGGATACATAGCGTCCACCTCGTTACCTATGAATGTGTAGCACATCACCCAAGATTTAGAGACTTAAAACAACTCACATTTTATTATTCTCTGTCAAGTTTCTAGGGATGACTGGACTTTGATTGAGGGTTCTTGCTATGGGTCTCTCTTACAGACTGAATGTTTGCATCCTTCCAGAATTTATATTGAAACTCTACTCCCCAATGTGGAAATGTGGCATTTGGGAGATTATTAGGATCAGATGAGGTCATCAATGGGATTAGTATCCTTAGGAGTCCAGAGAGAGCTTGCTCTTTGCTTTCTGCCATGTGAGGACACAGGACGTTGGCAGACTGCAACATAGAGGAGCCAGTGACCAGGACATGACTCTGCTGGCACCCTCATCTTGGCCTTCCAATCTCCAAAGCTGTGAGGAAGAATTCTTGTTGTTTGTAAGTCATCCAGTCTATGGCAATTGGTTACAGCAGCTGTAATCGACTGTGTCTCAGGGAATTGCAGTTGTCAGATGGTAACTGGGCTGGAGCCAGTTCAGTGTTCACTCCTGCACATGTTTGGCATGTGGGCTGGAGAATTCCAACAACTGGAGTTCCTGGGTTCATGTGTGTGTTTCTCCAGGATGATGGCTTGGATTCCTTACATGGTGATCGGGACTCCCAAGGTATGTACGCCAAGGAGAGTGTCAGGCAGACTGACGGCCTTCCCTCAGGGGCCTCAGAGCCACACAGCATTGTTTCCTCTACATTCTCTGATTGAAGCAGTCACAAAGGCCCACCCAACTCCAAGGGGAGAGGGACAGAGATCCCACTTCTTGATGAGTGGTGTGTGCTATGATTTGAACGTGTCCTCCAAAAGTTCATGTGGTGGAAACAATTCCCAAATTTATACGTTAACAATATTTGGAAGCAGGGACCTCGGAGGCAATGCGGATTGGACAAGTCAGGAAGGTGGGTGTCCATGCTGCCATTAGTGACTTTATGAGAAGAGAAAGAGAGATGAGATCAGGAGAGTGGGCACACTTGCCCTGTCTTGCCATGTGATACCCTCTGCCATGTTTAGATGCAGCAAGAAGGCCCTTACCAGATGCCAGGCAGGTGCTGTAACTATGCTCCATAACCTCCCAGCCTCCAAAACCATAATCTAAATAAACTTGTATTCTTTATAAATTATTTGGTGGTGGGTTATTTTGTTATAGTAAAGAAAATGGACTAAGTGTGCAAAAGAATTTTCAGACACCTTTTTTTTTTTTTTTGATACCAGGAATTGAACCCAAGGGTACTTAACTACTGAACCACATCCCCAGTCCTTTTTATTTTTATTTTAAGACAGTATCTCACTAGGTTGCTTATAGCCTCGCTAAGTTGCTGAGGCTGGCTTCAAACCTGCGATCCTCTTGCCTCAGCCTCCCAAGCCACTGGGATTACAGGCATGCACCATACCTGGCTGCAGACACTTTAAAAAAAATTATAATTGCATTCATCCTACTTTTGTGCATGTTTAGAATGCTAGAATGTGTGTGTGCACACACATACACACACAGCGTTTACAAAAGGCTATTTGGGAAATACTTTTACTTCACTAAATTAATTTCATATTAAAATAATGTAAAAGTTTTGCATGCAGTTTGGAGGAAAGCAAACAAATGAACAAATGAATTGGGAAAGAAAGTCTTTCCAGCACCAAGCAGAAATGAAACATTAATGTCCTGAACATGGAAACCCAAATATTACCTTTTTATAACACATAGTCTATAATTTTAGTCCCATGTGTGTATCACCTTTTAGGTCTAGCATCTCTACACATTTGCCATGTATACTTATTTGCCATAGGAGAAAAAAATAAAGATTTTTTTTCTCTTTGACTAGGTAGAGGGAGGTAGCCTGAGAAAGCAGCAAAAGTGATGAACTTGGGGGATCTGTCACCCAAGGACCATCTCAGTGCCTCTCTGGTGAGCCAGGAGGGATGGTGGCAAGAGCATAAGTGGTAGGTGTTCACGCTGTCACCCAGATTTCCTAAGGGTGTCCTTGTCATGTCATTGGGCTGCACTCTCTCTACCTTTTGGGGTTGGGCATGGCGAGCCTTCTGTGTTGTCCAGGGAACCGTGCACTTATGGGCTCGTGTTTAGGTTCCCTGTCAGTCACTCTCTTATTTCTCCTCTCTTGGCACGTGACTGTGGTGCTTCCTTTGGTCTGGATCCCTCAGTACTCCCTTGGGAGTCTGTGATGAACATGGACAGGAGCCACAACCGACCCTGTGGTGCTCTGTGGGGCTGGTTACCACAGCCTCACCTTCCCCGCTGATACGGCAGGCATGGACATTGGGTCTAGGTCAAATCTCTGCCGATAACTAACCAGCAGAGGGGTTTGGCAAGGTTGCTGTCACTCAGTAAGACATGCATATTAATGTTCCCAGAAAGCTACAGGAAATATCTGTAAGACTTCAGTGAAGTACTTATCGGGGGAGGGAGTCACTAGCACAGTGCCAAGCACAAAGTAGGTACTCAGGAAAAGCTCATTCTCAAGCCTATTGGTTGCTTCATGGCCTCAGTTTCTTCATCATTAGGATGAGGGAATGTGGTTGGAGCAGATGATCTCTGTAGTCAGCTTGGGCTATTATAACAACCAGAGATTGGGTGGCTTATCAATAGCAGGAATCCACTTCTGCACAGTTCTAGACACTGGGAATCTGAGATCAGGATGTAAACATGGTCAGTTCTGGAGAAAACCTTCTTCTAGATCACAGACAGCCTCCTGCTCCTTGTAGGAAGAGAGCTTGCTGGAATCTTTTATATGAGGGCACTGATCTCGTGCCCCCCAGGTCCCAGCATCAGGACGTAGTTGATTCCCAAAGGCCGCACCTCCTAACACCCTGGAGTAACAAGCATTCCGACCATGGCTCTCTCCAAGGCCCTTCCTGCTCTCATTCTCTGCAGGACTTGGAGACTTTGCTGCAGCCACGACTGTAGAGTCAGATGTGGGAGCCTCTGCGGGTGCCCTGACAGTGATGGATCATTTGGAGAACACTGCGCTCAGCCATGCCATCTTCCCTCTTGGAAGATAGGTAGAATCATTTCCTTGCCCCGAGAGTCATTTATTATGTTCATAAAACACTTGACAGTCGTTTGCAAATAAATAAGCCCTCAGAGTTATGGGATGTCCCCACGGGGCTTTATGGTATACACCTGGAAGGTGACCCAGCAACCTTGAGGAAAGCCACAAATGTGCATTTGGGGGCTTCTGATTGGCCTTTCCTGACATTGGCTGTTCATTTCTCGTTTGCTTATGTGATCAGCTCTGCTCCGCTGACTGGGTTTCAGGACTCCATTCTCAGTAAAACTGCTTTTCCGCTTAATAAGCCTCAGGGTAGAGCGTGGCTACTGTAAATCATGGGAAGCCAGTTCAGATGCCCCTCTCCCCTCCTCCAACCTCACTGTAGGATTTTATTCTCTGTCAAGTCCCTTTAGCAAAAATTTCCACTCTTCTCCCCCAGCAGATTATCTTTCCACCCCCAGTTTCTTCACACAGCGAGTTACTGAGCACCAACTTAGCGCGGGGTCAGCACAGGGGATGGATTCTGCATGGGACATGTTCCCATGCTGTCTAAGGGAGACAGGTTTTTAGTGTAACAGAAAACCAAATGATGGAAAGCAGTGATGCTGATGAGATCCATACACATGAAACTGGCCAGGCACAGTGGTGCAGATCTGTCATCCCAGGGACTTGGGAGGTTGAGCCAGGAGGATGGCAAGGTCAAAGCCAGCCTAAGCAACATAGGGAGACCCTGTCTCTAAATAAAACATAAAAAGGGCTGGGGATGTGGTTCAGTGGTTAAGTGCCCCTGGGTTCAATCCCAGTACAAATACAACAACAACAACAACAAAAATAACAACTAAAAATAAAACATAAAGCTGTGCAGAAATTGCAACCTGGAAAAGGTGGTGGGATCTGGGGAGGTCCTCACCTCAAAAAAAATGCATGTTCCCAAAGTGTGCACTTATAGTTCCCAGCTTACACCCTGCTGCCTCCTTGCAGAGATTTTCAAGTCTTTACCTTGAACTCCTGGTTCCTTTACCTTGAAGCTCCTGGAGCTTCTGTCATGTAGTCTTTCCAACTGTCAAGGACTTACTATAATCTAAAGCTGCAATGGCCGAGCCCCTTGGAGGATGCAAGGCGGCAAGTCCGTAGTTATCAGAGCAGCACTCTGTCTGGGTAGACCCGCCCCCGATCCGCTAGCCACAGCAGGCAGCACGCAGGCGCTGGGTTTGCCCTGCAGTTGGGCCTTGCCTCCGGCGTTGGGCTGCCTATCAACCCACCATCTGACCTCCCGGGGCTCCCTCCCAGTGGTAGGCCGCAGGACCACCTTCAGGGAAGGCAAGGGGGGGATGACAGCTACCCCACCCCTTCGCTGCAGCTAGCCAGCCATTGGTCCATTTGTCATCCTGTGCTTGCCAGCCATTGGTCTGTTTGTCAGCCTGTCCTCATCAGCCATTGGCTGATCCCTAGCCCACCAAATTCAACTTCTCAACAATTGCTCGATCATCATTTGCCAAGAAATTCAACAACTTAAAAGAAGCTCCCCCGCTATGCTATCTCTCTCTCTCTCTTCAGGGCAGATACCGTTCATCTGCCTAATAAAATCTCTTGCATGAGTTGCCTCATCTGGAGTGGTTTTTCTGGGCACTTTTCCCCTTTTCACTTACTATGATATCTTATAATAAAAAATCAAATGTATAGACAGCATGTATTATGTACATGTTTTATTTGCATTTTTACAATCCTTTTTATGCGTCTTGTAATTACTATTTGTATTTTACACATGAGGGCACTAAAGTGCAGAGATGCTACATACTGGCTGGGGGTCACATCTCTAAGAGGTGGCAAAACCTGGATTTGACCTCTGAACTCTGCTCTCTTCACCACCCTCCATCCCATTGATACCTGAATGGCCCTTGTCACTTCATAGTAAAATGTCTAAACCAAATTCTTCTTCCTCTCCACCCAGTCCCCCATTCACCATCCCATCAGGGATCTGTCCCTCTTTCTGACTACTGGACACTGAGGCTGGGGACTTTGAGTCATCTAGGACATCTGACTCTGCCTCTTTAGCCTGTCTAATCAGTTGCTAAGTCTTATGACTATTTGTCCTGCAAAATCTTCGACATCATGATGATTGCTCTTCAGTGATCTAGTTCCAAATTTGTTTTCCTCCAGTTGATCCCACAAATAACATACAAGGCTCACCTTCCTAAATCTCTGTCAGGCTCCTCCCTTAATGAAACATCCTGTCCTAAGGAAAGGGCAAATCCTAAACCCAACATTCCTCCTGAGACTCTCTTGTAAGTTGCACACATCTGTACTAGAATTTACCATTTTGTTTGCAAACGCTGCTCCATCCCATCCATGTGACCTTCTGCTATGATTTGAAGCTGGAATATCACCCCATAACTCACACATTGAAGGCTGGTCCCCAATGCAGAAATATTCAGAGGCAGGTTTTTGTGAAGAGACTGGATCATGAGGGCTTTGACCGAATCAGAGGATTAATCCATTGGCAACTGGATGCACCACTCGGATATGGTGGAAACTGTAGGTGGTAGGGTGTGGTTGGAGGAAGTAGGCCACTGAGGGTATTTCTTGTGTCTGGCCCCTTCCTTTCATTCTCCATGCTTCGTGGCTGTCATGAACTGAGCAGCTTTCCTCCGCCGTTCTTTCCATCATGATGTTCTGCCTCACCTCAGGCCCAGATTAATGGAGCCATCCAACCATGGACTGTGTTATGGTTTAGATGTGAGGGGTTCCCCAAAAGCTCACATGTGAGACATGCAAGAAGGTTTAGAGGAGAATGATTAGATTATATCTTAATTAGTGAATTTTTCCCTGATGGGGTTAACTGAATGGTAACTGTAGGCAGGTGGGATGTGGCTGGAAGAAGTGGTTCATTGGGGGCATGGCTGTGGGGTATATATTTTATATCTGGAGAGTGAGTGGAGTCTCTGCTTCCTGATCACCATGTGAACAGCTGTCCTCCACCAGTCCTTCCACCATGATGTCTTACCTCAGGCCCAGAGCAATGGAGCCGATCAACCCTGGACTGAAACCTCTGAAATCATGAGCCAGTCCTTTCCTCCTTTAAGTTGTTATTATCAGGTACTTTGGTCACAGTGAGACAAAGCTGATTAACATTCCTTCCTTCCTTTAGCAGTGTAAACTCAGAGTCTTCACTTGGAACCTGACAGCATTTTCCATTTTCCCTGTAGGTAGGTATAGATAGGTATAAAAGGATATGAGTGGCTTGTGGTTCACAACCATAATGTGAGTTGTTCTCTGGACTTCTGTTCCTCCTTCCATATCACTGGGACCTTATTGTCTCCTTAAGGAGCCGTCTTGAAACAGTGGATGATAGAACAAGGCAGAAGCTGTTCCTTTCCTGATACTGTGGAGCCATCACACTAGTTCTAAATTGTTATAAGTTTCTCTTTCATTTAAATCACTTTATGCATGTGCATGTTTTTTAATACAATTGAATTTGTGTCCCAATTGTTAAAATGAAATAAATTTGGCCTAAACCTGTTCTTGCACTTGAGTGATGAAGTTTGACCCAAAGTAGCCTCTGTACATGGTGAGCTGTCTCCCAGCTTGATATTGAAATGCATTGTAACCCAACCAAAAAGTGTACCTTATAACGAAGCAGCTGAGTCTCAGCCAATCACTGCAGTCCAGCTTCAGTCAATCACAGCTGCCAACTGATCAGACCACGTCCATGTAAGGCTGACACTGATTGCAGCCAATCAGGTTGTTTCTGTATGCCACATCCTTTTGCCTCTGGCTCCAAATATAGACTGTACATGTGGTAGGATGGGACGTTCTGAACCATCTTCCTTCTAGAATGCTTCCAGGCTCCAGAAACATCTAGAAACTTCTTGCTCAAGTCAACTTTGTAAAATTTTTTCTTTAACACAATAAAACCTTGGCTGGTACTCTCTCTTTCCCCAATCCCCTCCTTCTAGTTAAACATAACCAATACCTTCATTTCCTTCAACCAGAAAACTGGGTGCAACTGGGCAACCTCTCCTCTCCTCATTTGCTCCCTCCAGTGAGTCTCTGAAAGTTCCAATTCTACTCCTACCTATCTCTGACCTGTTGGGTACCGCCTCATAATTACTACCTTGTCCTTGTAGAACTTGTGTTTTCCAAACAGGTTGCTGGGTTACCAGGCCCTCCTCAGTCTGATTCCTAGGAAGATCATTGTAGCCAGTAGCTCCAGACCGTGATGTGCCCCTACTCCAATGCCTTCAATGACCAAACCCCAAATGCAGCACGCGTCCTCTGGTCTCTTCAACAAATAAGTATGTGTGGTGAGAGGGGGAGGAGGAACTGCTGCAGATTTCACAAGACCCAAGAGACCAGATCCAACGTGTGGGGTTTGTCTGGAGCCAGCTGGTTAACACCAATGCTTGACACGACCGCTAAAAGATCCTCCTGACCTGAGTGGGGCGACTGGTAAACTGACAGAAGATTATGAAATCATTATTCACTTTAATGTATAAAATGAGATCATGGTCCACTTAAATAGAATATTTTTCTCTTAAAGAAACATCCTGAGCTTTTGACCAATGAAATGATATAATGTCTAGAGGGCTAATTTAATAATAATCCAGCAGAGAGGAGGGAAGCAATGGAAAAATACAAGTGACACAAGAGTGGCTATACACTGGCAATTTAAAAACCCGGATAACAAGGATGAGAGTGCTCATTGTACTTTTTGTGGATGCTTTCACATTTCCATGGTGAAAGAGCAAAACAAAGCCCAAGTGTGCCATGAATCCTTTGCCTTCACAATCATGTACAAAGTCCTTTGGGGAAGACACTGCACACTGCCATGCTTCACCCCTGACCTCTCCCCTTTGAACTCCTGTGATTCTCTCTACCATCTGAGTTCCCACCCTTGCCGGGTTCTGCACTGCTGCCAGGCTGTGCCCTGTTACAACCTTCCCTATTATTTTTTATCTTTTTTGGTTCTGAGGATTGAACCCAGGACCTCATGAATGCTAATTATGCACTCTACTACTGAACCACACCCCCTGTCCCACCCTGAACTTTGCAAATATTCTCACACCTGCTCAAAATATTCTTTGCCTATCTCTTCTTCACTCTGGCTCCATGGCCCTGCTGAACCCTGTTCCTCTCTATGACCCATTGTAGAGAACACGTGGTACCCTACTCTGAGTTACTCCATGGTGGATAGAAGTGTAGTTTTCAGACTGTGCCTAACCCTAAGTTACTCCATTGTGTAACACAGCAGTTTGCCATGAGTTACTCCATTTTAATTTCAAATGCAGATATAGACTGAGTCTATATCACCAGACATGTTAGCACACACCTGTAATCCTACAACTCAGGAGACTGAGGAAGAATTCCAAGTTCAAGGCCATCCTCAGCAACTTAGCAAGAGTCTGTCTCAAAATAAAAGCTATGAATCAGACATTATTACCCTATGTGCATATGTAACTACACGACTGGTGGGATTCTACATCATGCATAACCAGAAGAATGAGAAATTATACTCCATTATATACGATGTATCAAAGTGCATTCTACTGTCATGTATAAATAATTAAAACAAAAATTTTTAATGAAAACAAAACTTGAAAAAGGCTAGGATGTGGCTTAATGATCAAATACCCCTGGGCTTAATCCCTAGTACCAGAAAAAAAGATGACTACACACCTTGTTTGTACAAGCAAACAACTACCATCTTCCTAACACAACCATGAGGCACAAACTGATAAAGTGTGCCAATAAAAATGATCACAGGTGAACTTATCAAATTAATAAGTCAGAAGCACATGAATGCACGAGTGCTTCAAACTCGTATCAGAAAAACCAGGTCCAGACCATCCAGTGAAGCAACCCCCTCACCAGCAACTCAAAAGGAAGAGCACCTCAAGACTGGACACAGAGGCACCCTGACCCCATCACCTGGTCACTCATCACAAGCCTCCCCCACCAAAGTGCTAGAGACACACATCCCTAAATCTTCTGTCCTCAGGCTTCGGTAGAGTATGGTTTCTCCTACCCATGACAACCATGCATGACTCATTCCAAGCTGGCATCCCAAGCTGACACTCCACATTGACACTCTGAAACGGCTGTCCATCTGGATCCTGGCCTACAAGCTCTGTGCTTTGACAACTCTGTACCTTGAATGAGTTCTCCATTGGTTTGTGATCTTATTTGACCACTCACAGTGACTTTTTCTGTTCACATCTGCTCTCTGACTTTGTTTCAGTTCAGCCTCCTGAAACCCTGTAGGCTGCCTTAACACTTTCTTAGCCTTTCTGTAATGTGTGTGTGTGTGTGTGTGTGTGTGTGTGTGCATACATATATGCATGTATACATATGTAAATGAGTAAAGTGTGATGTGTAACTTGAGTGCTATAGATATTAGTGCTTAAGACTGGAATAAAAGAACCTGTGACTAACTGCTGACCCACAGGCGTTCGGTGAACTGCCACTACTGAAAGTAGTGTAGCCTGTGAATTTATCGTTTATTCAGTCTGTTCTGACATTGTGGAAAAACACACATGTGCTTGGTCTGTGTGAGTGGCCTAGCTTGCTCACGACACCCCCGTACCCCATTGTACAGCAGGAGAGGGAATTTTTCATTACCCACACTAGGTCCATGGCTAAGGCCCTACAACAAAAGACAGATTAACAAGAGAGAAGCATACAAATATGCTTAATGTAGGTTTTATATGACCTGGGAGCATGGATAAGGACATGAATGTCCAAAGAAATGGTTAAATTTGTGGATTTTTTTTTTTAATGCTAGGTTTGAAGGACAAATGGGTATGATCGAATGGTAGTGAGCTGGGGAACCTTAGCAAGGCCTGTTGCTTCAGATTCTTCTGTGTCCCTGTGACTTCAGAGATAGGGATGTTAGAGAGATGGGGTGGGGTGGTGGATGGGTAGGAATGACCTTCCTGCTTCTGTTTTCTCACAAGCCCTCATCCCTTGGGATAGTGTGTCCTGACCCATCAACCCCCACAGTGATTAGGACTCCATCAAACACAGCCACCTCTCAACAGCCCTGACATTAGCTTGCTTTCGTCTCTCCCCCTAGAACCTAAGTTGCTTGAGGATGGCCAGTGTGACCTCTGAAGGTTGTCCCCAGGGGGCTAGCACCATCCTGCTCCACAGTGGGCATCCAATAAATGAGCAGGTGACTTCAGCAGAAAAAGGCTAAGCTGAGTGAACACCTGCTTGTACCATGGATGACAGGCAAGCCTGTGATGTCACTTATTCTGGAGAGAGGTAGGAAAACCAGGCAGGAAGGGCTTCCTAGTTGTGAATACATCACCTCTGGGAATCACAAAGTTGGGTGAGGGGCTTTGCCAACCTGGGAACAACTTCAAGGAAAAAAGATCTGGCTATGGTCTGAATGAGCATCCCCCAAGTGTCCATAGGTAAAGGTTTGGCTTCCAGAGGGGCAGTTCTGGGAGGTGCTGTGGACCTTTCAGAGATGGGGCCCAGTGGGAGGTTCTGAGGTCAACGAGGATGGGGGCCCCCATTGGTCTCTTTCTCTTTCTTGTCTAAGATGTGAGCGGTCAGTTGGACATGTGCTCCTATGGTCATGTGACACCCTTGCCAGAGGCCCCCCAAAATGAGTTCACCTGATCTTAGATTTGAGTCTCCAGAACCATGAGCCCAAATCAACCTTTCTTCATAGGTAGCCTGAGTCGGGTATTTTACTAGAGTGACACAAACTAAAACAGATGTCGAGCTTGTCTGCCACCTTTCTTTGAGGGTAAAGAGAACAGAGAATGAAAATACCTCTGCTGAGAATTGTTTCTCCAAGAGGAAGATGGGAAACCACTCTCCTCCCAGAAGCCCTGGCTGGCCAGTCCCTCCATCTTATAAGACCCATAGATAGGGTCAATGCCTTCCCTCTATCTTATCGACAGAAGAAAACTTCTGAGAAGCATGGATGGGAGGTTTCTTCCCTCTGGTCATCTGAACTATAGTTTGTTTTTTCTGGAGACAGATTTCTCCATAGGGAACGAAAATTGGTGACTTTGCAACCAGGCATGGTGGCGTATGCCTGTAATCCCAGCACTTGGGAGGCTGAGGCAGGAAGATCGTGAGTTCAAAGCCAGCCTCAGCAACTTAGCCAGGCCCTAAGCAACTCAGTGAGACCCTGTTTCTAAATAAAATACAAAATAGGGCTGGGGATGTGGCTCAGTGGTGGGGTGCCCCTAGGTTTAATCCCCAGTACCCCCCCCCAAAATTGGTGACTTTGCAATAAATAATAATAATAATATGGAAGTGCCCCCTATCTCTTTGATGAACAGGATTCTGGTTCGCCTCCCTTGCCTTTGGGTTCCACAGTGTAGTCTCTTCACAGTTTCTTATAAATCCTGCAATCCTGCAAGGTTGTTTCCATGCACTGTCATTTCGTTTTGTTTTGGGGGGGGTTTGGGGTTGTGGGGGGAACAGCACCTAATGGAAGTTTCTCCATTCATTTCCTGCCCCACTGAAATGAAAGAGGAAAAATCCAAACCATCAAATATCCTATATCTTGCCCTAGTCTCTTTTCTAATTTGGAATCTCAAGAAAGAAGAAATGATAATGTGTTAGGCAAGGCAAAAAATGTTGTTTATTAGATGCAGGTCAGAGGTCAGTGGTGACTGTTGAGACCGCTCTTGGTGGTGTGCTGGCTCTGGGATGTGGCTGTGAATGAAGTCCTTGGGCCCATCAATGCTCATATGATGGGGGAATTCAGACATCGTCCAGTACAGCCACCACAGATCACCAGACCAACCTGAAAGACTGAGACAATTAGGAAATAAGTTTCAGGAAAAGAGCAAACTATAAACCAGGTCAAGCTTCTAGGCACAAGTCCAGTTTTTAATCTTTTACAGCTAGAAGTTTCCTTTTCAAGGCACCCACAAATGTTCGTTGAAGGAATAAGTAGGTAATGGAGATGGTATTTTGCAATAAATAAATAAACAAATAAATAATCTTTCTGGCCAAATGGTCTATCATGCATCTATAATTTAAATCAGAAATCACCTTCCAAGTCCCCACCCCTAAGGTGAAGTGTTCATAACCTGTGCTACATACAGTGGAAGGAGGAGGTAGGGGCTGGATATTTATTGAGCATGTACTGCATGCTTTACAAATTCTGTTTCGAAATGATCTTATAGCAGCTCAGAAAGGCATTTTTCACTATCTCCATTTTACAGATGAGAAAATAGAGGCTAAAGCTGGTTAGATCGCGTATGAAAGATTAGGCAGAATGAACAAGAGAGGTACTACAAACATTCAGATCTGATTTGTCTCAGTTCAAAGTCCTTCTGCTTCTAGAATGTCATGACTTTTCAAACCTGTTCCAGCAGGACAAGAATGGCAGAGTATAACCTTGACTGGAATGTTCTGCTGCTAAAATCAAATAAAGATTTATAATGACTGCCTTTTGCCAGTTTGCACAAAAGAATTAATTCAGAGAATTCTCTTAATTTTATGTTGTCTCCTATTATTTTCCTAAACTTTGATGACTGCTGCCTCTTATCTGCTGGTGACATCAGTGATCCAAAAAGGAATGAAAAATTGGGAAAAGGTAGTTAACAACCATTCAAGCTCCCTTCAGTAGATTTTCTTATATTGTAGAATGAATGTTTCCAATTTTGACTTCGTATTGAATTTGCATTCCAAGAACCTCAGGGGCTCATGGGGAAATTATATATGAAGTTCGTTTAAAATGTGTTTGGACCGGATGTCCTGAGGAGGGCCGTCCACCCGAGGGAGAACATCAGGATGAACCCAGCTCCAAATCAGCACGGACACACCAGGGCTGAGGACGTTAATTTCCTATTCAGAGGTGGCTGGTCATGTCCTCTCCATACCTTCAGCAAGTCTCTTGCCTATCCTGGTTTGTATCAGGGACAGAAACAATCCTGGGTGATTCAAAACATCAGGGATTTCCCACGGCAGGCACCTCCCTTTCATTAAATAAGGAGGGAAACTAGGCCACTGCCTGAGAGCTATAGAACAGCACTTTTGTGCTGCGAACAACCAGGTAAAAGCCAGGTTCCACTGGGAGTCAACCTCCCAGGACAATAAGAAAACAAAGAGACAGGGAGTTGTGAAAACAACCAGATTTGAAGCTCTGCGACCCTGTTGAGAGGCCCATTTCTTCCTTCCTGGAGCCATTTATTCAGTTACCTTTTATTTACTTCTCTGCCTTTTATATAGCCAGGATCTGTGTGGTGCAGTACTTTGCAAGGCCCTGCATGAACAGAGCACTAAGATCATTGCCACCAGCAGCTCCCGGACTGATGGGAGACAGGAGTGGCAAATAGAATTTGTAGATACTGTGCTCCACACATTCTGCTGGATATGTAGAGGATGCTCAGTGGGAGCCACAGAGGAGTGTGGGCCTCTGGGAAGAGGGGCGATCATGTCCCCACATTGTCATGATGCCTCAGAGAATCTCCAGGCTGAAACATACCTAGGTTGCACTTCATCCAAATTAAAAGTTTTCGTTCATCAAAGGACACTGTCAGTATAATAAAAAGGCAAGCCATGGAAAATATTTGCCAAGCATATACCCAAGGATATCAGAATGTATGAAAAACCCCTACCACTCAATAGTAACAGCAAAGACATCCATATTTAAAAATGGACAGAGGTCTTGCATAGATATCTCTCTAAAGAAGATGTTCAAATGGCCAACGAGAATATGAAAAGGCACTCAGCATCATTAATCATTAAGAGAACACCAAGCAAAACCTCAATGAGATACCACTTCACACCCCTTAGGATTGCCACCATAACAAAAAAAAAAATCCTGAAAATAAGAAGTGTTGACAAGGATGCAGAGAAATGCAACCCTTGTGCATTGCTGGTAGTAATATAAAATGGTGCGGCTGCTATGGAAATAGTACGGTAGTTCTCCCAAAAATTAAACACAAAATTATCATGTCATCCAATGGTTCCACTGTGGGCGTAGTATACCCCAAGGAATGGAGAGTGAGAACATCACTGAACAGACTCTGCCCATCTGTATTTCATGGCAGCATCATGCACAGTAGTCAAAAGGTGGAAACAGCCCAACAAGATTCAGGAAACTCATTCAGCCCTGTGTGTCCTTGGGCTCCATATCCATTCAACAAATCACAGGTTGAACATGTTTAAAAAAATTGCATCAACATTGAACATATGTAGATATTTTTTCTTGTCATTATTTGCCAAACAATACAGAATAACCAATTATTTACATAACCATTACATTGTGTTAGATATTATAAGTCATCTAGAGATGATTTATCATATACAAGAGAATGTGTGCAAGTGACATGCCAATACTATATATTTTATATAAGGGATTTAAGCATCTTTGAATTTTGGTATCAAGGAGTGGGGGTTGTCCTGAAATCAAACCTCCATGTATACTGAGGGATAACTATACACACAACAGGATACTATTCAATTTTTAAAAGAATGGAAATTTTGACACATGATATGCGTCATTCAACTTTTGGTCACTGTGACAAAATACCTGAGGAAATCAACTCACAAGGAGGAAATGTTTATTTTTGCTCACAGTTTCATGGGTTTCAGTCCATGGTCACTCAGCTCTGTTGCTTCGGGGCCTGTCGTGAGGCGGAATATCATGACAAGGAATCCATGGTGGAGCAAAAACCGTTCACCTCATAGCAACTGGGAAGCAAAGAGAGAAAAACGAAGGGACGCAGCTCCTGATACCCCTTCCAAGGGCACACTGCCAATGACCTGACTTACTTCCGTTAGGCCCCGTCTCCTTAAAGTTCCACCACTTCAGAGTACCGCAGGCTGGCAACCAAGCCTTCGACACAAGGACTTTGGGGTGTATTTGCGATCCTAACCACAACATTCTGACCCTGGTCTCGAAAGGTTCATGTTCACCACTCAATGCAAAATTCATTCAGTTTCTCTCCAACTACTGCCAAAGTCTTAATGGTTCCTGCATTGCTGAAAAATCCAAGTCCAAAGTCTCCCCGGAAACTCAAGCCAAACTCAACTGTGAGCCGCTATAAAAACCTAAAAACAAATTATATACTTCCAGGGTACAGCCATGGGAGAGAGTAAAACATTTCCATTCCAAAAGGGTGGGACAGGGTAAGGGCAAAACCCAACAGGGAAACCATTAAATGCTCTAGCTCCATGCCTGGCATCTGGGATGCATGGTGGCACGATGTGAGCTTCAGGGGGCAGCCCCACCCTCTGGCTCTGCTGACCACAGTTCGCATGGCCTCTCCCTTGCTGCTGCCTTTCCTTGGCAGATGTTCCACCTTTCAGACACCTCTAATTTCCAGGGGTCTCCACTGCAGCTTTAGATTCACTCTCAGTTTTATGCCTTGCCCTCCAAGACTTGGACCCTGGTACATACTGACTTCCCAGGCCTTCCTTTGAAGTCTTGTTGGGAGGCTCCGTGACTTGACCTCACAACTGCATTCTGCATGTCTGCAAAACCAGTACCTCGTGGACAATGCCAAGGTCTGCTACTGACTCAGACAGTAGCCTGGCTACATGGACAACCTTTGCTTGTCTCTGTTGCTTTTTGGCCCTTGGCAAGGGAAAACCACGTGGGGGTGGGCAGTAGGTAGCAGAGGAAACTGCTTACCACGTGGAGGCCCAGAAAACAAAAGAGAGGAAAGGATTGGAGTTCCATTATCCCCTTCGAGGCATAACCCCAGAGACCTCTAGTCCTTCTGCTAAGCGTCCCCTCCTAAAGCTTCCACCACCTCCCAGTAGTGTCACAGACTGGGGACTAAGCATTTAGCACATGGTTTTTGGGAAACATTTAAGATTACAACTGTAAAATAATAAAACGTGGATGACCCTTGAGGACTTTAGTAAAATAAGCCAGTCACTAATGGAAAAATTAGTCTGTGATGTCACTTACATGAGAAATCAAGAGTAATGAAACTGATAAAGACAGAAAACAGAGTGTCGTTCCAGGGGAGGGTGGCAGGAGGAAAGGGAGTCTGCGACGTATTTAATGCCCTTGAACTTTGGACTTGAAGTTGGTTAGCATGGCAAGTTTGATGTTATGTGAATTTTATCAAACAGAACTTCTAGGTCAGAGGCAGTACCCTCAGTTACTATGTGCTTTCCTACAATAACCAATACAGCACTCTTCCCATTCAACCAAAGGCAAACAAACACCATGTAGGAAAACAGTAGTCACTGAGCTTTACCAATTGAAGAATGCTTTAATGTTGATTGAACACCTCCTGCATGACCAGTGCTTTTCTAGGCAGTGGGGTTAGAGTGGAGATTGTGAACAGAAACTAGGAGAAATCTACACACCTCTGATTTCTTCATGGAGTTTTTATGCGAGAGGAAGCCAAAACCAATTTCTTTCTCTACACACACACTATAAAATGTATGGTTGGAATACAGTTACCCATGACCTATACATCAAGGTCCCTTTATTTCTTATGGACCAACCTGAAATCTAAGCTTGTACCAGTCAGAGGCCTGGCAGGAAATGCATTACACACTCACATCAGTAATTTGAGGAGGGACACCATCAGCACAAGGATACCCTATGGTTAGCCCAAAGCCATCCCATAATCATCACAAGGGTTTTCCATAGGCAGCCCAAGGTATTCCAGGTTCTTCCAGGACTATCCCACCACAGTAAGCTAAGCTCACAGCTGTACTATAGTTGGTTCAGACTATCCCACAGTCACCAAGACTACACCACAAGGAACACATACCCAATCTCACTGTCCTCTCTTCTCTGATCCCTTAGTGCCAAAAGCTAAGCAGATGCCAGGGTTCCAGAGACCATATAACTTAGCAGGGTAGAAAACAGCAAAAGGGTGGGGGTGGGAGGTGGACAGAGGAGGCGTAGAGACCCAGAAAGGCAAGTAAAAATGTTCTGCACCGTGAAGAAGCATCAAGAGGGTAACCTTCCTGGGCCTTCAGCTCCAGAAGCTAACTCGAGTCCAGGAAGACTCCTAGGAAGGAGTCATGTTAATCCAAGAAGAATCAGAATTTCCCCAGTTCATTCCTGGGAATCACACTCAGCTCTCTCCTAGTCTGAGATTTGATGAAGATACCTAGACAATTTTACTGTCAATCTGAGTGGGTGGGGCTAGATTGTTTCAAGTACCCTGAACCAAAGCTTGGCCTAACCCAAAGCCCATACCACATCAAGACTGGATTATTGTTGAGCAAATATCCACTTCCCACCTACATGCACCATGGGTGGGGCCTTGAGAAGATATATCCTGGGTAAATAGGACCTTCAACATAGAGCCCAAATGAATATAGGTGAGTCAAATCTAAATCCCCACTTGATCTGAACCATGCCCTACAGACTCATAGCCTAAATAAAAATCGCACATAGAAATCTGTCCTGGATCAGCTGAGCCATAGTGGACCTGCAGACCCATGAGCATATGAATAAATGTTTGCACTTGTAAGCCCCTTGGGGATTTTTTGTTATGTGGAATAACTGGGGCAGTCACTGACTGATATTAATAATATGGCAAAAAAAATCTTGGGAGTTTTCTTCTTTATTATTTTTACTTGACACTTAATAATTGTGCATATTTATAAGGTACAGGGTATTACTCAAAATCCATGTACAATGCATAATGATAAAATCAGTTATTAGCATTTCTATGTGATGGGAACCTTCACACTCTTGTTTTCTAGTTATTTTGGGCTATACAATAGATTGCACACTATAGTCACCCAATTGTGTTGTAGAATTCTGGAACTCATCCTAAATTGTATTTTGGTACCCCATGTCCAACCTCTCTGTGCACCCTAACTCGTTCCCTTCCTGAACTCTAGGGACTACTATTCTACTCTATCATTCAGTGAGACCATTTTCAGCTTCCACCTATGAACAGGTGATATTTGTCTTTCTTCACCTGGTTTATTTCAACATAATGCCTTCTAGTTCCATCCATGTCTCAAATGACAGGATGCCATTCTTAAAATCTGACTGATGTTACATTGTGTATATATAACACATTTTCTGTATCCATTCATCTATCATTGAACAACATTTCCAGTTGGTTCTACATGTTGGCTATTGTGAATGGTGCTACTGTAAACTCAGGGCAGCAGTATCTCTCTCATATACTGATTTCATCTCCTTTGTCTGCCAAGAGTTCTCTTGATCCAGCAAACACTGCAGCCAATCCAGCATCTCAGGCCCACCTTAAGCCTTAGAACCCCATTCTCTCCTGTCTTTTCTCTGCTGGGATTGCAGCAGCAGGCTAACTTTATAGGGACATTGGATTCTGTAGTTGTGATAGGCTTTTATTGTTCAGAGACTCATTAAATAATCTCACTTCTTCTTCCCATCTCACTGATGAGGGAACTGAGGCCCAAAGATATTGGGTGATTTGCCCTCATCACACTATTGGTAAACTGAAGAGTAAGCCTGACTGGTCACCAGCTCTATGGCACTGTGCTGCAATCTCCTGTTCCACTCCACCCCAGCCACCTCGGGTACCTGAGATGTGAACCAGTTGTTTATGGTTGAGTGATGGTGGATTATGTCAGTTGAAACAAGCAAAAGCTATTGACTAGAGGTAACACCTAAAAACTTAGACTGTATCTTAAATTTAAATTTAAGATAAATAATTTCTTAGCATACATCTCATGCAATAATTAGGGCGTACCCACACTAAACAATTCTTCAGTGTTTATTGGCTATCCAGCATCCCATGGTATGGATGTACCACCATTTGCTTAAACATTCACCTGCTGTAAAATGTTTTTATTGTTTCCAGTTTGGGCTTATTAACAAAGCCACTACAAACAATAGAATACATTTTTTTATTTGGATGTAAATTTTTATTACCCTGGGATAAATGCCAAATGTGAGGTTGCTGTGTGGGTGGTGTGGTTAAATGTATGCTTAGTTTGTTTGTGTGTGTGTGTGTGTGTGTGTGTGTGTGTGTTTCTTCTTTTTGAAGAAACTGGCAAATGGTTTTTCAGAATGGCTATAGTATTTTGCATTTATCCCAGCAATATATGAGATGCAGAATCTTCACATCCCTGACAGTATTTGGCATTACAGGGATGAAAAGAAATTTCCCTTCTACTCTGTGAAGTTTACTGGAGGAAAATGACCAACATTAAATAGGAGGAAAAAAAAATCTACAAATTAATTAACGTGCCAAAGGGGAAAAATCACAGCCCAGGGGAAATTCACAGAAATTGTGAGTAAACCACTATGCAAAATTGCTCAGAAACTTATCTAACCCATTTCTACAGGTGAGGGGGAAATGTGGAATGTAGGCAATTTTAAGCATCTCTAGGAGGAAGGGAGGTGGTAAGATGTAGGTAGCCCATTTTCTAGTTAGATTATTTGTTTTTCTTACTATTGACTTGTGAGAGCTCTTTATATGATCTACATACGAATCCTTTGTCAGATATACGGAGATATGTGGATTGCAAATATTTTCTCCCAGTTTATACCTCCTCTGGTCATTCTTTTGATACAGTCTTTGATGAAGTCCAATGTATCAATTTTTTCTTCTTCTATGGATTGTGCTTTCACATCTAAGAACTTTCACCAAGCCCTCTTATGTTTTCTTCTACAAGTTTTATAGTCTTACATTTTACATTGAAATCAATCTGTGATTCATATTGAAATAGACCCCCTTTGAAATTAAAACCTCCAAATTGGTTTAACTTATGATTTTCTCATACTAAGGACAGACACCTGGGAAATGAACACTGACATCTCTGTCTACCATAGCCGAGCAAAATCTACATATGTATACTGCCTGGCTTTGGTTTCTGCACCTTGTAACCACCTCTGTGGACCAAAGGAGAAGCATTGACCAAATTACATCAAATTCCTTTTTCCATTGTTTGCTTGTTTCTTGTGCAGGTGCATGGCAGAATCCAGTCAGCTGGGATCCAGGCAATCTCCCTGGCTGGGTTACAGTAACAATATGATCTTAATTTTTGTATAAGGTGGGAGGTTATGTCAAGATTTTCTTTTTTCTTTCTTTTTTCTTTTTTGTCTGGGGGATGTCCAATTGCTCCAGCACCATTACATTGAATTGCATTGAATTACTTTGGAACTTTATTAATAATCATTTGTCATACTCTATTTTGGGTTCTGTGCTCTGCTACACTGTTCTAAGTGTCAAGCCCTCTATCAAAACCATGTAGGCTTTCATAGTATAGTTTCACAGCAAATCTTGAAAGTTAGTACACAAATTCACTGAACATGTTCCTGGCATTTTGATAGGAATTGCATTAATCATGGACATCAATTTGGAGAGAACTGACATCTTTTCTATGCTGAGTATTCTGGTCCATAAAAATAGTGTATTTTACTTAAATCTTAATCTTAGTGTATTGTACTTAAATCTTTAAAAATGTCTTTTATCAGTGTTTCACAATTTTCAAGTTCTCTGTATTTTATACACCTTTTTTTTTCAATTTATGCCTAGGCCTGGGAATGTAGCTCAGTAGCAGAGTGCTTGCCTAGCAAGCTCTAAGCCCTGAGTTCAATACCAGTTCTACCAAGAAAAAAAAATTACACTTAAGTACTTTGATGTTTTTGAGTGAATATAAATGACTTTGTGTGTTTAATTTCAATTTCCAGGTATTGATTGCTAGTGTATCAAAGTAGACTTTTTGTTAATTAATCTTGAATCCTATTGTGTCCCTTATTAGTTCTAGGAGAATATTTGAAGATTCTTTGGGAATTCGTACATAGATGAATATGTCATCTGCAGAGAAGAACAATTTTATTTCTTCCTTTATGACTTGGTTGCCTTATATTTTCCTTTCTTGTCTTATTGCACTGGCTAGAACTCTACTGTACAGGAGTGGTGAGCGCCAACGTCCTTGTTCCTGATCTTTGGGAGAAAACATTGTCTTTAAACATTAAGTATGATGTCAGTTCCGGGACTTTTGTGGATGTCTTTGTCAAGTTGAGGAAAATCTCCTGTTTCTTATTTTCTTCATGTTTTAATTGTGAATGGGTGCTGGATTTTATCAAATGCTTTCTCTGTATCAATTGACAGGCTCTTGTGATCATTCCTCTTTAGCATGCTAATATGGTGAATGACACTGAATGATTTTCATATTTTGAAGCAACTTTGCAGATCTGGAATAAATCCTAGTTAGTTGTGATACATGTATAATACCTTTTATAAATTGCTGAATTTTATCCTAGAATATTTTATAAAGGAATATGTACCTATATTCACTTTTCCTTTTTTGTATTGTTTATGTCTAGTTTTTATATCATTGTAATAATGGCTTTATAAAAAGAATTTGGAAGAGTTTCTTCCTCTATTTTCTGGAAGTCATTGAGTAGAATGAGTTTCCATTCTTCTTTAATCTTTTGGTAGAATTTTACAGTGAAAGCATCTTGGCTGGAGATCTGATTTTAAAGAAATTTTAAATTAGAAATTCAATTTCTTTAATAACTTTGGTGTCATTCAAAGTATCGATTTCATCCTGGGGCAGCTGTGGTAGCTTGTGCTTTTCGGGGAATTGATCCATTACATCTAAGTTGTCAGACTTGTATGTGTAGGGTTGCTGCTTGCATTCTCTTGTTATTCATGCGCTGTCTGCAAGATCTACAGTGATATTCTGTCTCCTTCCTGGTATTGGCACTTCTGTCCTCTCTTTGTTGATCTTGCTAGAAGTTTGTCAGTTTTTAAAAATCTTCTTGAAGAATCATATATTTGTTGTATTGATTTTCTCTATTTTTCTACTTCTTACTTCACAAATTTCTGGTTATATATTTATCATTTTCTTCCTTCTACTTGCTTTGGGTTTATTTTGCTCTTCTTTTTCTTTAGATTCTTGAGGTGGAGGCTTTGATTATTCATTTGAGTCATCTCCAAGCTTCCTAATGTAAGAATTGAATGCCATAAATTTTCTTCTCAGCAATGATTTAGCTGTGCCCTACAAAATTTGATATGTTGCATGTTATTTTGATTTGGCATATTTTTTACTTTCAATCAACCTATATCAGTACATGTGAAATGAATTTCTTATAGGCAGCATATGCAGGTGTACCATGTTTTAAAATCTACTCCGGCAAACTGCCATTTATTTGTTGTATTTAGACCATTTACATTTAATGTAATTACTGACAGGCCTGAAACCTGTCATTTGTTTTTGTTTGTTTGTTTCTGTTTGTTTTTTTCTGTTGTTTGTTTCTTGGTTCCACTGTGTTCTTTTTCCCTTACAGCCCTTTACCTTCTCCTATTTATGTTAAATATTTCTTCTGCATACTTTAAGAACCACGTTAGATCATGTTATCATTTTTGTTTCCACCATCAAACATAATTTTGAAAACTCACACATAAAAGTTAAGTCCCTCCTCTCTCCCTACATTTTTGTGCCTTCTTCTGTCATGTTGTTCTCTGATTTTTTAAGAGCCCAGCTTCTTATTGAACATGTTCCAAAAGAGGTTTGATTTTTTAAAAAAGTCCATGTCACTATCAGACTTCTCAGATTCTCCTTTCTTTGTTTCCACTTTCTTCTCAGCAGGAACAGCAGTGGTGGTCGGGGGAGACCTCCTGCTGGAGCAGGCCCACTGGCCCCTACATTGCAGACTGGGCTCCTGATGTTGACATTGGCCAGGGGTTTTGCACACTGGCCAGGCCAGAAAGGTTCAACATTTGCACCAGTTGCTTTACTGAAGGCATTGGTCTTATCTTTAGGCAGAGTAGATGCAGGTGACCTCAGACACAGATGCTGTGTCTTGGAACCCTGGTGGCAATTTAGGAGAGAAGAATCTTTCTTTTTATATTTCTGTTCTTTTACAAAAATGCCTTTCGTCACTTTAGGGTAGTTATATATTCTATTATTTTATGTAGATTTACAATGTTTTTGACTTTTCCTTTGTCTGAGGATGCTTTAATTTCTTTCATTGCTGAGATATTTTCGCTGGATATAAAATTCTTGGTTGCCAGTTCTTTACTTTCAAGAGTTAAAAAAAATATTGTGCTACATTCTTCTGGATTCATGGTTTCTGATGAGAAATTTGCTTTCATTCAAGTTGTTTTTCTCTGATAAGTACAGCATTATTTTCCTCTGCCTGCTTTCAGAATTTGGTTTTTGGATGTTTAACCATGATATGTCTTTTCATTTATTTTTATGGATATATTTTGTTCAGGGTTTACTCAGTTTCTCCATACAGTTTCTTATATCTTTCATCAAATGTGGTCAAGTTTCAGTCACTTTTTCTCTGAGTGCATTTTCAATCTTGTCTCCTTAATTCTCTTCTTCTAGGACTCCTGTGACATGAAGGATTCTGGTTTGGATTTGAGGTGGCCCTCAAAAGCTCATGTGTAAGACAATGCAGGAATGTTCAGAGGTGAAATGATTAGATTATGATAGCTACAACCTAGTCAGTGTATTAATCATGTGATGGATTAATAATTTGAATGGATTAATGGTTGGTAACTGCAGGTAGGTAGGGCATGGCTGGAGGAAGTGGGTCCTTCAAGGGGATGTGCCCTTGGGGGTCACATTATCCCTGCTCTTTGCACTCAAGCTCTTTCCTGGCTGTCTTCTGGTCAGCTTTCCTTCCCCACACATTCCGCCATGACATTCTCCCTCACCACAGGTCCCGAGTTACGGTGTCATCCTAGCATGGACTGAACCTCTAAAAACATGAGCCAAAATAAGATTTTCCTCTTCTAGGTTGCTCTTGTTGAGTATATTGGTCGCAGTATAGCTGCCCAACCCATGTAATTCGATCTTTTCTTGTAGATCCCCAAGCCCCTGAGCTTCATTTCTTTTATTCCCAATCTATTTTCTGTTATTCTAATTGGGTAGATTCTATTTCTTTATTTTCAAGTTAACTGAGTCTGTGCTCTCAGATCTCCTTCATTCTGATGCTAGTGTCATCCATCAAAATCTTTGTTTTATTTATCATATTTTGCAGTTCTATTTAGTGGTCTTCTGTGTTTCAGTGAGAGTTTCTATTTTTCCTTACTTTGTCTATGCTTGCTATTGCTCAGAGCATTTTTATAATAGGTGCTTTAAAATCCTTGTCTGATAATTACTACATGCTTATCATTTTGGTATTAGCCTCTGTTACTTGATTTTTTTTCATTCAAGTTGAGGTCCTCCCGATGCTTTGTATGATGAGTGGTTTCCATGAAAGCCTAGACTTTGGAATTTTATATTGTTTTGTGGAAGCAGTCATCATGCATACTGTCAACTCCCCTCCAGATGGCCAAGAGCTGCCTTGAGCCTGGAACATTTTCCTGCATGGAAGCCAGGTTCTAAGGAGACATTGGGCTGGATATTCTGTTATTAAGAGAAAAACTTGCCCTGTCCAGGTTAGCCAGTGAACTTCCTTGTACTGATTAGGTGTGTGCATTTTATGGCAACTCGCAATCTCCAGAGCATGTATGTCTTCCTTCCATGGGGAGAGAACAGGTCTTTGCAGCTCATGGAGGGGTATGTGCAGTGTGATGTCCTATGTCAGCGATTTGCCCTAAGAGATTGGCACATACTACAGATACTGATCTTGCTGCTTCTCTTCTCCTTGCATTGTTCCAACAAGTGCCTTGTATGTCGATTCCACCTTGTTAACTGCACCTGTAGACAATGCAATCAGTCATGGTCTTCAAGCATCTGCTTTTGGTAGTTGGCATTGCTATGCTCTTTCCATGTAGAGGAAATCCTGCTTGGGATTGGTAGTTAGGTCTTCTTCCTTAATATTCTGTAAGACTCTGACTGCTTTTGCTTGGATGCCATTTGAGTGTGTAGCCCAAGACTGCATGTATTGAAAGTTAATTCCCACTGCGAGGTATTAAGAAGGTGAAACTTAATCTGACTTTGCATCTGGGAAGTGATTAGGAGTAGATGAGGTCATCAGAATAGAGTCCTTGGATTGTCTTTATTTTAAAAGGGAGAGAAGCAGAGGATATATACCCATACACAAGCTCTCTGCCCTTACCATGTGATGCCTTGAAACATCCTGGGGCTCTGCCAACAAGGAAAACATCACCAGATGCAGGCCTTTGACCTTAAACTAGAACTGGGAAACAAAATAAACTTCTTTTCTTTATAAAGTAGCTTGCCCCCAGGTATTGCATTATAGTAACCAAAAAACCCAGAATAATACACTGGGATTTAAGAGACAAAATAAAACCCAA
Organism: Glaucomys volans; assembly: GCA_020662805.1. Lineage (NCBI taxonomy): Eukaryota > Metazoa > Chordata > Mammalia > Rodentia > Sciuridae > Glaucomys > Glaucomys volans. The sequence continues at coordinate 242,175 of JAJEJO010004460.1, forward strand.
GTAACTTGCCACCATGTCAATCTTCAAGTCCAGAGATCCAGTTGGTCTCCCTTCTCTCTCTACTTTTTGTAGTCTTCTTATGTTTCTTTTACATATAATGTTCAAGATTTTTAGTTTTACTTAACAGAAAGGGTAAAGACAATCACTTCTATTCCAACTTTCTGGAAGCAGAAATCCATTTTTTTAATTTAACCATATTTCTCCTTGCTTCAGGTTTGCACCTACCTCCATTCTCAGTACTGGAACAATATGAGAAGATTTCACCACCTGAACATTCTCTGAGTTGAAAGTAGTCCCTTTTCTAGTTTCTAAGCCCTAACCCTGTTGAGAAACTCGCTGTCTCTTGCTTGAATTATGTAAATGCCTTCCTTACTAGTCTCTACATTGATATCTTTTTCCTCTAGTCTCTCCTGATTACTAATTGCAGCCAGGCTTATTTACTTAGGCACAAATCTTACTCTTTTCTGCTGAATCTTTGAACAGTTCATCATTGGCTACTTGATTAAACTCAAACTCCTTAGCTCAGTGTTCAAAGCCATCAATGTCATGGTTCAGCTTCCCATGACAGCCTTATCTTCCCCTCTCTCACACAGAACTTGAGTCTACAGCCCAAATGGCCCACTTCCAGGTGCTAGACACAGGCTGTGATTTTGACCCTCGACCTCCACCCTCGCTTTCTTCTGCTTTCAATGCCCTCCTTGCCTTCTTGAGTCAGGACTCTCTGTCTTGAGAAAATCTTCCCAAATTACCCAACTCAGGCTGATGCCTTTCCCTTATCAACAACTAAGATATTTCCTTGCTTTTTTCTTTAAACTTATTTTCAATCCCTCTCCTAGTTATAAGACAGAAAATATGGTCCTTGTGGGCTCTATCCTCTTGCATAGAATCAGGGCTTCCTGGCTCTGTGGTCGAGAAAGGAGCACAGATCCATCAGTGGCCAGCGAGGCTGGGCTGACTGGCTGGGAGTGGGAAGTATGAGGGGGAAACTCTGCTTGCTTCTGAAAGGTGCATCAGTTCTGGGAGAGTTTGTTCTGCCCTGTGCTTCTCTGACGGTCTGGGGAGGGAGGCTGTAGGGGTAAGTCCACCATGTGTGTCTTGGAAGTCATTTTGGAGAGCACCTCTCCAGAGCAGAGATCCTTTGCCAATATTAGACCTATCCGCCTTGCCTATATGACACTTTGTGACTGCGGGTGCTCTCTCTGTCAGGGGTGGGTGGCAGCATCCAGAATGACAAAAGAGGAGCTGCTTGGGTTGAAGTCTTAGCTCTGCCTCTTACTTGCTTTATAAACACCACACAAATCATTCAAGTCCTATGAAGTTGAGATTCCTCCTCTGTAAAATGGGGCTAAAGATAGCACCTGCAGAGAATCACCTAAAACGCTTACAACAGCTCATGGTCCTCGATAAACGTTAGCAGTGGCCATTTGCGATGTTTCCCACCAAAGTGTCCAAACAGTGGAGTGACCCAGGAGCCTCTGGAGGAGTGCCCCAAATGAATCTCCAATTTGCTTGAAATTTCTTTCTAGTTTTCTGTTCCATGTTACATATTTATGCAAGTTTGCATTCTACTCCATGATAAAGCTCACATTTTTACGTGGCTAATATTTCTTCTGCAAAAAGATATTTTTAAAATGAATGTTCTAGAAAGATACCTCATCATTGTACTGGCTCAGGGTGAAGCCAAATTTATACAATTTGGGGGGCACGGTTTGGAAATCCTTGAGCCAAAAACGTAGAGAACTAGCCCCAAGAAAGCACCAGAATGGACGGGTGCCACCGATGAGCTCTCTGCGGGGTGAGTGCAGCCCCTGCTCTCATGCTCTGAAAATTAAGGCTTATACTCTTGGTCCATCTGGTTCATTCAGGAGTTGCTGGTCTCTTGTGAGATGTGTGGAATATCAGCAATGTTAGCATGGGAAGAAAAATCTTGGCTTGGGTTTCCAGGGCTATGATCATCAATAAAATAGGGCAAAAGAGAACTATAATCTAATGTACTATATTACTGTAATTAGAGCCTCATGCATGGAACTCTCTCCCGCCTTCCCTCCAAAATAATGAAACAGTTTAACATAAATAGTAGTGACTTTAGTCTCCATCATGCGGTGTTCGGTGATTGGGTAATTATGGTAACGGCACACAGCTAATGGATGTTGAGTTCAGAATGTAAGAGAAAGGAGACGGGGAAGAGCACAGGAAGGAATGGAACTGTGGAGTCACAGCATTGCAGAGCAGGAAGGAACCTCAGAAGTCACGTTCCCTAAACTCCTGTTTCACAAAAGAGGAAAGCAAGACCCAAAAAGATTAAGTGACCTGCAGACATTAGATGTGCAGGCAGACATAGAGTTAGAACCAACACCCAGCTTCCTCTCTCCTGTCCAGGGTTCTTTTCAACCCTCCATATTAACTCTTGTAAACTGCACAAGGCAGAACTTTCTAGAAAGTTTTCTGCATGTCAAGTTGACTTTGTTAGTCAAACCTGCTGAGGTGGAGACTGATTTTTCTGTGCGCTCAAGTGTCCCACAGACTTTCATTGCATGTCCTTGCATTTGAACATCACAGTAAAATGTTTGAAACTTGTTAAGTGCACAAATGAAGATTTGTTTAACTCCCCATTGATAAGGTGAATTATTTGAACTTTGATCCATTTTAATTTCAGGTTCTGTCATAAATTATATTGCAAACATCACATCAGTAATAAACTTTCTCATACCAATGCTTACATTTTTTGGTTCTGAGCTACATGTAAGAAACTCAGGCAGCATCAACAGCTTTTGCATTGAAGACACATAGGTTTCCTTGAGGAAATGAGGCAAAAGTTCTCATGGTACAATTGGGAACCATTCGCCAATCAGGACTCACATAACCTGTGGCTCAGATTAACAGAAATGTACACCATTGTCCCCCAGTGTGTTGGACATAAACACAATCACAGCCAAAGTCAACCAGTGCCCTTTCCCTTCTCTTCTCCTTCCTGAAGAAAGGGAGAGGCTAAAGTCACTGGAGGCAGGAGTGTGATATGATCTCTCCACTAATCCCTTCTGAACGTCATATGTTCCTCAATTCCAGAAAGAGAGTCAGGGTTCTCCCTCCTTCCAATAATTGCCCCCCCCAAAAAAAAATGCTCCCTGCCACCACTAGGATCTCATTCCAGCTTGAATGGTGTGCCCGTGGCGCATTCTAGTCTGCTTGTGATTAGAACATGCACCGTTCTGGAAAGAGCAATGAGGATGTGCAAAGTCAGTCACCCAACCAAGTGGCTCCTTGGCAGGAAGCAGAAATGCAGACGGAAGCATCCTTTCAAGAAATACGCTTCACGCCTGTGCATCCAAAGAGAGAAGCAGACGTCACCACGCAGCCAATTGCACATCAAAGACAATGTTCTTTCTTGTCCCCAATTTGGGCTCTCCTCTGCCTCTGGAATGCAAAGCTCTTGCTTAACAGAGTCATTCAATTTTGAGTTGGTGAGGAACACAAGCACCAGATGTGGAACTGAGATCAGAGATAGAAGCATGGAAAGACCCTTTGTGAATGCCCTCTGCTTTCTTGTTGGGGCCCTCAGTGCAGGGGGCTCATGCCTGGTATCCTACTGTGTAATCAGTGGTCCTGCCAGCTTGGTATTCCATGGCCTTATGCATCTCTAGAGCAAGTCCCCATCATGGAATGCTTTCATAGACAAAATTTTATGTGAATGTCCCCATGGACCTACTGCCCAATGGTAGGGCAGGTTCCATTATCTTCACCACCTCATGAGGAGATGGAAGCCCAGGGAAGCTGAGCACACAGATGACTGATAGACTGAAAAGACTTGGCCTGTGATCCTGAATTTACTGAGGGTCTGCTTTGTCTAGACAATGACAGAACCGTACATATCCTCATCTGCAAATTGGGGCTAGGCATGATGCTTCCCTCAAAGAATATTGTAAGGATTAAATGGAATAATGAGAACGTCATATGAAATAATGAAATGAAACAAAGAAATGTTTAGTATGGTTCCTAGTATAGGGGAATTCTTGCATTTAAGTGTCAACTGACCCCTGCGATATCCCCGCAAGTCTCTATTATAACCTGCAATTTACAGATAAGGAAAGTGAGGCAGAGGGGAAAATAATCTGGGTCAACCAGGGTATTAAATAAACAGCCTCAGCAAGCTTCCCAGGCAGATCCAAACTCAGTACACTTAAGAATATGATTTTTCTAGAACTTGGGTGTCCTGTTTCCAAGCCTCTGCACTTTCCTTGACCCAGCCACCTAGACGGGAGACAGTCTCTGACAGAAAGCGTTGTGACCTGGTTTGAATGGCAATTGCAAGGAAAGTACAGGAAATTGTCAAATCCCAAACACAATTCCAAGCATCAGGCTTCTTGAAGGCCTCTGTGACATGAGCAAAGAAATTCTTACAAAAATCCCCAGAGCTGAGAAGCAATTTTGACACAGAATTGAGTGTTTGAAGCCAATAAAGAACATGAAAATCAAAAGAGTACTCTCACCAATACTCCTATGATTTCAAAAATCCTGTTTCTTTATTAGCTATTCATCTCAGGGTTTTTTTTTTTTTTTGTAAAAAATTAATTGGACATAAAGAAAAAGGGTTATTAGGACCAAACTTCCTTATTTCTGTATGGCTTCTGGAAGTGTCATAATGTCAACTCCACAAATGCTTGTAAGAAGTATGAATAAATTGATTATAAATGAATGCATCTATTTTCATCCTGTGAAGTAGCTAGAAGTCTGTTTTACTAGGATTTACTATAGACGACACTCCTGAACATGTTCACTATTGCTTTGCTAAAAAGCTTCATGTTTTCACACTTTTGATGCCCCCAATGGAAGGCTGTACCTGGTGAATACAACCCAGAGGTGCTAGCTCAGGCAAAGTTCAAATTTGCTTTGCAAACATGCAAGTCAAGCTTCAGTAGGAAGCTCCCACACTCGAGCCAGAATCAACAGCACTTGGGGTGGGGAGCACACTATCTTTTGGGTATTGTGTGGATTGTGTGCTATTTGCTGTCAACTGGCACTTTTATGATCTCATTTCCATCTATATGATGTTTCTTCAAAAGAATTAGCACATGAACAAGATTCACAGGCTGATTTTTCTGAGATATGATGCATGTTTCACTGAAAGCTTTATTACTGAGATGTTCTCAGGTGAAAAGAAAACTTGAGTTGCCAAAACACCTGAACTGAGTTCTTTGCTCTGTTACTATAACAACATACCGGTGACTGGATGCTTTATGGAGAAAAGAGGTTTGGTTAGCTCACAGTTATGAAGGTTCAAGAGCATGGGGCCAGCATCAGGTTGATTCTGATGAGGGCCTCATGGAGCATAGTATCACAATGGTGTTTATGAGAGGGGAAGATTTTAGGGTAACCCAGGCAGCCAGAGAGAGGGGAGGAGCTGGTTTCATATCCTCCTACTAAGAACCTCCTCTTAAAGGTTCCACCACTTCCTAACATCCCCTAGTGGAGATCAAGCTCTCTTCCTTCCTCATCCATAAAAGTGGCAATAACAGTACCTATTTAAGAGAATCAGCTTGCACAGGCAATGCTGTGACAGCACCGTCATCCATGAAGACACCAGTTGGCCCACGCACTTGCAGGTCAGTGGAAATAGTTTCCTGTGCCTCTGGCTCGTCCTTGGTTTAGGAAGCAAGCTGCTCATGGTACATTCTCAACAGCATTCAACTTCAGATTCCATTCATGCACCTCACTCTTGGATATAGTAAGCTTGAGGTGACCAAAGGTTAGTCGTATTCGTGCCCACTCTCTTCATGATTTTCGCCTTAGAGAATTAACTTTCACCTGTGCCCTAATTTGTCTATTATTTCTCCTTGTATCAAATTTAATTGAACTCTACATTTTCTTGCTTTCATCAATAAATTGCAGGTTTGACATTCTGGTAATCTGTGCTTCTACATATTCTAAGTGGAACAACACTGTATTCATTCAGCCAGAGATCACTGTGTTGACCATTGCAGACAGGAGTAGTCTCTTCCCCAGCAAAGGAAGCTTGCCAATGTCTTGTATGCACATAGAATACCCAGGATACCCCTAAAGCACAGTAAAAGCACCCCCAAACTTACTTCATTTTTTAACCACACATAGCAAGAAGTATTTACATTCCTATGGCACTTGGCAGTTTCAACAACATATTCATGGTCCTTATACTATTTAGCCTTGATCACAAAACTAACAGGAGGGGCTCAGAGATGCTAGAGAATTTGTATAAGATCACATTAGAAATGAGTGGCAGCATCTCTAAAGCCTTTAAATTTTCAGCTCAGCTTAATTCATTTACCTGTACCTACTCAAGAGAAACAATATATTTAATTTTTTTAACTGCCTTTCCCTCTTTAGGCAGAATTCTCCAACACCATTTTTTTATCCACTCTTCCACTGACCAACCTATTTATCCATTCATAAGTGCAATCCGTTATGCACTGATTCATCTACCTACTCATCCATCTGTCCATCCATTCATCCACCCATCCATTCTTTCTCGTGCCCTTCCATACATATATTCACACCTATCTTTTTACATCCTCAATCATATATACATCCATTCACTAATCTATCCATCCTCCATTGATCCATCCATCCACTAGTCCATTCACCTACCCATCCATTAATGCACCCTCCCTCCCACCCGTCCATCCATTCACTTGACATTTGAGGACCTTCTTTGTGTATGTTGCTAGAGAGAATGATGGAACTGCCTGCCAGATTTTATTCTGAAAAATAGCCAAGTTTTCATTTTGAACAAAGACAGCAATAGGAGTAATATCTGTATCAGTTTCTCTTCATTTATCATTGATTTTCTCTGATGATAGCAAAACAAAGCAGTATGCTCTAAGTCTTCCTATCAACTGCAATAAGATACTGGGAGCCAACAACAAAAAGGTTCAGGAAAAGACCTAGTTAATGTCTTTTCCTTCATAAGTATGTCAGAAGTACAATAATTGTGGTTATGTTGTTGGATCACTTGAGATAAAAAGGGCACACTTCCAATTACTTCTCATGAGTAACGAGTTCAAATAATTAGAAATCTATCTCTAATAGAGTCTTGGAACTTTTTGGAAGAGCTAATTTAACTATCTGGGTGTTTTCTCAGGTTGCCATTTAGAGCTGAGATTCCCTAATCTTCATGATTGCTCTCTGTTTTGGTATTGCAGTGCCTCAATTTCAGAGTCAAGGACGGTGAACTAGATCAAAGATCAATGCAGGTGCCCTAAGATATTGAGATCCTGTGTTTCACAGTAGATAAGGAAAAAAAAAAAACTTCAAAAGTCAGAACAGAGTGAAACAAAGTATAAGTCAAGGATCAACTAGCATATAAAATAGAAGAAAAAGAAATCCAAACATGCAAAAGAAAACAAAACATTTGATATTTCTTTTTAAAATATTTTTAGATGTTGATGGACTTTTATTTTATTCATTTATTTATGTCCAGTGCTGAGAATCAAACCCAGTGCCTCACACACACCAGGCAAGCGCTCTACCACTGAGCCACAACCCCAGCTCTGAAATTTCTTAATCAAAAATAAACACTTTAACAATCCTGTTAAAGTTTTTTTTTTTTTTAATTCTCAAACTGGATTCAACTCCTACGAAAATACTTTCACCAAATTTCCCAATCACCAAAGACTTCTTCATCAATTAATGCCGTAGAGCTGTGATTCTCGAACTCAAGAGGTACATCAGAATTTCTTGGAAGGACTATTAGAACACAGATTGCCTGGTCCCACCCTCAGAGTTTCAGATTCAGTAAGCCTGAGGTGGAGCCTAGAAATCTGTATTTCTAACAAGTTCCAGGGTTGATGCTGCTACCCCACGTTGGGAAGCATCACAATAGACCATCTCTAGACCTCAGCTCCTTTGACTGGGACCTCTCCCTGGAGCTTTGAAGCTCAACCTCTCTTGCTTTCCCTATTATCCCTTCTGTTCCTTCTTGTCTCTTAGGTTCCCTGGGCTCTTGTCCTCAGTCGGTGCTTTCACTGAAATCTGAGTGCTCTCATTCACTGAAGTCTTCACTCATCACTTTAACCTGGAGGCTCCCTAGACTATAGCTCTCCCGCTGCGTGCTTCACAATGGCAGGGGTTCCGGTCTTCTTCATGATTGCTTTCCAAAGACAGAGCCTGCCTGGCATGTGGAATGTGCACAACTAATATTTGTTCCAATTTCCTAGTAGATCTTTCTACTCAAGTGTTCCACATGCTCGCTGGTAACCAAAACTAAATGTCTTCATGAAGGGATGGATCAGGGGAAAGGAGAGGAAGCAGGACAATGGGTACCAAAGGGCAGTTAAATAAGAGGAATAAATTCTAGTGTTTGCTAGGACAGTAGGATAACTCTAGTTCATGACAGTCCCTTACATATTTATGAAATGCTAGAAGAGAGGAACTCAAAAGCTCCAAACACACAAAAGATCTAACTATGTTGATATCTAAATATCTAATTATCATGATCATTGTACATTACACTAATTGAATTATCACAATGTACTTCCTTGTTATATACAATTATTGTCAATTAAATAGAAAATTTAAAAATTAAAAAACATCAATGAATATCATATCAACCTGATTCTTTCTCCATATTTCCAAAGATATCATCCATCCATCTCATAAGACCTAAGGCCGACCTTGAACCTGCCCTCCAGAATTGTTAATTTTGCCTTCTAAATCTTCATTCCCATTGAGACACCTAGGCTAGTTGCCTGTCAGTCATCTGCACACCCGCACAACCTCTAAGCAGGTCCACCTGTAATCCTGGTCCACCAGCATCCAGCCATACGCTGGACTCTCCCCCGTCACACCCACCATATAAGTCCCTTGCTCTTAGAGCAGAGCCCAGCCCCTCAGCAGGGCCTTGGGTCTTTGGGATGGTCCTTGTTGCCTCTCCAGCAGTAGTCCACACTCCTCTCCCCACCCCCATTCATCGATCATCCTCAACTTATTTTCCTGTTCCTGGCGCTCCACGCTCCATGCTTTGATTTCTGAGTGAGTCAGATGTCCCACCTGGAGTAGTACTATTCTTTTCCTCCTAACACATGTTTTAGTTGGCCAATGTCCACTCGTTTTTCATTTTCCAGCTTAAAAATTCACATCCTCCAGAAAGTCTTCCAGTTACCCCACCAAACGAAACCAAACTGGTTTAGGGTTGGCCTCCCTGGTTCCTCTGACCCTCTGCATCGGCACACGAGGTTTCGCCTTTGCTTGTTTAATTGGTCGCCATGTATGTCTCCAGGAAGAGGCTCATGTCTGCACAGTTAGGGGCCCAGGAGCAGGACTCAGGCAGAAGTGCTCAAGGACGGGCCAACTGAACTTACTGGGGTAAAATGTAAATGATTATTTAGTTATTTTAAAAGATTTTTCTGTGTTGATACAAGTTAAGTACTGCTTGTGTCTGAAGGATACTGACAGGGAAGGCTCATGAGGGAACATTCTAGAATGATGGAGCTATTCTGCACTTTGTTGTGGGTGGAGGTTATAGGAGGATATACACAGGTAAAAATTAATCAAACGGCACATGAAGAATTTTGCATTTTGTGTATGTAACTCGCACCTCAATAAAATCAAAGGAGGGATGGAGGATAGCTCTGTGGTATAGCATGTACTGAGCATGTATGAGGCCCTGGGTTTGATTCCCAGCACTACCAAAAAATGAAACAAACCAAAACAAATGAATATTTTTAAAATTATAGTGTACTTTATATGGGGATATAAAAAAACAACATTGGCTAAAATAATAATAGAACTCAATAGCCAGGCATGGAGGTCCATGCCTATAATCCCAGAGGCTCTGGAGGCTGAGGCAGGAGGATTCCAAGTTCAAAGCCAGCCTCAGCAACATAGTGAGACCTTGTCTCTAAATAAAATATTTTTAAAAGGGTTAGGGATGTGGCTCAGTGGTTAAGTGCTCCCGGGTTCAATCGCCATATGGGGAAAGAAAAAAAAAAAAAAAAAAAAGAACTCAATGACAACTTGCTATGGTCTGAATGTTTGTGTGCTTCCAAAATTCTATGTGTAGCCTATTCCCCCTGCAGGAGGATTTGGAGGTGGGGTGTTTAGAAAGGAAATAGGTCGCGACAGCTCCCCTTCAAGAATGGGATTAGTACCCTTATAAAGGAAGTCTGTAGCCAGGAGTCATGCCTCTGTGGCCCAGTGACTCAGGAGGCAGAGGCAGGAGGATGATGAGTTTGAGGTCAACCTGAACAACAAAGAGAGACTCAGTCTCAAAACTTAGAGGCCCAAGGAAGCCTCTAGTCTGCTGTGCCATGTGAAGACACAGAGAAGGTGCCATCTACGAAGTACAGTGAGCCCTCACTAGCTAATGAATCTGCTGTTCTGCCATCTTGGACTTCCCAGACTCTAGAACAATTTATAGCAATAAATTTCTATAGTTTGTAAATTACCGTAAAGTATTTTATTATAGCATCTGCAGCCAGAATGAACTAAGATACAATCAAAGGCATAAAGCTTTCTTAAAATGCTACTTACTTCACAAAGAGCTGGAATTTAAAACGCAGTGAAGTTATTCTTTAAGCCTTTGTCTGAAATGTGATTATTTTAGATTGACGGTTCCTTACTTAAATTTGAGGCCCTGAAATATTTTTAGGGAAAAGAAATTACTTCAAAGTCATTTTCTTCAAAATTACATAGACTATTTTAAAACCCCACTTCACAAATTAGGGAGGTTTGAGTTAATGATGTGTAATTATACTTCAACATCTGAGATATCTTAAACTATGGTAATGACGACTGCAGCTCCCTGGGTCCACACTATTTTTAATATGATCACTTATGCTTTTTTGCACTGTAGAAGGAAGACATAAGGCGAAGCACACCACGTGGGCCAATGCCTTTACAGTCCTATTAATGAGGAGACTTGCAATGGTGACTTTTGGGGAAGAAAAATTTCCTATCTTGTCAAGAAATTCAGGAATGTCCAGTTGTCTTTCCTAGAACAAAACGTAAGTCACGGAAATTCGGGATTCATTTTCTAGAGAAAGGCAGTGGGTTTAGAAGCTTGTTTTCTGTGTTTTACTTTTCTAAAGAAGAAGATCTGTGCCAGGACTTCCAATCAAAGTCTCTGTTGATGAGTGTTCTCTATGACTGGTCAGCAATGCCTTAGACTGGGCCAAAGCCAGTTTTGAAATACAGGAATTAAAATGTTTTCCAGGTAGGATGGAAAACACCCAAGGTACACTGTATGCATCCAAAATAATGAGCGACTGTCACACAGTCACTTGGCACTAAAGGGGCCCTTCCCACACATCAGATCAAAGTTACTGCCTTTGGTTTTCTGGAATGGTTTTCCTACAAAAGGACCTTTTTGCTTCTATTGCGTGATAGAGTGGTTGAAGTTTCACTTTCCTTATGTTTTTATTTATTATGGGTATTTTAAAAAATATTTTTTAAGTAGTAGATGGACACAATAACTTTATTTGTTTTCATATGATGCTGAAGGTGGAACCCAGTGCCTCACCAGTGCTAGGCAAGCACTCCACCACTGAGCCACAACCCCGACCCCTTATTAGAGGTATTTTGACACCCAAAGATCAGAGAGAAAGTTTTTAAACTCCTAAAACCTAATTTAATGAAGACATCCCCATCGTTTCCATCATTATCACATCTGTTGTTACATCTAGGTCCCTTCTAGTGCCAGCCTTAGAAAATCTGGAAGCCACCAAGCCATCTCAGTCTGCCTGTGAGGGATGAAGCCTCTGTCCCTTTTCCTGATGGGAAAACTGAGGTAGCTAACTCCGCAACCCCAAGATGAATGGCCCCACAGCAGAGGTACTTCTTCCTAATTTGGCTCACTCCACAATTTTTTTTCAAAGTATTACCCGATGACAAGGACAATATCTGATAAGTTGGCACAGCACGGGAGATGAGATGGGCGATGAGGCTGGGGGAGTGGGATGGGCGACGGTCAGGGATGGTGGTGATGGTGGTGATGGTGATGGTGGTGGCGGTGACGCTCGGCCGGCTCCTCTCTCCCGTTTCTCCATGACAGCCCGTCCTCTCAGCCTCCTCCGTCCCCGCGTGGCCTGCGCCCAGAGAAACAGGATTTGCACCCAAGCCGCACGTCCGCGGGTGCGAGGCTGCGGCGCCCTGCGAGCCCCAGCCCCTCGGCGGCCCGGCCGGCCGGCGCTCCCGGCTCCGCGCCCCGCGCCCCTCTCGGCAGTGGCCCCTCCGCGCGCCCCGCGCCCCCGCGAGCCGCCACCGCCCGGCACCCCCAGTGGCGCGCGTCGGGAGGAGGTGGCCGGCCCAGTATCCCCTGCAGAGAGCGCCCGCGACCCCGGCCCGCTCCCCGCCGAGCCCCCGCGACCCGGCCACCCGTCACTTACGCCTGCGCTGGGCCCCGCGCGCCCGGCGGCCCGAGACAAAGGCTGCGCGGCCGCTGCGCCGCCGGCTGCTCCCCGAGCCGCGGCTGCTGGGGACCAGGAGGAGGATGGGGAGGACGCAGAGGAGAAGGGAGAGGCGGCGGCGGTGGAGGCGGTGGCGGCGGTGGCGGCGAGGGCGGCGCGGAGGAGGGGCCCCGCGGCACCGGCCACCCGGCTGCGGCGGCGCGATCCCAAGTCCTCCTCCCGCAACCCGCCACCCCGCAGGGCGCGATCCTCCCCGGCCCAGCCTGAGAACCTCCTCCAGGGAGAGGGGTACCGCCCCCCAGAAGGCGGGGTGAGAGGGAGAGGACGCGGAGCAGGGAGGGAGGGGCGTGCTAGGGCGAGTGTGTGTGCGTGTGTGTGTGTGTGTGTGTGTGTGTGTTCCTTCTTAATCGTGATCGTCTCCACCCACCCCCGCGTCCGCGAGCAATCTCATGAAAATGCTAGAATCCCAGCCTCACCTGCCCGGCCGGGGGACGCCTCCCACCTACACCTCCGCTCCAGCGGAGCCAACCATTCTATGAAGGGCAAAACTGAGACCTGGAAGGCTGAGTGTCAAAGGCGCAGGGCTAAGGAGAGGTGAGCTGAGCGGAGAACGCCTGCCGGGGTCGTGAGCCCTTTGAGAACCAACTATCCTACCTGCTTTCCTGGCTCTGACATCTAGGGATGGGGCGAGGTTGGGGACTGGGGACAGGCAATCCCACATGCCTGAACCCTCAGGAAGCCACTGAGGCTTATTTCCCTAGGAAAAATAACACTTGGTTCAGTCATTTGCATCTGGGTATGAAGAGCAGTTTTGATTTTTTTTTAATTTTAAAAACTTTCATTATGGAATTTTTAAGAATCAAAAGTAAAGAGTAGAGTGTAATGACCCACAGATGCATCATACTATCATTTTAACCATTTTGCAAAATTGAGAATAATTCCTTAATATTACCTGACCCTTATTTATTAACTGTGAAGAGTTATTTGCTGGGTCTGTGTTTAGACATCTACCTGCATTGCTTGGCTTTGGTGGGGACCTTAATTTTGTCCCAAACTGGTGGTCATCAAGGATTATGCAGAACTGCTTCTGGCTTGCAGTTGCTGATTGACCGTAAACTAGAGGACATTGATCCATGAAGTCACACTCGGTACTGTGTCTCAGACCTCTTAACTTTGACTGAAGCCTCTCCTTCCAAACAAGTGCATGCACAGAATTTTGATTTCAATCCCAAGAGTTTCAGTTCAGTTCTCATCAGTCACCTGAACCCAAGTGCAGGTTACAAACTGCAGAGGTGGGCTCAGGTCTCCCTGGCAGCCCCTTAGAGTCCTGTGAGTGAGATCTGGAGGGTCTGGTACCTAGTAGAAGAGCTGCGTTCCTCACTGTTTTTCTCAGTCCTGGGGCCCAAGCATTGCAAAAGATTGATGCTAAAATGCTGGGCCCCATTCTGTTTTTGAGTCCTGTGCAGGTGTGGGATGGAAATGGATTCTTAACTGCACCTCAGAAGAGCAGTTTTCTAGAATGAAGAGACTCAGGCTGTACCTAGGGCACATGGCACTTCAAGCATTTAAACTTTTTCGGTGGCAGACTCAAGGCATGTCTGCCAGTAAGTGGCTTTGGAAGCAGTATTAAGAGGTGACTGGCAGTCGAGATGGAGGCTGGAGACTCAGACTGACTGACTTTCAATCCTCTGTCTCTTGCTAGCTGTGTGACCTTGGGCAAGTTACTTGGGGTCTTTGTGCCTCAATTTTCTCAAAGGGAAAAAATGGGGATGTGAATGGAGTCTGTCCCTCAATGCTGCCAGGAAGCATTTATGTACATACAGTGCTTGGCCCAGACAGCTTGGAAAGGTGCATTCACACTACTCATACCCCCAAACCCAGAGTGATCACTGTCCTCAGAACAATTGTCAGCCTTACTCTAAGCAGAGAGAAAGGGCCCTTCCCAGCTTTCTGTTGCAGTAGAAACAGAATGGACATAAGACAAAATGGCTCTCCTCTCTCTGCAGAGGCTCCGGGAGGGAGGTGCAGATGCTTACTGGCAGGCTTTGGTGGAATTCCTAAATACTGAGGGGCTCCTTATTGACATGGGTACAAGAAATGATCTCTGAGGGGCTGAAAGGAAGCCTCCTTCCCTATCTACGCTACCCAGCCAGAGTGGTCTCAGCTAATGGACTAATGTGCTTCTCCTCCCTGCTCCAGCTTTGCGCCTGGCGAAGCTGTCCCTGACAGCCTCAGGCAGAGGGCAGCCTCCCCTGTCTGCAACCAAGGACCTGCCCTGCATTGGTGATGAGCACTGTCCGTGGCTGCGTGTGCTGCATTGGCCCATCCAGACTAAACAGATCGAGCTGGAATCCCCACCCACAGCCTCAGCTTTCCTCATAACATCTCATCATTTCCTGACCTGGTATTGTTACAGACAGTGCTTCCTATAGTGTACACACAGATCAGAGCCTATGCTCCCAAAGGGTATGTCCCAGGACACCATTTCTTTTTTTCTTTTGGGTACCTGGAATTGAACTCAGGGGCACTGGACCACTGAGCCACATCTCCAGTCCTATTTTGTATTTTATTTAAGACAGAGTCTCACTGAGTTGCTTAGCACCTCGTTTTTGCTGAAGCTGGCTTTGAACATGTGATCCTTCTGCGTCAGCCTCCTGAGCTACTGGGATTACAGGCATGCACCACCATGCCCAACCCAGACCACTATTTCTATGTCCTGTGGCCAGCTAGCAACTAGCACTTAGTGACTCAAACATGATTGTCTGCTGGCCCTTCCCTGGGGCCAGGAGGTCAAGAGCCAGGAAGGCATACTCCAGGACTGGGCATCTTGGGCTTTGATAACGACACTCCAGTTCTTCTGATGGTTCCATTCTCATCCCTGAAATGGGAAATATGGTCCCCGACCCTGGTGTGCTAATGGATTTTGGTGATCTTTTTCTAGAGAGAAACATTGTGTCAGTCTTCTTTCTGTTACTCTGACAAAATACCTGAGAAAACTAATTTAAAAGAGGAGAGATTTGTGTTGGCTCACAGTTCCGGAGGTTTCAGTTCATGGGCACTTGGTTCCTTTGCTTTGGGGCCTGTGGTGAAGCAGAACCTCATGGTGGGAACACAGCAGGGCAAAGGTGCTCTTGTCATGGGGCTGGGAAGCAAAGAGAGAGGATGGGCAGGGCCACCAATATCCCCTCAAGGGCACGCCCCTAATGACCTAACTTCCTCCCACTAGGCTCCACCTCCTGAAGGTTCTGTGCCTCCCAGAAGCCCCACAGGCTGGGGACCAAGTCTACAGCACATGGGCTTCTGGGGAATATTTAAGATCTAAGCCATAAACCAACCCCCTTTTCTCCTTTCTCTCTTCCTCCCCACTTCCCTCTCACCTCTCTTCCCCTTTCCTTTCCTATCTCATAATATGGATTACACTGATTTAAAAAAAAAAAAAAAAAAAACTTTTGATGCAGTTGGCATCAATGAGGGACGGTGTCAGTGAATACAATCCAGTCACAGGCTTTTGTGGAATAAAATAAACAAGTGAAATATTGTGTCTAATTCTATTCATGAGAGAACTGCAAAATTGTAGGTCTTCTTACAGAACCTGGAATGTTTTGGGGATACTTAGACCCGGTGATTCTTCTTGGGAACAATGTCACCGAAGAGCCCTAGCTGATGAGTTAAGATGAAGCATAACAAAGAACATTATTAGCACCCATTTGTTCTTTGTGAACCATCTGACAGTCTGCTCCCGCTCTGAGAGGGAACTCTATAAACTATTAAAATGACAAAGAACTTTAGTCTGGATAAAGAAATAGAGTTTAGTTTAGCTAAATGGAAGACCATACAAATGAGAAAGGACAGCTCTCCATGATGAATGGGCTGGATGGCTGTAAAGATCAACTTACAGAAGATTAATGGAAGGAAGACGTGTAATATCTGGACTTCCAGCTGCTGGGGAGTGCGGGACTTATTGACATTGAAGATAAGCTTAGATAAAAGAAATTCTGTCCAAGTGGAGAGAAAATACTTTAAAATAAGCCTAATGCTAGCAACTAAATTAAGGCAGTAAATGTATCTGTAGTTCCAGCTCATTTACTATTATAGAGGCTACAGATCATTGTAATGAACAGCAGATTATTAACCACAAAGTGCCCTATGCATCACAAGGAATTCAAGCCACTCACTCTCCCACATCAAAAGAAATCCAGCTGCCTGATGGCACAGAAGCCTGCATACACCAGTTAGAAACTAAGAAAAGCAAGAATATCATAGGGGGTGTTTTGAAACACCAGGAGGTGAGGACTGTGTCCCTCCTCATGATCTCGATGGGCTTGCCAATGGAGGATGGTAGCAGAGTTGATACGTGAGATTTGGGGACCAGATAGTGAAAGTGTGCAGTTTTGGGGTGGCTTCCTTGGGATGCTTATCTTCCAGGTATTCCCTTTCCGGGGAACAGCCCCTCAGGAGCCAGCCTGGGAAAGACCCAGGTACAAGGAGACTTGGTGAAGTACAGAGGTCAATAGCCCCAGACCTGGCGGCACTCAGTCCAAGTGCAGGTGTATGAATGAAGATGCCTTCTGATCATTCCAGGGACCTACCTTCAAATTGCCTTCAGCTGCTAGAATCTTTCCAGCTGACATCTCATGCACTGTAAAGAACAGACATCGCCTCCTTGACACCCTGTCCAAGTCCTGACTGCCCCCTGCCCCTGCCAAGAAAATTTGTGAGCTTAATAAAGAGATTGTTTAATGCCATAAGTTTGGGTAGCTGTGATGCAGCAATAGATAACAGAAACATTTTTAAAAAATAAACATATCCCAGATAGAACAAGACAGAATTTGCTTTCAAAGAACTGACTTTCTCAGCCCGGATCAGTGGGAAGCTCTCTGAACATGAAGCTTGGGGCCATGCTGAGTCCCAAGCTGTATGTTACCCTTCCTAGCTCTGTGACTCTGGGACAGTGATGTCCTTTACGCCTCGTGTCCCCATCCATACAATAAGGATAACAGCAGTACTTTCTTCACAGGGGAGTTATAAAGAGGGTCAGACACAAAGCTCTTGGAGCATGCAGGTCATCGCTGACAGTATCACATACCAAGCACACTTTCTCTGAGGTGCACCTCAGGAAAAAGGGCTCCTGGTCTTGACCATATCACTTAGGTCATTCCTGTTTCAAGAAAACTTTCTTCATGTAATGAATTGAATTAACAGGTCCCGTGGTTTTATAATGAGTTCGCGACAGTGTCCCTTGAATCAGAATTTTGACATCTTGTTTGGATTGTCACTTGCAATTAGAAATACATTTCACATCATGACCCAGCCACACAAGCAAACCTATGCAAATGCCCATGAAACAACACCAGGCCTTAGTAGGTGCAGTGTGCTCTGATATTTTTGATTCTGTTCTATTAATTTTTTTCAAAATCCACTGAATTGATCCAATTCCACAACTTGCTAATGGGTCAATACCTGCAATTTGAAAAACCACACAATCAACAATAATTTTAGACAGTGTCTGTGATGGTTACTCTTCTGTCAACTTGACTGGGCTAAGGGATGCCCCGACAACTGGTAGAGGGTTGCTTCTGGTTGTGTGTGAGAGAGATTAGCACCCGAATCAGGAGACTGAGTGAAGATGATGGCCCCGTTCCTGGCTGTCTTTCAATCTAGCGAGGGCCCAAATTAAACAAAATGATGGAGGAAGGGAGATTTTATTCTCTCCCTTGAGCTAAAATATCCATCTTCTCTTGCCCTTGGACATTGGCACTCCCAGTCCTGAGCCTTTGGACTTGGACTAGTACTTACACCATTCATCCCCCTGGTTCTTAGGCTTTGATGGGAATCAAACCACTGGCTTCAGGGTCTCCAGCTTGCAGATGGCAGATCATGAGCCTTCTCAGCTTTCATAATCACGATCATCAATTCCTCATAATCCATTTTGGCCTATGAATCTCTATTTGTTCTCTTGCTTCTGCTTCTCAGCAGAGTCCTGACTAAGGTGAATTCCCTTCCCTACACCTTTTGTTGCTTTTGCCTTTTTCATTTAACTCTTCTCCACTTTCTGTGAATCCCGCCTCTCCAGGACTCCTGGTCTTCTGCCTCTCCTGCATGATCACCAATTCTGAGTCCTGGCAGAGCTGTGGGTGTGTCCTGCATGGTGATGCTGGATCTCTCACCACTGGATGTCTTGATCACTGTTTCGGGGGTACTCCTCCTGTCTCCACAGGCCCTAGCACCATGCCCAGGACAGAACAGGTGCCAGACAGGTTCTTTTGAGTCGATCGTAGAACAGGAATACTAACCTATATTTTTCTACTCACGTTATATGCGTGCTAAACAGTTAGTTGTTCTCAGGTGGTGTATAATTTGATGTTATTATTGATGATGATGCAATTTAAGTGTCAAAGAGAAGAGACTTGGCTAGCTTCCCTTTCTCCTCTGTCTCTAGCCAACGAGGCACACAGTTTTAAATCCTCGCCTCTATAATAATGCCCATCTTTCTTGAAAGCTGCTCTCCCTTTATAACAACAGGGCATTTAAAATCAAAATCCAGGAAATGCCTCCCAATTAAAATTTTACGCTGCCTCTTGCTGCATGCCAGCTTTGTTACTGCCATCGGGTGCTGCCCATTACAAATAATGACCCCAGGACACGCTTTGTAACGACAGTCATTAACAAACATGCCGTTTTGTTCCCATGAAACAAGCCACCGATCTGCTAACATGACTCAGTGGACAGATTTTTTTATGTCCTTTTTAAATTTTTTTTCTTTCTACAGGAAGTGGGAATTTGGGTGAAATGTAAATTAGAGCTGCTGCTGATCCTTCAGGGGGCACCTCTATTGGTTCATCATTCAAAGCGTTGGTTCACTCTTTGGGCTGCTGTGTCAATGAGATGAGAGTGTGTTTGCACGGGAGTGCCCTGTCTTAACACCTTGGCTTCAGATAAAGGCAATTACCTTCTCTTCAAGGGGGTCGGTGTAATGGAGTAGAATTCCAGTATTTGGCGAATACTGGTGAATTCCAGGTCTACCATTTATTAGCTAGTAACCAGAAGCAATTTATTTTGACTCTTTGAAACTTAGTCTCTATCTAAAAATGAGGCTAATAATATACGGTACTTCTCCCCTTGTCTGTGGAGGATGTGTTACGAGCCCCCCCACATAGATATCTGAAGATATTATGCCCACAGATACCACACTTTTCTCTGTACATACATACTTGTGATGAAGTTTAACCATAAATCGAACACTGTACAGATTAAGATAATAACTAAGAATAGAAAGGTTACCCAGATATGCTATAATAAAAGTTATGGGAATGTGATCTCTCAAAATGTACTGTTGTGCTCATCCTTCCTCTTCTGTGATGATGTGAGATGATGTACGTGGGGAGGTGACACAGACTCGGTGAGGCAGAGTTAGGCCACCATGTCAGGGTACTTGAAAGCAAGCTCCGCAGTGCAACGAAACACAAACTGATAACTGAGACAGAGGTGGAGTGACTACCTGGTGAGTAATGTATACAGTGCGGACACCCTGGACAAGGGGATGACTCAGCCCAAACAAGGGTGGGATTGTATAAGGTCTCATCATGCTGCTCACAGCAGTTCACAATTAAAAACTTATGAATTCCTTATTTAATTCACAGTTCAGCAGAGATACAACTGAACCGTTCAATGCAATTGACTGTCAGTAATTGAAATCGTGAAAAGCAAAGCTGTGGATAGGGTAGACCATATTACCTCTTGCAACAGAAAAGCTGATGAGATGTGAAGGGGTAAGAAGCCATTCCTCACTCATTCCAGTGCTGCATACCTTGTACTATGGCATTCATTCCTTCTCCTTCTCAACTAAAACTGAAGAGGCCAAATACTGATGGTGAGTGAAAGGCAGGTTCTTACCAGCTGGTCACTACCATGCTGGGACCCACCTAGAATCACTAAACTGTGATGAATGGGCCCAACAAATATGAAATAAAAGCAGCCTCTTCAAAGAACAGATTACCATAAAAATCCAGACAGTGGGTATGGGACACAGAATCATAGCTCCCAAAGAGGTCTACTTCCTAATCTCTGGAATCTTGATTATATTACCTTATGTGGCAAAAGGGGCTTTACAATATAATCAAGAATCATGAAATGGGGAGACTTTAAACTAGTCAGGTACAGTACTAGAAGCCTGTAATCCCAGAGATTTGAGAGGCTGAGGCAGGAGGATCACAAAATAGAGGCCAGCCTTGGCAACTTCGACTGTCTGAAAAGACAAAAAGGGTTGGGGGTGTAGCTCAGTGGTAGTGCACCCCTAGGTTCAACCCCCAGAACCACAAAAGAAACATGAAAAAGGAAAGAAGGAAGGATGGAGGGAGGGAGAAGGGAGAGAGGGATGGAGGTATTTTCCTGGATTATCAGGGTGGCACAATGTAATCAGAAGATTCCTAATAAGAGTGAGGCATGCAGGTCAGAAGATGTGACCATGGAAATAGAAGTTGTGGTCATGCCATTGCTGAAAACCGCCCTAAGCCAAGGAATGAGGGCGGCCTCAGGGTGCTGATAAAGGAGAGTCTCCCTAAGAAAATCAGCCCTGAAGACATTTTGATTTTAGCCTGTAAAACTCAATTGCAGACTTGATCACCGGGAAGAACTGTCAAATAATAAATCTCTTTTGTTTTAAAACACTAAGTTTGGGTAATTTGTTTCAGTAGTCATAGGAAACTGGTCTCTTAAGTGCAGAAAGGCTCATCTTGAGGGTCAGCTGGGCTTCTGGAATGCTGGTCATGGTCTAGTTGTTTTTATTTGGGTGGTAGTAACATAGTTGTCCAATTGATAATTGCCTGTTCAATGTAAGATATATTATATGCTTTTCTTCATATAAGTTACATTTCATAATTTTAAAAAATTGTTTCAATGGCTTTTTTCTTTTGGACCAATTGACCTAATAGGAAATAAATGAGTCCCTTCAACTGGAACTGGGGAGGATCTGAAGGGGAGGGTATTTACAAAGCTGGAGCCAGGGATTAGGAAAAGGGACAAATACTGGCATAGAACCATGAGACTATGTAAAGGAGGAAGCAGTTACCACTATTAGACTCTGTCCATTTTCTGTTGCTATAACCAAACACCTGAGACTGGGTAATTTATAAGAGACAGAGAGGTTCTGAAGGCCAGGAAGTCTAAGAGCATGGTGCTGGCATCTCTTTGGTATTTGGGGAGGGCCTTCCTATTGTGTTATAACGTGGTAGAGGGCATCAGATAGTGAGAGAGCAAATGTGCCACGAAGAACTCACTTTTGTAACAAAACCGCTCCTGCAATTCCTCACCATTAATCCACGAATGGATTAATCTGTAATGAAGATAAAGTCCTCATGACCCAATTGTCTCTTAAAGGTCCCCCTCCAAAATAAATATCTTTAACGTGAATTTAGGGGTTAAAATTCCAATTCATGAAATTGTGTGTAGGCAGCACATTCAAACCCTAGCAAACCAAGCAGAGAGAAACAGCTATCAGAACCTGGAGGGGCAGCCCATGGAGGATGGACAGACAGGAGCTGTCAGTGGAGGGACCCAGCAGAGTAGCTGGTGGCCTCCAGCCTTTTGCTGGCACCTCCACTGCCTGATCCCATCCAGAAAACAGAACGCAAGGACTTGGCATATGGCATCTGAAGGGTCAGCTTCTCACAAAGTAGGGTGGAGAAGCTTGGAAAGCTTCCTAAGGGGCCACTGGAGAATATCGTATATAGTCATCCTCCTGTTCTTTGCTCAGGTTAAAAAAAAAAAAAGAAAGAAAGAAAAATCATGGTCTTTAGAGAAGGAACACCCCAAATCTCACCAGATATTTAATTATCTCTGGAGATGCAAATTCATCCAAGATGCCCATGTGAAACCTTCAATTTTAGTCCTAACAGTGCTCTTCATGTCATGGATTGGATGGAGGGAAAGAAGAAATCAGAAATAATTAGCACAAACATAGCTGCTACCATCTCTCTTCTGTGCCTGGTCCTGAGACCTAAGTTGGTAATGACAGGTGGCTTCTTCTACTATGTTCCTCTTGCCCTCTGCCAACACTGCAGCTGGAGGAGATTCTTGTTGGATGGTGATGGCACAAATCTTCATTCCAGACAGATTGAATCTGTGGCAGCCTTGACGTGAGTACCCTAGTCCATGGTGAAGGACTCTTGGACAGGAAAGTCCCAAGAGACTGTGGCTCTGAGTCCTATGGGGTGCCCGCATAATGCTCCCTGTCCCCATTTCATAGCAATAGTTCAATTTTCTTCTGGTAATTAAGATTGATTTTCCTACTCAGTCCAGCGACAGAGCTAGGCTTTTCAGAACGAAGGGCCCCAAATGTCCAGGGGCCAGACCCATCTTCTAGGTTGTCTCTGGTGACTTAGTTCTCTTCTTGGATCTAGGATTTCCAAACCCACTTGTTCCAAGATCAGAGGATGAAAAGCAAAATTTCCTCCAATACTTTTTTGGGATAGTGAATTCAGGGGCACTGCCACTTCCACTCTTTGATTCCTTCTCTTATGCATCTGGATTCTGGGAAGATGGCACCAAATATTGGCCATGGGTTTGGGACATTTGCTGAATGCAGTCATCGACAGCTTCAAAGTTGTACCTCCCATTGGCTACCATATCTGAGCCTTCAGTAGACCATTCTACCATCCAGTAATGTTGCTTCTAGGTGATGGTGGGGTTGGGGTAAGACTAGCACAGTTCATGAACTTCCATCACCACAAAATGTGTCTCTTGGTTGGAGTCAATGTTGTCAGGGATACAATGGGTGGGCATAAGGAATGACTGAAGCCCTGAATCTATGGGTCTGGCAGAGCACCAAAGACAGGAGAGGCAAATATATAGCCACATGTGAGCTTATTCCTCTGAAGACAGACCACTCCCTCTTCCATGTTGACACAGACCAGTGTAATGAGCCTCTCAAAAGGTAGCAGGACACCACTGCCTAACTCCACCCAGAGAATGGGGCCATAGCAGGGGCTCAGCTTGGTGCTTTTGGGAATACCCAGTCCCATTTTGGAGAGAAGAGGGTCCTGTGCTTGGCCTTGTGTAACTCCTATTCCTCCCAGAACCACTTTGTCATTGAATGGAATGTAGAGAAAAGGCTGATTGACAGTCAAAGGATGTGTCATCTGATGCATTTAATTACTACAGAAGAGCCGTGTTTCTGGTGGAAGTCTCTTGTAAGGATCTCCATATCTCCATGGAATTCAGATTACTTCCCACTCTGAACATTCAAAGAACTTCACCCACTTCCTCTCTCTAAGAGTTTCTTGCTTCCAATTTTGATCTTTCCAAATCCTTCATCAGCAGGTGCAATGGTTTGAATGAAACTTAATCCCCATTGCAACACTGTTGAAAGGTGGGACCTTTAAGCAGTGAGTAGGTCACGAGGGCTCTGCTGTTATCAGGGGAGTGGATTGGTTATCATGAAGTGTTTATTGTAACAGAGTTCAGTCCTATCTTTTTCTCTCTTGCCAGATAATGCCTTCCACCATGGGATGATACAGCAAGAAGGCCCTCGCCAGATGTGACCTCAAATCTGGACTTCCCAGCCTCCAGAACTGTTATCCAAATAAGCATCTATTGTCCATATGTTTATCCAGTTGGTGATTTTTTGTTACAACAGCACAATATGGACTAAGACAGAAATTAATCCTGCAAGTTCTTGCTCATGAATCAGGGTAGGTCCAGATCTGTCTTCCAGACAAGTGGACATTCTGATGTGTGACCAGAAGTTTTAGCCACTGGAAGATTTTCCCTTCTCAGTGGTCCCAGGAGTTCCTCTGAGTACAACTGCTATGTCATCTGCCTCCATCAGCCCACATACCAATGATTTTAACTAACACCAGGGAACTTATTCTGTTGCAGTATGGCCCACCCTATCTACCCCTCAGGGGACAGTACCATAGAGTTAGTCCCTCATTAGCATGGGTGCCCCTTTCTTAATGCCTTGGTGAAAGGAATATCCTTTAGGCCTCCCAGGGAATGCACTTAAAAATGTGATGGGCCTCCCAGATGGCCCATCACAGATCCATTCTTACACTCCCGCTTCATTAAGCCTGTAGACCCCTCCTCTATGGCCTACCTGGGGCATTTGTGGATTTTGACCTCAGTAACTGGAGGTCATGGCTGAGTCCCGGCTTCAAGTTGATAACTAGCATATGATTAGTGCCAACCGTTCCTGGGTACTTTTGTGTGTGGGAGAACCAAAGATGAGCTGCTCAGTCCCACTTCCTAGAAGGATTTGCCACTCAGCTCTGGGAAATGCAGTCAGTACACATTATCAAGAAAGTGAAAAAAGGCACTGAATTCCACTCACGAAGGCGCTTCTCCCATGACTTAATCACCATCCCAAAACCCACTCCTTAAGGTACCATCACTTTGGGGGGTGAAATTTTAATACAAGAATTGGGGGCGGGGAGAACATATAATCAGACCAGAGCAGTGAAATAGCCTGGGAAAATGCTCTGTAAATACATTGATCCAGCAAATACATTCTTTTCTAGAACAGAAAAGGAAGATCAGAAATAGTTTGCTTTTACATGGGACAGATAACAATTTATGTAGAGTTTTTCCCCAAGGTTATGCTAACTCTCTCACCCTCTGTGGTCATGTTGTCTGAGGATGTCCGAGCTACCTGGGGATGCAGGATGTTGAGTAGGCTACATAAACAAGAGGTGGCAAGCACCTGGAGGCCTTGGTAAGAACATGTGCTCCAGAGGTTGGAAGACAACCCTTCAAAGATTCAAGGCTGGTACATCTCTAAAACATTGGAAGGTCTCTATGGATAGAGACACCCCTTTCAAAATTAAAGATAAATGGTTCCATTTTACACCTTTAATGATGAATAAGGAAACACAGTGCATGATGCATCTCTTTAGTCTTGAGTGACAGCCTATGTCAATATATTCCATACTGCCATACACTGCCAATATACTGGGTGATAGAAATGCCTCCTACCTGTGAGTGGGACCCGGGACAAGAAAAGGCTCTGCATTGGGTCTAGGCTTCAGGGCAAGCATTCATGCCACTCGGATCCTGTGGTATTAAAAGTATCAGTGGAAGTGAAAAGATAATGTGTTGAGCTTTTGATAAGCCCCAATGGAGAAATCCTACCTTGCGAGCTTGAGGTTCAATAGTAAGGCCATCCTATCTGCTCTGAAAAGTTTGTGCATTGGAAACTTAATCTCCAAACTCACCTATTGATGATATTTGGAGGTGGTACTTGAGAGGCATTTAGGGTTAGATGAGGTATGAGGAGGAGGCTCCCATGATAGGATTAATGGATTCTTAAAAAGAGGAAGACCTGAGCTAGCACACTTGCTCTGTCTACCATGCCATACTCTCTGCCATGTTATGACACATCAAGAAGGCCCTCCCCAGACACCGCACACCTTGATATTGGACTTCCAAGCCCTCCAGAACAGTGTGGAAGAAATTTCTTTTCTTTAAAAATTATTCAGTCTCAGTTATTCTGTTGTAGTAACACAAAATGAATTAAGACACTATCTGTAGTGAACAGTAACATCGCTTGGGAAAAATGACTTCTACTGTGCTGCCATGTCTTGATAGAGTCATGTTTTCCGAGCATCGGTAGAGGGAACTGCCTCTCATTAGTTGAGTCCTGGCAGTCTTCCCATGTCATAAGATTGGGTGGATTGGGGAGCAATCACTTGTAAGATCTTAGATGAAATTGGTACCTGCAGGATTGAACAGGATCAGGACTAGCAAGCTGCATGAACAGGAATCCCACATCTTACTGATTCTGATT
Organism: Glaucomys volans; assembly: GCA_020662805.1. Lineage (NCBI taxonomy): Eukaryota > Metazoa > Chordata > Mammalia > Rodentia > Sciuridae > Glaucomys > Glaucomys volans. The sequence goes on from JAJEJO010004460.1 coordinate 268,326, forward strand.
CCCCTAATTTCAGCTCACATCTGTGACCGTTTGTGTATGTGTGCATGGGTGTGGGGGTCTTTTCAACAAAAGGAGGAGGAAGAGAAAGCCAGGAGTTGGGTTTGCAGATGGGTTGGGTTGGTATATAGATGGAAATTGCAAATGGACAGTAAGTACAGTACTTTCAAGAGGAACCTCGAAAGCCAGTGGCAAGGAAAACCTTCCCAAAGATCAGGTCTTTGGGCAGGATGCCCAATCACTGACTGTATGACAAGGAAGCGACACATTTAGAACATACACAAACTTGTGGGCAATGGTGAGTGGTGTAATTGACTGGTCAAGAGCTGAGAAGGATAAGGTTGGAAGATCAAGCCCAGAAAGGTCTGGGGTAAAGTCATGTGGATGGATGGACAGGAATGTTTATGAAGAGAGAAGATACTTGTAAAACATGATATCCTACACAGGTGTACAGCCACCATGGAAGAGGTGCTCAATTGTCAACGTTATTGACATTTCAGGCATATAATTCATGACTTTGAAGGACTGTCCTTTGCATCATAGAATGTCTAGCAGCAACTGGAGGCTACTAGCATCTTCCCACATGTGACAAACAAATGTTGTAAGTCTTACCAAGTGTCCCTGGGAGGAGATGGGGACAAAATCATCCCAGTTGAGAACCATCACACTAAACAACCAAATAAACAAAGGACTCAAACATTTGATGGCAACTGGCATCTCTCAGTAACCATCCCAGTGCTGGCAGAGTGAACACATGAATTAAACGGCCATCATCTCATATCAGAGCTGGAGGATACACATGGGCACAGCACAGACTCCCACTGACTAAAACTGATTTTGCTACTATCTCTGGCAGATATCTGATCTGCCAGTAACAGAGGCCAACCATAAACCTCCAATATGGCACCACTCCTGAAAGAGCCTCAAGGGTCCCTTGGTGGCAAATTGATTCCATTTGTTTCCATAGGAAATACACACATTCTGGGAATGAGTTTGCATTTTCTGCTCAGGTGGTCTCAACACCATGCAGAGGCTTCCATAATGTTTGATTGACTGTGATGTGACCCGTCATCAATCCTGTATTTTTTTGGTGTTTTTCCATCTGGGGCTAACCCTGAGAAAATGGTCCAGGGTTAAATGCTAGCCAGTTCTTAGAGATAGTGAACAACTCACTCATGAAAGTAACTTTCAAATGCAAACTGACCAATCCAGAGCCCATGTCTCCAACCACCTCCTCTATCGGCCTCTTACACTGGGCCTTAACCACCCCAGGGCCAGGTACCCAACACCTAACAACTGCTCTTGCACTCCAGAGACCCCTGAGATCATTCTAACCAGCCAATTCCAAGCCTGCCTGCTTTGCCTCACCCATTCCTTCCTGTGGAAGCTGCAATAATGGCTTTTGCTCATGTTCTCCACTCTTCCCTACACCCAATGTCCAGTCCTGGTGCTTTCCCGTGTACTCCACCACCACTGTAGCATGCCCCCTTCACTTGGGAATTGCAATAAGCTATCTTTTTCACAGCATGACTCTAGATTTGTTGGCCTCAACATATCTGCATAATAAAAACTATATATTTGTCTTTAAAAAATGTTTTAACATGTAATCACTGTATATACTTTGGGGTCTGGTATGCTAAGTCTTTTTTATTTTTACAGACTGCATTTTGATTCATTGTACACAAATGGGGCACAGCTTTTCATTTCTATGGTTGTGCATGGTATAGATTCATACCATTCATGTAATCATATATGTACATAGGGTAATGATGTCTGTCTCATTCCACTATCTTTCCTTCCCCATCCCTGCCCTGCCCTATTTCTAGTATGCTATTTCAATACGGGTATACAATGTGTAGGGATCAAATCAGCCTAAACATTTCTTTCTCATTATAATTCCTTCAGATTTGGAGGCTTTCAGCTCCTCTTTTCTAGTTCTTCATAAAACATATAATAGGTTATTGTGAACTACAGTCACCCTGCTATGCTGTAGAGCACAGATCCCACATAGCGTCAGAAGAGGGGGACCTGTTTCACAGTGGAGGAGACATGGAGTGAGTCTATGACCATGGGATCCCCTGGTTGTATTACAAATCAGTTTCCTCTCAGGGAGAGAGGCGAGGTCCACTGAAATCCTGGAGGAACTACACATAGCTGAGCAGGGAAAGTGGGAAACTGTGATAGGCATGCAGATGTGCTGCCTCCTCCAAGGCAACACCCTGCACTGTGTGCCCAGCCTGTGCAAGCAAACAGCCTCCATCCATCAGCTCCTTCAGCATCCTCTGCAGGTTCAGAGCCACCTGGCCTGAGGCCAAGTTTGCATGAAAGTTGCCTCCATCTGGTGATCGAGTGAGGAGGCATAAGAAGGCACAACCACTCTTGTTGTGTTCTATAGCACAATCCTTCCAGATTGGCTGCAGTTTTGTGGGCTTCAATGCAGTTCTACCTCCCTCTCTGCCCAATCCTCACTCCTTCTGTTCCCTTCACAGGTATTGATCTTTGTATTAGTCAGCATGAGCTGCTATAACAAAGTCCAACAGACTGGGTAGCTTAAATAGCAAAAATGTATTTTCTTACAATCCTAGAGGCTTTAAATCCAAGGTCAAGGTGCTAACAAGGTTGACTTCTTCTGAAGCCTTTCTCCTTGGCTTAGAGATGTCCATATTTTCCTTGTCTCTTCACAGCATCTTTCCTTTGTGTGTGTGTCTGTGTCCTAATTTCCTTTTTGTAGAAGGACACCAGTCATATTGTTACAGAGCTGAGGCCTTCCAGGAAACTGAGGCAGCACAAAGACCTCCTCCTTCTTTAAACCCTATTTCTTGCTGTCAAGTCAGAAAGGTTTCAGACATGTCACTCAGAGAAACAGGGATGAGTCTATTGAAAGGATAGGAAAAGGAAACAGAGACACAAGGGAGAGAGTGGGTCATCTCAGAAAAGAGAGGGACAGTGCACACTCAGAGGTCCCAGAGAAGTTTCCAGAGGGTTCTGCTCAGGTCCACCTCTTGACTTTTGACTTCAGACTTTCAAGTCCCCACTGCCATGACAACTCTAGGTCACCTTGGCCCCTGCAGACTGGTTCTAACTGGATTTGTGGCCATAAATTCTTACAGATTTTTTGGTTAGGAGGAATTATCCTGAGGTTCAGGATGTGGTCTCTCAAAAGGGTCACAAAAGTCTTTCAGGGTGAGTTGAGTTCCTCCTAGCAACATTATGTCAGACCTGCATTTTCCCTGCAGATAACAGGTGGTTTGCTGAGGAATGTGACATGTGCTGTCCATTTAGACAGGCAGGGCTGCAGGTAAATTGCTTCTTGGGAAAAGGAGCATGTGGGGATCGGCACAGTGGGCCTGTGTTATAGAACCCCTCCATGATCTCATTTCAATTTAGTCACCTCTTTATAAGTCCTGTCTCTAAATAGCCACATTCTGAGGTACTGTGGTTTCAACTGGGCCAACACAATTCGGCCTACAGAAATCTCTAAAGAACATCTTACACCTGAAACTCTGTTGCAGCATTTGCTTCTAGAACACCCAGTCTGGGACACTGAGCCAGCACATTGAGTCCTGATTCCTAATGCTGATGGGCTTCGTCTGATCTGTCTTGGGTTTCTTGCCTTTTGGCCCACGCCCTCCCTGCCCCTCAACCTGCTCCTTCACTTGGTGTTCGAGCTAGCTCCTCCTGTAGCAAGCAACTGAGGCGAAGCCTTAGAATCTAAACACAAATATCTAAATATTTCTTTACCTTGGCCCTTTTCCACTCCATTTCCCCCACCTTACATTTACCATCATGTTTTGCCTGGACTTTTGCAAGAGCTTCCTAAGTGGCCTCTCTGTCTTGTCCATGTTTAATTCATTTCCGGTCTGCAGCCTGAGTGAGCGTTCTGAAGAGCTCCGCAGGCAGAATGTTTTCCTGATATTAAGCTGCTGTGATTTTCTCCCTTGAGATGATGTAGGCTCCCTTGCATTGAATCGGTGGCAGTCAGAGCTCGGGAGGAGACCACAGGCCTAGGCAAAGGAGTATCTGCTGGGTCTGCACGACAAATGAGATATTTCAAATCCAAGACAGGAATGCATTCTTTTAAACTTGGCTGCACTGGGAAAGAAAAGGTTTGGTTTTTTAAATTCTTTCTGTTTCAAAACATTCCTTTGCACATCTCGAGCCAAGTGCAGGGTCCTGGGCTCAGTCTGCTGAGGACGCATAGAAGCAGCCATCGATTTCTCACTGAGAGGACCATGGGGAACCTCTGGGCTTGAGAGTAGGAACTGCAGGCGAGAGGGCATGGCCACATTCAGATTCCAGGAGGATGGGGGTGCTTGGAGCTGGCCCACCTTCACCCATGCCCACTCATGCCTGGGACTTCTAGACAGCACGGGAGAAACCACAGGGTAGAGAGGGGTTGTCTCTATTCTCTATCAGAAACTTATTTTCTTACAATCCTAGATGCTAGACGGCCAAGATCAAGGTGCTAGCAGGGTTGGCTTCTTCTGAGGTCTTTCTCTTTGCATGTGTCTGTGTCCTTATAACTTCATGGACTTCCTTCCTTTCTTCTCTCCTTCCCTACTTCCGTTTCTTCCCTCCTGCCCTCTCTCCTTCCCTCCCTTCCCCTCCCTCTCTCTCTCCCTCCTTCCCTTCCTCCTTCTCTCCTTCCTCCTTCTCTCCTTCCTCCTTCTCTCCTTCCTTCCTTCCTTCCTTCCTTCCTTCTTCCTTACTTCCCTCCCTCTCTTCTTCTCTCCTTCCCTCCTTCCTTCTCTCCTTCCCTCCTTTCTTCCTTCCTTCCTTCTCTCCTTCCTTCCCTCTTTCCCTTCTTCCTTCTTTCT